>OY723407.1:58403591-58893841 GCA_963210345.1 Inga oerstediana | reverse complement strand
ATTCTCAACCAGTCATTGAAACCCAATTTTCTCACAACTTTGTCGGCTCTAGCACCACTGATTCTAGGCTCAATTAAGCACATAACGGTAATTCCATATTTTTTAACCACATCTTTTAAAATCCGAGGGAAAGCACTACCTCCCGCACCTCGGCAATTCCAAGATGATACAATCATATTTAAAAAGCAAAGAAAGGCAAGGTAAAAAACGCAGGACTTACTTGTCCGGTGGGTCTCCTCCCATCATGACAACTACTTCCAATTGGGAAATAGGGAGCAAGTTGGAGTCTTGATCAATAAGCCCACGGTTCTGGTATGGATCCACCCACGGGACCATCTCCATGCTCAAAGGATCCGAGGCTAGGATCTGCTTGTTGGGAGTTTCAGCGCTGTGAATCACGTTGGTGTGCATGGCCTTTTCCTCATGCGTGACGGTCCCATCGTTAAAACAAAGGGAGATGAATCACCCTCATTTTTGTTGCTGTGCTGCGCAGTGGGCTCCACCGAGATCATATTTGCTGGGCGTGACACCACCAGCTTTCCGTCGTGCATGGGTCCACAAGTTTGAAGATTACCTCTAACCATGACATCACCCTCATTTTCGTTGCTGTGCTACGCAATGGGCTCCACCGAGATCAAAGAAACATTTGCTGGGCGTGACTCCACCAATTTTCCATCATGCATGGGTCCACAAGTTTGAAGATTACCTCTAACCAAATTGTGGGTTCTGTGGGACATACCTTTCTTGGGCTTAACTTGTGATGAGTCTACCTCCTTCAAGCCCAGGACCGAAGACTTGGGTCCTTCATTTTTTCCCAATTAATTGATCTTTTCCCATGCTCTCCTTTGCTTTACTTTATTCCATCGCTGAGGCCCCATGTGAACCCCCTTCTTAATAAGCAATATGTTAGGCTCCTCTCTTGTCATATTCCTTATTGAAAGTGCTTGGCTTTCTTTATTCAACGCTTGCCTTTCTTTATTCAACGTCTGCAGAGTCTTGTCGGGAATTAATTCCCCTTTTCCCACTCTTGCCTCCTCCACCGAGCTGCCTATTCCTTTCCCTTTTCCTTGCACCGAGACAAAAGGCAGCTTTGAAGACACACTATCAACGTCATGCGTATTAGCAAGAGCGCTGAATCTGGATCCTCTGCTCTTTCCCATATATTCTGCACCTTCCTTGCTTCTCAAAGGTCGCGCTTTGGCAGGCTTTGGCACAAACATCCAAGGGCCAAACACCTCATCTCTTGCCGGAAGGGAGTTCCCCGATGATGACTCCGGAGGTGGTGCAGCTGCCTGACTTGCAGCACCAGAAGAAACCTTCGCGTGAGAAGCACCTTCAGGTAAAATTTTCCAAGGACACTGCTCCTGCTTGTGACTGTAGCGACCGCATGAGAAACATATAAGGTTCAGGCCTTCATATTCAATATTGAAAAGCTCTGACGCTGAGATAACACGAGGAACCAGTTTTTTCTGCAGGTTCAGTTCAACACATATCCTCGCATAACGTCCCCTGCGGATTATAGTGTCTTGCTGCTCCAGATTCTTAATGGAATTCAAGTCCACTTTCAAAGTCTTCCCAACCATATCCCCAAGCCTCCACATGCACTCCTTATTGAAACACAGAAGGGGCACATGAGGAATACGTATCCAGGTAGCTACCCTTCCCAGAGGATTGAGGAAAGGGTTGAAATATGGAGACCACCTCTGCACCAGTATTGAATGCTGGGCTATTGTCCATGGCCCTCCAAAAAGGATTCTCGCATAGAGCTGCTTCCAGTCCTCTTGTTCTTTTAGTTTTACAACATAATAGTTGTTGGGGAGATCGATGAGGTCAAAATTTATTGTCTGCCAAATTTTGCACAAATGATCCTTGAGCCTGAAGAATTTGAATTTTGCACCCAAGACAGTGACAATGAGAGCATTGTTCCAAGGTTTGGCCCATCGATTATATTCTTCCTGAGACAATTCCATTGTAGGGTAGACATCCATGAGGTTTTTTATCTCATCTGAGGGCTGGGGGAGATCCCAGGTCTGATTCAAAGTGCCAGAAAAAAAGACCTCATCTTCCACATTAGGGATACTATGGGAGATACCATTAAACTCAACTCCCTTAAAACCAGTAAGGGAATCTTTGAAAGAATAAGCAAACTTAGGAATATTAGATGTGGAAACATCCCTGCACATCATATCTCTTCCTGGGTGCTCCGTATATAAATCAATGGGAGGAACCCCATTAGCTTCATTCTTTGAGCAGTTAGGCATCTCAGCATTATCCTCAATACCTAAAACTCCCACCGGCGACATTGACTGGACGCCGGGAACCTCCATCAAGAAACTCATTGCATCAATATTTCTATCCATAATAACGTACCTTTGATATATTAGAAAAGCAGCAGTTGAAGTACACACACACACACACACAGTGATTCACGCAATATTTAACCATCTGTCCAATAGCAATACTTTTTTTTTTCGTAAAATTATCAAATATTATTATTAGAAACTAAATGTACAAACAATGTCTCAAAAAGTTGCAAGATGAATATAAATCATGAAAACTAGGGGATGGGTATTGAAAGTACAATTTCTAAAAGATAAGAACTTTGTCGAGAAAAATGATATACTCGTATTTTTAATTAACAAGAAAAAACATTTGCAGCCATGATATACAAGTATGAGGATAGGGGTCCCCTTGCCTAAGTCCACAGTTAGGAGAATAATGGCTGGAATAAATTGCCATTTAACAGAAGGTGATACTCAACAGTTGAGATGCACGGGTGAATGGTAGCGGTAATACATACTGGGAATTTCCTAACCGCCATGCGTTTATAATTGGTTTACGTATGAATTAAATACATTCAATAACCGATGGTAGTTAACCAATACTCCCTCCAATCCTTAATATAAGACATATTTGGAGAGTTGATTTTGATCCTAAATATAAGACATAGTTTTCATATTTGTCAATATTTTCCTGATTTACCCTATTGATGCTCCCTCAACAATAATTAAGGAAAAAGGAGAAAGATGAAATTAAAGAAGGTGACTAGGATGTTTTATAAAATACATATCATCTCAACTAACTCAGCTAATTTCCTTAATCGAATCAAATTAGATCAATACGTCTCATGTTAAAGACTGGAGGAGTATTATGAAATTAATTAATGTTCATGGGTATTATGAAGAGCTAATCCTCTAGAAAGTTTCCAAAATAGTGGGCCAAGTTTGGCCGATCATCCTCAGCAATAGCCAGTGGATTACTTCTTGTGTGGTTAGGGATTCTTTTCAATTCAAACTATCCAGTCTTAAAGCTAAGGTGTGGCTCTAATTCAGTAATTCCCCAATTCCTACCCTTTTTTCATTATATATATTAATTGCTACACAGAGGACTTAAGTGTAATTTTAATGTCAATTATTGGCCCTCTATGTAATACGTGTGTGTGTGTGTGAGAAACGTGCATTCATATAATAAAAGTTTTGATGCAATCAATGTTTAAAAGAATCTATGTTTTCTTTAGACGTTCGTTTTATTAGGTAAGAGATTTGCCTCTCTCAATGATCAGAGGGATGATTATTTTCTAAGGTTTAAAATATTAAATCTATCACAAAATACATATAATTTATTTAACGTACTATAAATCAGAGGAATGATTATTATATTTCCCTGATTTAATTTTCTTATGCGTGTACTTCATGAGTGAAAATGTGAATTTTTCTTCTAAATTAAGCTCATAATCTTAGGATCATTACGTATGTTCATTAAAGGAAGAAATTAAGATCATGCTGGAATAACTCTTCACTACTGATCAATTTTATAAGCTGACATACAGTATCGAATATCATTATTTTTGTGCAGAATTTTGATCAGAGAAAGGGAAGATAAAATGAATTAATATATGGAAATCTTTTTTTGACCACACCTTTGGCTTTCTCATTGGGCTTTTAAGCTTGATTAATTATAATTAGCCAGAATGACACGAAATATATTCTTATTCATCCCCCAAAAACATGATCATGTATGTTTTCGAAATTAGGCTGAAGATGGAGGTTCCTTTGGGGAACATATGCCTAACAGCCAAAATTACAGTGGTTAAGTTCCTCTGTCACATAATAATGAGAGGTCCAATTCTGGGTTAAGATAAGCAACGTTCATCAATTCAGGAAAATATTGAACCATCTTTCCATGTCAGTCATTTTTAACTCAAATGTGTTTGAGTCTTCAAGCAAAGAAAAACGACGAGATGTAGAATCCCATTCGCAAGAAATTAAAATCCAATTCTTCTCGGTTTTTTTTTTAATCAAGTTAATTACCAATTCTTCTAGCTTTGTTTTATTAATTTCAACCAAAAAAATTGTCGGAAATTTTAATAGAGTTAATTTTACTGATTACATACACAGGATATTGTTGGTAAGAAACGTGTAAGATACGTTCACTCAAGTTACAGAACACATGCTAAAAGGTACAGATCCAAGCAACGATATACATCAGACTCAGTCCTAAGCTTCCGAAGACCTTCACGGAGGCGCATATATAACTTTGCAGGTCTCCGAGCTCATTTTTATAGCTACATACATATATATACGATACATATACAGACAGGATCATATGATACAATATTGCACTTGAAAGGCTAGATAGCTAGCTAGATGATGAGATAAAAGTTTGAACCCACATATGTTGGAGGGTTTAAGATCATTATTTATGGAATCTATTACCGCCCCAACGAGGTTGATGATGAAATTTTGGCTTGTTGGTGCAGTTCACAACCACGATCGGAGCCGGTTCGACAACGTTGCTGCGTCTCTGAGGACCATAGTACTTGTCTATCAGATCAAATCCTTCCACTCCAATCTTCCTCAGCTGATCTGCTTGTGACGCCATAGATAGATAGATCTAAACACAAACGATAAAAACTAACCTGATTGATCGCTTTGTTTCACTGATGTGTATGTCTATATGTTTCTTAATTTGCCCTGCTTCAAAGTATTAACGAGTGCAAGCCTCCTTTTATAATGGGGCAACCAAGAATCTTTAATTAATTTCTTAATTAATTATGGATTAAAATAATCACTTCAAGTTATGCACCTGTCTGCCTAATGACATGAATGAAGTTAACTCTTCTTAGAAACGCATATTACATGTGATTTAATTCGTGAACTAAATATTTTATAAATTTTAAAGTTTTTTTCATATTTCGGATATTGATGGTGCTATAACCGATTTTCAGAAAGACGTGTATAAATAATATTCTTAAATGCCCTTTATTCTTTTAAATATTGTGTTAGTGGGATTAATAATTTGTTTCGGTATGTTTCAGCGGAAAAGGAAATTTCGAACAAACAGATAAATCTCCCACATATATATCCATCCAGCGAATCTAATGCCCCTGATAATTTTTTCTTTTTTGTCCTTTTTTACGAGTATCATCATTTTAAAATTATTATGTATAGAAATCAATAAATTTAAAAACTTTAAGGTGAGTTCTTAGTATAATTTTAGTTTTTCATAAATTATATGTAATCCTTTATGTCTTCTATTTAAAAAATAATGATTCCATTTTAAGCCTCCATCAATTATCACATTATTCTGATTCTGGTTCTTTTCAGATGCGTATACTTGAAGCTAGAAATGATGCTAGTAAGTAAAAACGTATAGAAGAAGTAATATGTGTATTAGATATATACATACTCCATCACGTGCGGACCATGTATTTTTAAAAGAAAAAAGAAAAAATCGCAAAGTGGATTGATCAGGTGAAACGACACACTAAAGTTACCAATTGGAAAACAAAGATTACTAATGAATAAGAACAAATAATTACAATTTCTCCATTCATAAAGGACAAAAGTTTGAGAAGGGGCCACAACACTAAGACAGAAAACCACAATGAAACTAGCTAGAACATGAAAAATATGTGTGACAGTATCTCAATAATAGTCCTAATTATAAGCTACAGATCGAAGAGTCCTTTGCATATTTGCAGGTCTCCTCCCTGCTGTTTTTTTTTCATATACTACTTCCTGTCTTTAAAATAAGATATACTTAACTAATCAAATTAGATGAAAGAAATTAGTTAAATTCGTTACTCTCTCCGGTCTAAAATTTATATACAGTAAGTTGTTGGTAACTAATTCACACAAACCAATAAATATCAGTTAAGTTGTTTAATATGTTTTAAATTGATAAAATTTACCTATTTTACCCTTATTAGAAAATGTGATTTTCAAATATGTTTATAAATTTGTGTCTTCTCTCTCTCTCGGGATAAAAGTGGGAAACAATCATTAATTACCCTATCAACCTCATATTTTGGACTAAAATTTCTTCTAAAAAAGACTTCTTATTGAGTTTGTTTTGCTTCAAAAGCATGGAGTTCGATAGAATCTATCTGAGTGCTTCTTCTTTAGGAGGAAGCCAAGAACATTTCTCGTCGACTATTTATGTATGTATGGGTTGAAAGAATCTTATCTTGGCCATCGAGCCCCTTCTTTCGGCACATCATACAGTAATAAATAATTTGGAGCAATCTATATTTTAAAAGGACAATGATAGAAAAGGAACTTTGACATTACAAAATCCCAAAAAGATATTTCCCATAAAAGTAGTTGTTAATTTCTTACCAAGTCTCGTCATTACCTTATCAATTCTAAGTAACAAACCTGATTTAAGAATTTACAATTTCAAAGTTCTTTTTCTGTCATTTTCTCTTTTTTAAATTCCTTTGGTTTGTCATGTTTATTATTTCACCATGCGTTATTGGTGACTTGCCTAATCTTACGTTTGTGGCATGACGTAGTCCCCATGCATGTATGTTTGACATAATCTGAAAGGAATAAGTTTCGATCAGAAACATAAAAGAACAAAATTAATGGAACAATAATATCAGTTCTTACCATGTCAGCCTCTGCCCTCCTTATTTGACTATTTTCTTTGCTCCACACGAAAAGGAAAAAAAAAAGGTTGGTTACTAACTCCTGCTAATTAAGATCTAATATTAGGCGGCCCATTATATATGTCTTTCACAATTATTTTATCAACACCTAATGACTATTGAAATGCAAATATATGAGCTACATTGCAGCTTGTATGGATTTTATGTACATGTGATGGACGAGACTTCCATCATTCTATAAATTAATATGCAGTTTTTAATTTGTAATTTTATAAATAATAATAAATTCAATTTTTACAGAGTGATTGTTAAAATATTATTTTTATTTTTATATTTATTAAAAATAAAATATATAAAAATAAAAATAAGGTACCACTGAGTCTATATCATCCAATTTTAACCTGAGTGATTTAGATTTGAAGCCCACCGAAACCAGTTCTCCGTACGTATGCACATAATTATGTGACCTTTAAAACTTTGGAAGAAATTGCGTCCTCCCTCCTGTACTTAATATAAAATATATTTAAGGAGTTGATCTTAATCCTAAATATATGACACATTTTTAATATTTGTGAATATCTTCTTAATTTACACCTATTAATGCCGCTCAGCAATATGGAAAATGAGAGAGAATAAGAAAATTAAGGAAAATGATTAGAGTGTTTTAGAAATATCGAAAGTTGTTATTTATCATTTTAAATTATTATTCCTGGAAATCGATAGAGTTAGTACTTTAAGGTGAGTTATTTGTATCTTTTTATGGTAGCATTAAGTAGTTTTTAAAATATTAGTGTTATATCCTAGATGACTATTAAAAAAAAGATATATTCAAACCCTCCAATTATCGATTTCTAGAGTATATATTCTGATTCTTTTCGGATGTGTATGCTTGAAAGTAGAAATACTATGAAGTAAAATCGTATAGAAGAAGGAAGAATTATGTGTATATAATATATATGCCCCCTCACGTGCATGGTGCATGTACAAAAAGAATAATAAAAAGAAAGAAAAGAAAAAGATTTGCAAGGTGGAGGTTCTCTTCCCTAGCTTCACCAACCTCCCTATTTGAACTTATAACCTTTTTGTTTATAAAGACAAGTACAAATAAGTGTAATTTTCTCCTCTTAATGTGCACTTAATTAGAGATGATCACTTCCATTCCAATTTCCAAACAAGAAGATTTATACTCCCTCCATTCCTATGTTGGGTTTATAGAGGGGAGCATCTAGCTGGAAGGGGGACACCCAACTAGGCCTTGAAGCTACAAAAGAAACCATATACTCCTCTGGTCCTATATATAGGGCAGAGAGAGAAGAAAATAGAAATTTTTTTGTCCTGTTTATAACGCAAGGAGAAAATTTTCATATGAATGTACAATTTTACTCTTCATTTATTATTGTATTGACTTTATTCTCATGGAATATTTTATATTAACTAGGGACAAAGTTGGAAAGTTCTTGAATTTTATAGAAGAATTGATAAAGTTTGAGGTTTTTCTTTATTTATGTGAAACATGCTGGAAGTGTCTTATAGAACCAGAATTTGAAATCACATCTTATATTTATTTATGGCAATGATTTTACGGGTCCAATTAGAGGCCTGCAGGTGTATGCATGGAACCATTCTGCAAAATAGAGTTGGGCTAAAGAAGAGATATATAAATGGAAGAACACATGAATTTATTATTTTAAGAATTTGAGCTAAGATGTTCTCTCGGTGTAAGAAAATTATTAATATCAATGATTGGTGACTTGTCCGTATATATAATTTATTAGAATTTACCAAACAAATTAATAAAATATAATTTACCAAACTAATCAAACCTAATAACATAAGAACAGGTACGTAAATTGATAGATAACACCATGGCAATTAACTAGCTAGCTAGTACATAATAAAAGCATCGATCTTATTTAACCTTACATAATTTTACAGTACATAACCACAAGTAGCTAGGTCCTAAATTACTTGCAAGACAGCTACAGAAAAGCTTCACATTTGGAAGTCTCTGAGCTGCTTGATATATATCTAGCTACATAACTATATATATAAAAACAAAACACAACATTAACAGCTTACTTGAGGCAGACCTAGCTAGCCATTTGCTCCTTCATACTTCAGGGACATAACTACTTATTTATAGAACCATTATACCTGAGTAACAGCTTAGTAGTAGACCTGGTTGAAGATGAAGGTAAGTGGAAAGTGGCTGGTTAAGGGTTTAAGGTTTGAAGTGAAAGCGACACCAACGAGTTGGAGGTTAAGGCTTCGGATAAGTCACAACACTGACTCCACCAAAGTGAGGTGTACCATCTGTGCTGCTGATGAAGAACACTGGATCAGGATCACCCCTCTTATTCCCGTTACTTGGCCTTCCGTTTGTACCAAAGAACTCGTCTATCAGACCAAAACTCTCCATTCCTATCTTTTTCAGCCTCTGTTGCTCTGAATTCGAAGGTGGTGCCATATATATAGCACACTGAAATACAAGAACTAGCTATAGTTAATCTGTGTTTATTATCTCTGGTTTCTTGCTTCCAATGAAGGAGCGTGAGTTCACTTATATAGGCACAAGAGACTGTTCTTTAGGACTCGGAGGAAGCCAAGATTTTCTGGATTATGTTATGGATTAAAAAAAAGGAATCTTTTCTTTAGACATATATGGAAGCAATCATGGTAGGTAACAATGCCTTATATTCCGGGTTCTAGTATATAATTAATATGTTTAGCTTGTTTAAAAATTTACTCAAGACCAACTAATTAATTTTAAGTTCAAATCTAACACGATATATATTAGATTCTGTAATATCCCAAAAATTAGTAAAGGTTAAATTAATCAAAAAGAAAAATTTACATGGTGTTAAATTTAGTTTTTGGAAGAAAGGAAGACTATGATGATTATGGTTATTTTACTTGACCAAGATTTAACCACATAAGTTAAGTAAGATCCAATGGCAAATTAGTTAATATTGCCATAATCAAGGGCAAGAGGGACATCTACCTTGTGATTTTGAGGTTAGAATTGGAAGCTAAAATCAAGGGCTAAGATTTTTCCTTGAAAAACAATTTTAAGAGACAAATTGGACAACATTTACCTAACACTTATACAACTACCTACTCACACTACACCAAACACAAGAAGCTTCTATATGGGGACACAACATACTCTCTCCACTCTCTTAAGTTTCGGACAAGCACAAGTAGGAGGATAATATTTAATCAACTAAATTCCTCATCCATACACACACATTCCGTCAAGAAAAGGAAAAGAGATAGAAGGAGTTGGTCCACATGCCAACACACACAAGCACCCACACACACTCAATCAATTAATCAACACACTTTCGTTCAAAGCACAAAACAAGGAAGAGAAAGGACAATCAACATTTGGAGCATATGGGCACACTTAAGGCAAAAAAAAAAAAAAAAAAGGACACCACTATCAATTGTTTCTTCTCATAATTGGCCATTTAATTGAGACACTTTCCTCTCTCTCATTTCATTTCTATTCGGCTAGATATGAGAGAGTAAGAGAAACAGAAAAGAAAATAGATAAAGAGAAAGAGAAGGTGGTGAACTTGAAGAACGCAGAAACAAGGTAAGTGAATATCACACAATCTCACTCTCTAAATCACTTTTCTTGCTCTTAAAGTGTTCATAAACATTGTTCCTCTTGATGAGAGCTTCAATTCTATGGTCTCAGATTTCTCATCTGAGGTGTTTTGTGTCAGTTAGTTAGCCGGAGTGCCGTCCGAATACCGAACCACTTGTAGGAACGTGAAGAGGTAAGCGTAGGTTTCATTTTGAACCGATTACTTCGTGTTTTCGTTGAGTTATTCCTTGTTGTTGAATCAACCACGTAATTCAACCAAGGGGTGTTTTTGAAGACTAAAGATGTTTTAAATCATATATAAGGTGATATATGATTATTAATGAAGTATTAGACTTGTTGGAGTTCAAAAACACAAACTTGATTTTTGTTGTTTTGGGAGGCAGATTTCGGTTGGGGCCTGAATCTTGTAGAAATAATTTGATTTTGGTATTTTTGAGCTTTCCATTGGATTCTACACGAAAAATTGTGTGGGAATAGGTTCTGGTTATAATTTTTGACAGACTGGTTTAAAGATTTAAAAAATTGGAAATTAAGTAAGCTTGTGCAACAGTGTGCGTTTTTGTCTGGCAGTTTGGTTGTGGCGAAACTTTCACTGTCCAAACTTCATCTGTTGATGATGAGATTTTCCATAATTAAAGTACACTTATAGACCTTTAATTTGATAGGTATTATGAAGGATTTCGATAAGTATACTAGGAGTTATGAATGTTTGAAGTAGACCATTAAAACTGGTCAGATTTTCTGGCAGCAGGGAGAAAAAGAAAAACTGGGAAGTGTGTGCAGTCTCACGACTACTGAAAGTATTTTTCCCTTAAAATAGACTTAATAAGGGTTACATAGAATTTTTGATCATCCCAATTGAATTTTTCTAGAATTAGTTATGATTTTTCAAAGTTCAGTGAAAAATTTGTCAGTTTTTGGTAAATGTACGAAAATTCAAAGTTAAGAGTTTGGTAATAGAATTGGACCTTTAAGAATTGAGTTAAGCCTTTGGAGTAGCTTTAGCTCATTAGCTTCATATTGGGCCTAATGTAGTGACCTTAATGGTAACCAACATAAGATAATAATTTATAATGATCGAGTTGGACTAAGAAATAACTCATTGCCCGTAAATTATAGGACTTGACACTTGCCCAGGACATTCAAAGCACGTCAATCAAGATCAAGATTTGGAAAAATTGTCAGGTAGTAACTTATCCCTCACATACTATGTGATATGTTATATGCATGTTTGTACCATTGTGAATTTAAGCATTCAGATGAGAAGGGCTCAGGCCCAGTAGAATTTCCCAGCGTTGTGGCAAGGGACGGTTGCCTTGAATTGGTAACTTTATGCTTTCTGCATATTGTGAATTTATCTCTGAATGTTGAATATGTTGATTGTACTATAACTTTGGTTGACATGGCATGATATATGTGCATTTTATATGAGTGATATCTGTTACTACTGAAATTCATTGAATCTCACCCTATTTTTCCAAAACAAATTTTCAGCTCGGGCAAGTAGTTCCTCAGGCAAGAAGGTAAACGCGGGTGAATGAAGCAAATGACTTAGAATTTAATTTTCTGTTGGTTATCTATTTGGAGTTGTATTTAATTTGTATTTAAGTGTGGTCAGTCTCATACTGACAAGATCGTAGACACGTAAATAAGCGCCTATGTATAAGCAAACGCAAAGTGACATCCGAACCAGTAGTGGACAGCCGTCCATTTAGGGCCGTTAATTTATTATAGTAGTTTGGGTTCCAGCAGAGAATTTATTAGTAAAAACTCTGATATGAAGAAATGAACCTAAAATGGATGGTTTGAAATGAATCATAAAATAAAATGAGACCAAATTTGAAAACAATTTTTGAAAAGATTTTTGAAAAACCCACTCAACACACTGTTTGACGGAACTTCCGCTGTTTACAAAAGATTATCGGTCTCCTTATTAAAGATAATACTGCAATTCAGCCGTCCATACGCTTTGAAAACAAGGGTGTTACAGATTCTATCTCATCGCACTTTCAGTCCTAATTTCACGTCTATATTATACATTTATACATCGCTTAAGGCAACGTACAATGTTTAAAGAAACCTCACTTGGTATCAATTATTTAGAAAATAAAGTCGAACATTTTAATCGAACTCCTATAGTTTTTAATTAGACTAATATAAACTTGATCGGCCGGTGACGGAATATACTCATTGTTGTCCTAATTAATGTCATTAATTAGACAGAATGATGGATCAGTAGCTCTGAAGTACTTCATATTTATCTATATATTTGTGCTTTTTCTTAATTAGTTAACGTAATTAAGCCCTATGACGTATGTAGCAATAATGGAAGTTTGAAACAATCTGAAAGGAATAATAACCCAAAAAAAACACAAAATAAAGGGAACAATATGTAAAATCAGTTCTTATTAACTTCTGTGACCATCTTCCCTCCTTTTTTTTAGCCAAATCCACCGTCCTTATTTGATTATCAATTGCTGTAATATCAAATTTGAATATATTGTAAGTTGGACCGGCGCAAAATTATTCGATGGTGGTTCAGTCTCTTCTTCGTAAGGATATTGAAAAATGTTTTTTCTTTTCATACTTGACAAATGCCATGATGATTTTGTTCAAAAGATATGGTCAAAAGCAAAAGGGAATATTAATGTCGAATAGGAAAGATGCATGCATAGAGTTTTAACCATTTTTTTATGGCCTTATCTTTCGTTTGTGCATCTATATATTTATTTTAAAAATATGTTTCAATCAACAAGCTGTTGGTTGAAGTGGTAAGCGGCCTTGCCCCTGTAAGGAGGAGAACACAAGTTCAAATACTTGGAAATGCACTTGTTAAAATAGGCGAAAACCCTTTGTGCTCTAAACTTCGAATGGTATTATACCCTTGACCAAATAAAAAAATAAAAAAAAGTTCCAGATTAGATGTCGGCCTAATAATTGTTCTTGGGGTTAAGGTAAAACTAGCACCCTGAAGTATTACACTGCCCTAAAGTATTTTGTGGTGCACCTAGCACCCTAAAATTTTTTTTTCAAGCTCGTCCATAACCTGAAAGTACTTTTTGGTGCAATTTTGCACTTAATAGTTTAGAAAATTTAGGGTGTTAAACACACCTGAAAAAATACTTTAAGGTCCTGTTTGGTTGGAGGGGAGGGGATGGGAGGGGATGAAAAATGAGCCCCTCCCCTTGTTTGGTTTGAATTTTTGGATGGGAGGGGAACTAAAATTTGGCCCTTTCTCCCCTTCCATCCCCTCATTTTGGTCCCCTCCAAATTGGGGTTTTTTGGAGGGGAGCAAAATATCTTGACTAATTTACCCCACGATATTTTTTATATCCCACCAATGCCCATGCTACAAAGCTCTCACGTCATCCGTCCACAACTCCCTCTGCTTTTTGCCATGAACGTTATTGCAACTTACTTGAAGAAATGAAGTCACGCCTGAAGATGCGTAGAGGATGAAGCTGATTGGATATTTCAACTCTTCAACACACCTGTCAATTAGTTCGTTCTTTTCCTTGCAATACGTTCTTCCTCTTCCTTTTTTTTTTTTTGGATGAAGATTTTTTTTTCCGATGGAGTATGTTCTTCCTTTCTTATATGCTATGTTTTTTTTTCCTTTGCCCAGGTTTTCCATATGGTATCTAACACCATTTACTAGATCACTTTTGTATATTTTTTTATCTTCAAAATAAAATTGTTAATTTAATTTTTAAAATATATTTTTTACTAATTAAAAATATCATTATAGTAGTATCTTTATATCCCCTGGTAAAATATAAACATATTTTTACCAACAAGTACAAATAAAAATATAAAATTAAGATGAAGGGTAAATGGTAATTTGATTAATATCACCCCTCCCCTCCCCTCTTAAACCAAACAAGAAATCATTAAAAACTCATTCCATCCCCTCCCTCTCAACTAAACCAAACAAGGTAACCTCTTACCTTTCCCCTCCATCCCCTCCCTTCAAACCAAACAAGGCATAAGTGTTGGATGCACCAACAAAATAGTTTATAGTATTAGACGCACTTGAAAAAATACTTTAGGGTGTTTGGTGCACCAAAAAAACATTTCAGGGTGTTAGGTGAGCCACAAATACTTTAGAGCACTAGATCCACCTAAAAAAATATTTTAGGGTGCCGGTTGCACCTTAATCCTTGTTCTTATTCCAAAACTGATGTTTTTAATATGAATTCTACGTCCCGAAAATTCAATTTAATAACAATGTTGAATCCCAAAATAATTTAGTTGAAAGGTGACAAATATTAAATTAGATAGTTGTAAATATGTTGCAAATCAAATATTATATATTACAAAATCATTCTTAATAATTTTGCAAATGAAACTCTCATATTTGTAAGTACTCCCTCTGTCACGATTTATAAAATATAAACAATGAACAAATGCAAATTAAAAAACAATGAACCTTAAGTCCTTCATTTAACGATGGTAAAACAATAGGCCTTCATTTAACACTTACCCTTAATTAACTGAAACTTGATTATTAAAGGGCATTTTTGGAATAAGATCTTTGTAACTAGGGAAAAACCGAAGAGTAATTAGAGTATTTTACTCTTATTTTATTCAAAACATCTTATATTATGAAACATGAAATCATTAAACATCATATTCATATAAATCGTAGCGAGATGGAATATATATTACAACATATTGTTAACAAAATGTTTCGGAATCTAATTATAGTTAAGTTGATTTTTTTCTCCTCTTATTTTGCTTGGCTTTCAAAAGCGAGGTTTGGTGTAAATAGAATCAATCGAAAGCTAATATTGTTTGCACATATTGAAATAGTACTCAACATATTCGTAGGTCTCCAAGCTACTTTCTACAGATGTGTGTGTAATAATACAAGAGTAGTAGCCCAACATGTTTTATTGACACGGAATCGGTTTCCCCATGCTAAGCGCTTTGCTTAGCAGGGAGAGCTAACCATATCTAGCAATTTAAAATCTATACCAATGACGACGTCCCTTTGGTTTTCTCTTGGTTGAGTGGTTCAGATCTAGAACTCAGCTATTAATAATAGGAGGATCATCCATTTCATCATTGGGCACTTGAACCAACCAATGTCCTTCTCTTTTAGGAAATGCCTCCTTCATGGCGTAGTACTTCTCTATCACACTAAATCCTTCTTCCAAAGCCATCTTCCTGTTCAGCTCTTCCGTCAGTGCCATAAATGTGTTGAGTTTGTTTTGCCTCAAAAGTATATGAAGTTGGATAGATCTGTATCACAGTAAAATGGAAAAGAGAGAGTAAAATGGCTAGCTAGCTGTAACATCTATATTATCTGGTTTCTTGCCTCAGAGCAAGAAACATGAGTCACCTTATACGGACATGTATCTAATCTAGCTATGTGCTTTGAGGAGGAATTAAGCCAAGAATATTATTTCTGGTCATATCTTATCTTGCTGGCCATGCAGCCCCTTCTTGCGGCACGCAAAATCAAAATCAATAGCAATCCATAGATAATTGAACTTGTTTGATTTATTGCGTTAGTTATATCATCAATATAACATTATTATTGTTGAGGTTTCCAATAGTTACCGTATTTGATACTAATCTGAAAGGAATAAGTTTCACAAACATAGGAGAATAAAAGACAATAATAGCAGTTCTTAGCTTCTTACCATGACTCACGTATAGTCTCAGCGCCCTCCTTATTTGACTATATTGGCTTTGATCCGAACGAATTAGAATATTGTTCCACCTTCCACCCAAGCGTATATGTTGACCCAGTCTTTGAGGTAGAATGTTCTATTTCTTTTACTCCTTTTAGTTCTTATTATAAGAGCTACTTAACTAATTTGGATAGCTATACTACAAAAAATAGTGATTAGCAATCGCTAAACTGATTTAGTGATGAAATTCAGTCACTGATTAATTAGTAATAGTCTATTTGATGACAGAATTATTAAATTTTATCACTAATCTTTTTTTTTTTTATAGTAAGGAAATTAGTTAAGTTAATTATTTGTGATAAGTTGAATTCTCTAAAGTACCTTCTTAATCATGACTACCCTATGATGGAAACCCCTCAAATGTGTAATTAATAGGAGTACTTGTTTGCCGATTTTGTACCGCAAATATACGAGTCGCAAGAAGTATAAAAAATTGTTGTTCCATGAAGACTAAGGAAAAAGTATGCTAACTAATGTAATTATACTCTTAATTAGGTTGGGCAAAATCATTTTGAATATTTCAATCTGTAAACACAATTTTTTATTCAAAATAAGGTAAATTGGAATAAACAGGGCAAAAGTTAATTCTAACTTCAAGGAAATGAGGCTCTAGGATCACTGAAACTAAGGTTGAAAAAAGGCAATAATGTCATATATTTTATTTGGGGATTTTGTCATAATAATTGAGTTTAAAATTTCTCTTTTGTATTTAATTGTGATTAAATGGATTTAAACAAAATTAAGGTTGAAAAAGGACAATAATGTTATATATTTTATGATTTACCTTAATTGATTAATTTTTAGAATATAAGATATTACATTTTGGGTTTATTTTAATTGCAGATCAGTTTGGAAAAAATGGCAGAAAAGAACTCAGAATTTTTGGGAATTACAAACAATTGGAAGAAAGGACTCATAGAAAATTTCAGAAAGACCCAAATGTTTTAAAAATCATGTCTGGACCCATTAAAGTTTTCAAGTGTTCAGTTTAGTTCCTCCTGAAAGGTTTTTAATTGTTTCATTGTCCTCCCTTATTCAAAACGTGCGTTTTGACCAAGGGTTTATGGGAGACACGGACGAGAGTTGAGGGAAGGGGCTTGAGAGTTGAGACAGAACAAAAACGCAGAGCTGAAAAGAGAACGAGAACGAGGAGCTGAGGGCGCCGCGGAGCCTAGAGAGGTCATATCATCACCTTCATTTTCTTCTAACCTCCCGGAGACGTACCTTCACTTTCTTTTCTCCATTGTTTCCGTCACGGGCGAGGCTCAGTTTCAGAGTTTCAGAACTGAGAGAGAACCGGAGAGTGAGAGAGACGCAGAGGTCCAAGCTTCTGTGTGCATGAGAGATCCCGAGACTCCAAGAATGAGCATGATGAACTTCTTCTTCTCGCTGGCTCAACCTGAACCGAGATGAAGAGGAGAGGTTGAATGCCGCGAGTTTGACGGCGAGAGTCTTGAACTCCATTTCCGGCTACCTCCGTCTCTGTTTCATTCCACACCACTACCTTCTTCCTTCCAGCCGACCTAAACCAGAGAGCCGAGAGAGAGAGAGAGAGTCTCAAGCTGATATTATCACAGAAACGCACCAGAAGCAATGCCCAGATTCCGACGAGCTTTCTCCTTCTTTCACTATCGTTTTTCCTCCTCTGACTCTCAACACAGTCCATAGTCACCTCTGTTTCTGACATATATTATCACAGCCGATGATTCTCTGAGAGCTGTGACAATCTCTGATTTTGGCTTATATTTAGTCAAAATTTTCTCCAAGTCAGTGTTCGATTAATTAATTGAAGAACTTCAATGTCTGAGATGGTAGAACTGTTTGGTCTAGCTGTGTTGATGGTTGGTAGTGGCTGAGCTTATTTTCTCCTAGAGCAAAGGACTGAGTCTTAATGTTTGGAGCTACAAAGAGGAGTTTTAGTTTTAATTTATTAACTTGACTATATATTTATAATTTTTTTGGTTTTAGGAGTTGTAATTTGTAGTTAAGACTAATATATTTGGTTTAATCTTCGTTTGAACCAATTTATAATTTGAATTAGTTTATGTTGAATATTGTATTCATCAATATATGTGGTTACATATATATTTCATTATAATTCTCTTGATTCTCTATTATCTTGCATGGTATTGTTTGGATATTGAGGTGATTTTTGGAATTACATTGAACTAATTGCATTAATTGATTTAAATCACACACTAATAGTGTTTAATAACATCTCTAGAATAGGGGTTCCTCTCTTTTGATGTTAGACTCATCGGTTGATGGGGTTTAGTATTTTAGAAAACTTAATGATTTCATAAATTGCATACAAAGTGGTTTCTAATAGTGTTTTAAGAAGTGATTATTTCCTATGTTTAAGAATCATCATTGATTAATGCACTAGACTCAACGGTATTTGAGGTTTAGTATTTTGAGGGACTTTGATTGCAATTGCTAGTATTTTGTATTGGGTTTCAGTTAGAGGAATTAAGTCTTGCCCGATGTGGGAGATTTAATTTACCTAACTTAAACTAGCTTAGAGGATCTTTGGAGCATTTTTGTCAAATTAACACACCCCTAAAAATATTTTGAAGCAAATGATAGATAAAATTCATTATTTTAGGAGGCTTTATCACACTCTTCTAATCCATTTCCATTCCTTCTTATTTGAAAATCCCAAACATATCTATTTTAATTGCATTCAATTTATAATATTGAAAATCAATCAATCATATTTTTCACCCTTGTCAATTTTACATTATAATTACTTAGTTTATTAGGAATTAGTTTCATAATCAGCTCCTCAAAGTGAAACGATCCGAGTTGTGCACTATATTGCATTAATTTGGTTTTATTCTTGATAACCCTGAGGCGACTAAAATGGATTATTTCAATCACTTCTCCCCTCTATACTACATGAGACCAATTAATTCCTTGTCAGTTTGTTTTGCCTCAAAAGTATATGAAGTTGGATAGATCTGTATCACAGTAAAATGGAAAAGAGAGAGTAAAATGGCTAGCTAGCTGTAACATCTATGTTATCTTGTTTCTTGCCTCAGAGCAAGAAACATGAGTCACCTTATACGGACATGTATCTAATCTTGTTATGTGCTTGAGGAGGAATTAACCCAAGAATATTATTTCTGGTCGAATCTTATCTTGCTGGCCATGCAGCCCCTTCTTTCGGCACGCAAAATCAAAATCAATAGCAATCCATATATAATTGAACTTGTTTGATTTATTGCGTTAGTTATATCATCAATATAATATTATTATTGTTGAGGTTTCTAATAGTTACCGTGTTTGATATTAATCTGAAAGGAATAAGTTTCACAAACATAGGAGAATAAAAGACACAGTAAAAGCAGTTCTTAGCTTCTTACCATGACTCACGTATAGTCTCAGCACCCTCCTTATTTGACTATATTGGCTTTGATCCGAACGAATTAGAATATTGTTCCAACTTCCACCCAAGCGTATATGTTGATCCAGTCTTTGAGGTACGTAGAATGTTCTATTTCTTTTACTCCTTCTAGTTCTTATTATAAGAGCTACTTAACTAATTTAGGTAGATATAATACAAAAAAATAGTGATTAGCAAGTGCTAAATAGATTTAGTGATGAAATTCTGTAACTGATTAATTAGTAATAGTCTATTTGATGATAGAATCATTAAATTCTGTCGCTAATCCACTTTTTTGTTTGAAGTAAGGAAATTAGTTAAGTTAATTATTTGTGACAGGTTGATTTCCCTAAAGCACCTTCTTAATCATGACTACCCGATGATGGAAACCCCTCAAATGTGTAATTAATAGGAGTACTTGTTCGCCAATTTTGTACTGCAAATATACAGGTCGCAAGTAGTATAAAAAATTGTCATTCCCATGAAGACTAAGGAAAAAGTATGCTAACTAATGCAATTGTACTTTTAATTAGGTTAGGCAAAGTCATTTTGAATATTTCAATCTGTAAACACAATTTTTGGTTTAAAACAAGGTAAATTGGAATAAACAGGGCAAAAGTTGATTCTAACTTTAAGGAAATGAGGCTTTAGGATCACTACTCCCCTCTATACTTCATGAGACCAATTAATTCCCTCTTAACTAATTTTTAATGAGAAATTAAGTGTTTGTCTAAGATTCACAAGTATTGGAAAAGCTTTCTCAAATCAAAACCAACATCTATTTTGAAAGAACTCATTCAATCTCTTTTAACAAGTTAGTGAAATTAATCATTAAGACCCAATTTTATGATAGCAATACTAGGTCAATAGGTAAATCTATTTCCTATTAACAAACTATCCATGCAAGCAAGAATTTTAAGACTAGCATGATTTTATCAAAGTTCTTCAAACAAGATAATCTCTCTCAAGTATAATCTCATTTAACACATCAACCAAGTGGTGATCAAGCACTTAGAAGCTTTAAGAACATAATAAAATCAACACATCATACTCATTAAATGCTAGAAAAGAGAGAATAAGGTCTCAATCCATGTAGAGGTTCAAAGTGACCCTAGAAATGAAAGTTTAGCTACTCATAATTTGTACACACCAAGAACTAAACATGATAAATTGGTCCATTATAGCAATAAGAGTAAAGAGACGAAGGAATGATGAAAAACCAAGAGTGGGAGCCCAAATCTCTTCAAGACCACCAACCAAGCCTCCAACACCTTCAAGTCTCTTCTCCAAGCTCTCACATTGCTCCATTTGACCTAGAAGTCCAGAATGAATCGTTTTTGTGTTTCAACTAGTAAAATGCATGGTTGTACTTTTTGTCGTTTGCTTCGGCACACTATCGTTTGCTAAAGCATATGACACAGTAAGCTCAAATCCTCATTGGCTTTGGCCAAAGTAGCGTGTGTTGAAGCATATGATACAGTAAGTTCAGATCTCATTTGCTTCGGCACACATGTTGTTGGCTAAAACATATAACACAGTAAGTTCATATCTCCATCGGCTTCAGCTAACATGTTGTTGGTCAAAGCATATGACATAGTAAGCTTCTTCGTCATTAAGTCTTATTTGCTTCAGCACATGTATTATTGGCGGAAACCAATAACACAGCAGCTTGCTTACAAACTTCATGAGCTAGTCTTTGTTTGATATTTGTTGCTACAAGCTTTGTCCCTTAGTTCTTGAAAAGCTTCCCCATTTGTCTGACAAAGCCCTATTTTCATATATGTTTTTATACTTTAATTGGGGGTTTTGTCATAGTTATTGAGCATAAAATGCCTTTCTTGAGATAAATTGTGATTAAGAGTAAATGGATTAAATTAAGAGAAAAAAGGGAAAAATTGTCAATAAAATTATAATTACTCTTTATCATTGATTTTTCTGAGAATATTTGATGTTGATATAATTATAAGTATTTGAAAAATTAGATTAAAACTGAAAATGACAGTTGGGGCTTAAATTTAGGAAATGACTGTTTGGTATCTTGAATTTAGGAAATGACAATTTGGTCCACGAGTTCAACATAGCGTTTTGCAGCAGGTCATTAGGTCTGATTCAGAGCAGCAGCTGGAGGGATATATAGAACAGAGTGATAGCCGCAAGACACGAACCTTCATCTCTTGCTTTCTCTCATTACCCCCTCATTGCTCTAACCTCGCCGGCGACCTTAAATCCTTTCACTATCCTTTCCGTCGCCGGCGAGCATCGTTCTGGACCACAGCCGTTGCAGAGAAGGAGTTGAGAGCTGAAGGGAGCAGAGCTGAGAGTGGGAGGAGGAGGATGATGCAAGTGAGAGAAGGGAAAGAAGGGAGGCTGGGAGCGAAGGATAGTGGACGAAGCTCTGCAATTGTCGGCCACTACCATTCATCTTCGATTCCATCCAACCACCACACCACTGCCGTCGCTGGGAACCAAAATCCTGTTCCGTCGGTTTCCCTCTCTGTCTTAAACCACTCTGCCTTCATAGTCTAACATTTCCGGCGAGCTCCCCCTGATCTGAATTCATTTCAGCCGTGGCTTGGCCTGATGTGTCTGGGTTTAATTTCAACTGTGCCTATTCCCCTGTTCTGAGTCTAATTTCAGCCCCAATGTTTATTTGATTCAGTGTGGATTTATCAATTTTATGTGATTTTAATATGGCTGCGTGTTTGAATCAGAATGGGATTATATTTCTTGAAATTATTCTCATGTTTGGCTAGGTAATTTTGTGCTCTGGAAAATGAATTGAAGATGACTTGAGCTCACGTATGCTTCAAATGAGAGTTTATTTTATCTATAGTTCATTATATTTATGATTTCTTAGGTTTAAGAATTTATTTATGTAATGAAACTATGATTTTAGTTACGATTTTTATGGATTGAGTTGTGATTTGGAATTTGTAATGAGGATTTGTACTCATCAATATATATGGTTATATATATGTTTCTCTATGATTTTATTGATTTCTATCAACTTAACATGGTATTGTTGGATGGTTTGATTGAAATAGAATTGTAGTTAAACCTAAATGCATTGCTTATTCCATAGTCACTCTCTAAGGGGTTTTAATAATGCTTAAATAAATGTGTTCATGAGTTTAAGCATTAAACTCAATGGTAATTAGGGTTTGGTATATTAGAAAACTTAGAGAAACTCATTACACTAAGAGGGCTTAATAGCATTTCAAGGGTAAGGGTTCCTCTCTTGTGATGCTAGCTAGACTCAATGGTAACTGAGGTTTGGTATATTAGAAGCTTAGTGTATTAACTCCTCAAATATCTTAATTGAGTAAGGATAGCCATTGAAAACCATTTCCAAGAGCATCTTTATCCATTGCATTTCTAACACATTTCCATTCTACTTTATTCTAAAAAAAATCCAAAAATATTAGTGTTAAAGCATTTTAGTTTAATTGCAATTTATTTGTTAGATAAAAAGCTCAAAGATCATTTTTAACTCATTCCATGCCAATCACCACACTTAGTTCTAGGTAATTAATAAAAGGCTCTTCAAGAAACAATCCGGGATTGCATCATATATTACAATCCTTAGTTATTTTTAAAGAGGATATCAAGGCAAAAAACCGACAACGCCTTATTCTTCATTGTCTCTATCCCACTACAAGAGATAGGATTTATAATAAGTTCTCACTTTTTCTTTGAAACAAAGTACAAAATATGTGGTTTTACAAGAATTTCTTTAACTTTTTTTTGCTTCTTTGACTTGTATACTTTCTTCTTTAAACTCTTTCTATGCACCATTTGAATCCAAACATAGTTGAAAAGGGGAAGAAAACGTGCTGGAATATTATCAACAGTACTTTAGAGAAAGAAATATTAATTTGGGTAATAAAGTAGATTAAGATCTTATATTTAAAATAAAATCCAAACCCACCAAATTATCTTTTATATTAAGTACCGGAGCTAGTATTTTATTTCTTTATTTTTGATCAATAGTATTTTATTTCTTTCAATACAAACATATCGATGTTTCCTAGTCTCGGCATAATAATGTACCTTTGATATACTAGAAAAGCAGCAGTTAATGGCGCCGGACGACGACTTTCTCGGTGGACCATAGTACTTGTCTATCATAACAAATTCTTCCAAACCGATCTTCCTCAGATTATCACCTTTTTCTGCCATTTAGATGTTTTCAAACTAGCTAACTTTTCTTCTCTCAAACCCAACGTGCAGGCCAATATATCTGTCTAACTTGCTGTGTTTCTTGTGGGTGCTTGCTTCTTGCTTAGTTAATTAGTCCCCTTTATAGAAATCCAATTCTTCAGTGCCAACTTAATCTCACCAGGTCAATTATTATTTGTTTGAATAATATTCTCATTTCAATTGGAATTTGAGAAGGAAGGTTCTTAATTATAAATTGGTAGATTCTTTGATGATCTTAACTTTTCTCTGTGTTAATTTTTTTGGTTTATTGATGAAGCTCTTATATATATTAAGCTTAATTAATCCAGGGAATGTATTCACCGATTCTTTTACCTTCAAAATAGTAGTAAAGTGGATAGAAATTGATTAATGTTCATGGGTATTATGAAGAGCTAATCCTCTATCAAGTTTCCAAAATACTGGGCCAAGTTTGGTCGATCATCCTCAGCAACAGCCAGTGGATTACTTATTGTGTGGTCAGAGATTCTTTTCAATTCAAACTATCCAGTCTTAAAGCTAAGGTGCGATTCTAATTCGGTAATTGCCCAATTCCTACCCTTTTTTCATTATATTAATTGTTGAACAGGACGAAAGTTGTAATTTTAATGTCATTGGCCCTCTGTGCACGTAATATATATATATATATATATATATAAAAGAAACATGCATATGTATGATAATAGTTTTGATGCAATCAATGTTTAAGGAAAAGAATCTTGTTCATTCTTTTTCTTAAGTTAAATTTGCCTTTCTCAATGTGAATATTGTTAGTGCATTTCACTATAACAAGATAATAGATCCTCGCAAGCAAAACTATATATATTACAAATTATTTGAGGAATATTATTTTCTAAGGTTTGAAATTTTAAATTCACCACAAACTACATATACTTTAATTTAACGCACTATAAATCAAAAGAATGATTATTTTACACACACACACCTGATTTTCTTATGCGATCGAGTACACTTCACGAGCGAAAATGTGAATTTTTTTCTGAAGCTCATAATCTTAGGATCATTACATATATTAATTAATGGAAGTAATTAAGATCATACTGAAATAACTCTTCATTACTGGCCAATTTTATAAGTGGATATACAGTATTAAATGTCAATATTTTTCTGCAGAATTTTGATCATAGAGAAAGGTAAGATAAAATGAATTATTATATAATGATATTTTTTTACCACACCTTTGGTTTTCTCAATAGGCTTTTACGTTTGATACTTTGATTAGCCAGGACACAGAACATATTCCTATTCATCCCCCAAAATGATCATTTTCGAAATTAGGCTGATAATGAAGGTTCCTTTGGGGAACATATGCCTAACTGCAAAAATTAATGGTTAAGTTCCTCTGTCACACAATAATGAGAGGTTCAATTCTGGGTGAGGATTAGAAACGACATTCATGAATTCTGGAAAATATTGAACAATCTTTTCCATTTCAACCCTTTTCAGCTCAAATTTGTTTGAGTCTTCAAGCAAGGGAAAAAGATGACTCAAAGAATCTGATTCGCAAGGGAATCCAATTCTCCTCCTCCTTTTTAGCAAGTTAATAACAGCCAATTCTATTTTATTTTTCTTTTACTAACTTCATTCAAAACAATTGTCGGAAATTTAGTAGATTTAATATTAAGTTTCAGTGTTGTTACTTTTCTATAGATTGAAAAATCATATAAGTCAGTTTATTTAACACTATATAAATTTAAGTTGAAGGGCTCTAATTTTCAGTGACAAACACACATAATGTTTGGTCTACATTCACTTCAGAAAATATAAAACTAATTTTATATAACGACTATTACACATGGCTCTTAAGTGAAAACTTACCAAGAAACATTGCTTCTAAGTGAAACTTTCAAAGCAAATTTGTACCTTAATCATATATAAACCTTCACTAATTTGTTGCCAAATACAAATTAAATGTCAAATATATGTCCGACCAAGTGTGTTCTTTAAGCTTGATGTAATATCCCAAAATTTAATGAAGGTTAAAATTTTCTAAAAAGAAAATTTAAATGAGAATTTGATAATAAGTCAAATTATGAAACCTACGAAATTTAAGGAATCTTAAATTAGATAATGGGAAAAATTAGGGCCTAATGTGTGTATCTAATAGGATAAAATTATACCTATATATATTAAAAACACACAAGCATAAGCAATATTCTTACCGACACAAGAGACACACACATGGATAACACACACACACACACACTTTACACATTTCTCACTTTCATTCGGACAACACACACACTCATCATCACACACCTATGCGATCAACATCCCACACACAATATCACTTATTAATTCCTCCAACTCCCATTTACGTCTGCAGCCAAAATAAAATAGAGAAAGAGAGAGTGAAAGAAAGAGAGAAAACAGAAAAGAAAAGAGAGGGAGAGACGTGAGTGAACCGGAGAAAGGTATGTTGGAGTAGAGGAAGAAGGAAGCTCTAAACCTTACATTCAACCACTGATCCTTATATAGGTGAGTCTCCCACACATTTATCTTCATTTTCCCATTGGATTTGAGGTTGTTTTCTGGGTTGTTTAGTTGCTGGAATTGAGAAAATTCGCCAGAAAATTCTGTCACCGAAAAGTTGTTAAACCAGTGATTGTGTGACCATTTTGGGGTGAATTGGTTCTGAAATTTGATCATTAACCTCAGGACATATGTGTAGGAGAGTATAGAGTTAAACTTCGTGAAGTTTGGAGTACAAATTCATGTATACATGTTAGTTTTCTCAATTCTGTTTTGCTGTCCAAAAAATAGAGTACATACCTGAAACTTGTAAAATCTTAAACAGAGGCTATAGATGTAATTTTCGAATGGGTCTTTTTGTATAGATATTTTAGGATGTGTAGTTGATGATAGAATCAAGAAAAGTAGAATTTGGAGTGAAAATGGATGAGTTCTTGATTTTTGAAGTTAGACTATCAAAACTGACGTTTTTGGGAGTCAGTCAGTTTCATTTTGTGTTTTGACCAGACAAACCTTAGTGAAAAATTATGAAATTTTATAGAAATATATTATACATTCATAGATTTCCAATGAGTCCAAGAACTCATTATTTTGACATCTGTAGAGAGAGTTATGATTTTGAAAGTTAAGTCAGTAACAGAGAACATTCTGGATGTTCAAGTCTAGCAGTTATGATTTTCGATAATTCTGGGAAAACTTAGATAATATCTAGTAGTTTTGGGTATTTTTCCATGAAACTACACTTAAATATCTTTCCATAGAATTTTAAAACACTCCATTTCGATTTTGTAGAATTAGTTATGATTTTTGGAAGTTGAGCTCTGTTTTTGAAATGTAATCTGAAACAGTTGTAGTTGGCCGAATTTTTGGGTAATATATGTAATCAGTAATTATAATTGGATATTTTTCTATGAAAGTACATTTAAAGAGCTTCATTTAGGCTTTAGAATCAGTCAATTTGGAATTTTCTAGAATTAGTTATAAATTTTCAAAGTTGATTAAAAATCTATCAGTTTCTGGAAATTGTGAAACTGTCGTTTGGCAGTGATTTTGGAAAAACCGAGGTCAAAAATGGATTCATTGAGCGAAAATAAATCAGAATAGCTAAGGTCAAAATTTCTGAAAAAGTATAGTCGGACCGGGTACGGTGGGGCTGAGACTGGGTCCCAGGTGCATTTTGGTAATTTTATCAATATAGACTAATATAACCATTAAAAATATTATGGAAGTCTCTAAAGAGGTACATGAATAGGTTTTAACCTAATTCTTGTACATTTGGAATTTTAGGACCAAATTAATCGCCTGAGCTGTTGGCACGTCGTTCGAGGAACCATTCTTGTAGCAAAAAGGGACATAAGGTAGTAACTCTATCTCTCATATACTATGTGAATGTTGATATGCTATATGTTGCTATATTCTATGATATGAACACGTGTCTTGGGCACATTACCTAGCTGTGGTATGGGACTCAGCTGAGGTATACAGACATGTAGGGGATCCAAACAGTCATTTGGCCCTGAGTATTGTATACACACATGTTATAGTATGAATTTTCATTTACATTATATGGTACATTACATATTTAATTTTCGCATTTTATATGATGGATCATGTGTTACTACTGAGATTCCTTGGAATCTCACCTTTTTTCATAAATAATAAATGTTCCAATGGGAACCAGTGGCTCCAAAGGTAAAGTGGTAGACATGGGTAATTGAGATATGCAGGTCCCAAGATCAGAGTTATTTGGTTATATTAGTTTAATTTTAATATGTTGGATATTTTGGACAAAATTTGTACTCCCTCCGGTCTTAATTATAAGACAAAATTGATTTTTTTGGAGAAATTAAGAAAGCCAATTAATTTACTTTAGAGTCACTACTACAAAAAGGTTGAAAGGTGGCGCACATATTGTGGCCCTTCCTTAATGAAGTGTCATAGCTGCTCATTTATTATTTTTCTTATATTATATGTTTTTTTTTAACCAGCTGTGGCGCCTGGGAGGGTAGGTGCCACAGCTGGTATGATCAAGTGTGGCGCCTGGCTAGGAAGGCGCCACACTTGACAAGGTGGTAGCAGCTGTGGCGCCTGGCACGCCAGGCGCCACACTAGCTTATGGTCAGATGTGGCACCTGGCTGGTCAGGCGCCACCCCTGACCCTTAAAAAAAAAAAAGTTTTTGTCAGGGGTGGCGCCTGCTTGGTCAGGCGCCACCCCTGACCCTTTTTTTTATAAAAAAAAAAATTTTTGTCAGGCACCCCTGACCCTTTTTTGAAAAAAAAAAAAGTTTTGTCAGGGGTGGCGCCTGCCTGGCCAGGCGCCACCCCTGACCCTTTTTTTTTTAAAAAAAAAAATTTTGTCAGGACTACTGGCGCACCCTTAACCCTTTTTTTTAAGAAAAAAAAAAGTTTTGTCAGGGGTGGCGCCTGCCTGGCCAGGCGCCACCCCTGATCCTTTTTTTTTTTTTAAAAAAAAAAAATTTCAGAACTGGCGCACCTTTGAGACTTTTTTTAAAAAAAAAAAAAATTTGTCTTTAAAAAAAAAATTAAGTTTTGATATCCTATCCCTTCCCCACCAATGAGATCCCAACCCGCCCCCCCTTATCCCCTTTTATTTTCCCGCCCCCCCCCCCCCATTCTCTTTCATTTCCTGCCTCCACCCCCCATCTCTTTCTCTCTATCTTTAATTATTCATTCCCTCTATCACTTTCCCTTCCATCTGTGCGTACACCCTGTCCCTCCATTTTCTCTTCTTCATATCTTAAAACTACACCCACACGCGCACACGTTTTTGTATTTTTCCAACTGCCAACCCCACTTCTTTCCGTATTATTCCGTTGTCTTCAACTCTTTTGGTCCCCACTCCATTTGGTAGCTAGTGCTCAAATTTCTTCCTTCCCTCATTGAGATTGCGTCACCAACGGCAATTACGTGGTCCCCCACTCCACTGATCAACCTGTAAGTTCAACTTGCGTTTTCTTTTTATTAATTTTTTTTTCAGGTTGTTTTGCGTGCTCTTTTTTTCTTTATGGCATGGTTGCGATGCTTTTTTTGATTTTTTCCCTGTTATGACACGCATACATGTATATTTATATTTATTGAGAGATTTTTCAGATATAGCAGTTGAATTTATTTGGACGTCAATCTAATATAAGGATTATTCTCAAATTATATAGCACACAGTAACGAATTAGATTAAGATTTTGTGACATGATGCATTGGATCCAATTAATTAATAAAGAATGCATGGACCCTCGGCGTATTTGGGAGGACAATTAAATTGATTGAACATTTTCGGTTGCAGATCTTAGTATAATTTATAAATAATAAAAAGAAGAGGAGAACAGTGTAAAGAGTAAAGTGTGCATACTTTACTGTCATTCTCACACACACACACGGGCATTTCGGTGCAAAAGTATTTTTTTTTATTTTTATTATTATTAATTTCATTTTAAATTTATTATTAAAATGCCCTTTTGTATAGGCGCTATCTTCTGCGATAAGCCCCCCACCACTTTTCCGCAATTACAGCATTCCCTCCTTGTCCTTATTATTTTATTTATTCATTTCAATTTTTAATCACGTTGCTCAATGAAAATGATAACATTATTACCTCCTCTTTTTATTAATTCAGACATCGGATAATACCGATAGAGATGGGCTTAGTTAGGACATAAAATATGTGTAACATTCTCTGCAATAATGTTTGAAAATTAGTTTGTGCGTGTGTGTGTGTACTGGCAAAAAAAGTATATATATATATATATATGAGAAGTGATTTATACTTTTTTTGGTTTTTTTGGCCATATATAATCGATATATGAACACAAACGTTGAAAGAATTGTAAGAATTCAACTGAATCAAGGGGGAAATGTACATTAATTACTAGGATAAAAATCAGTCAAATGACGTGACTTTGTCTTTGAAAAAATGGCCCTAGATGTTAGATTTTGCCTAGCTTGGAATAAAATAATAAAACTTACATATAAAATGACTTTAATGTATCAATGTTAATATTTAATAAAATAAAATATAATTTGTCTATATTGTTTAACTTTAAATATATTAACTAAAACCGTAAGGGGAAAAACATACAATAAGGAGATAATTAATGTTGGGATTATGCTTTCTTTTTCATTTTATTTTTTTTTCTTTATTTTTTTTTTCTGAATCATAATTTTTGATTTAAGCTAATCATATTTGATTTTATTATATTTTGATGTTTATTACACATATTATTATTTAAAAAAATAACTTAGAACCTCAAATATTTTATTGATTTGTTTATGTTTAATTTGTATTTGTAGTTTCAGTTCATCAGTCTATTGAAGCTTCTATTTACGGTATGTTTTTTAAATTTTGAGCTTACAAATGTGATTTTAGTTAAATTTAATAGTTATAATTTGTAGGTGTTGTAATGATTGTTATTGATTAATTGCATAAGCAAAATAATTATTTATATATTTTTAACACTTGTATTTTATTTAATTATTGACTTGTAATGTTTTCTAATTTAACTATGATATATTATTGTGGCAAATATGGTTTCTTTTGTTATGAGTTGTAAAATTTTATTATAATGCCTGGGAATAATTAATGAATTATTTGGCAATTTAAATATTCAGTTTAAGACTTAGAAAGCTTCAATTATGAAGATTCATGTGGTGTATGTTATTTTAAATTAAAATTGGTAAGAGAATATAAAAGTAATTAGTAAATGCAATAGTTATACAACTAACCACGTAATTTTTTTTAAAAATAGATTGAAGCCCATAGATGGATCGTAAATGGATGTCATCTAATCGATGTTCAAGGGAATATATAGATGGGGTGAAGGATTTTATTACATTTGCAACTGAGCACACAAAAGATCCTGGCAAAATCTTATGTCCTTGCTTATCCTGTTGTTTTGGAAAGCGGATTAGTCAACTTGATTTGCTAGATCATCTAGTGTGTTATGGTATTGATCAAACATATATACGATGGACAAGGCATGGTGAGACCAACGATTCATATAGTGATCGGGTGCATACCACGGGTGGTGCCTCGGATGAATTTGATCAAAGCATGTTTGATGAAGATGATGGTCTTGAAGAAATGGTAAATATGGTTGAAGGGGTGCTTTATAACTGCCCTAACGAATATGAGAAGTTGAAAGGTGATGCAGAGAAACCATTATATGTCGGAAGTACTAAATACACAAGATTGCTAGCAGTGTTGAAGTTGTACAACTTTAAAGCTCGCTACGGATTGAGTGATTCGGGTTTTACCGCATTGCTTGAACTGTTGCAAGATATGCTTCCAGAAGAAAATGTACTTCCTACCAAGACATAAGAGGCAAAGCGAATTCTTTGCTCTACAACCGGTATGGGATATGAGAAGATACATGCATGTCCTAACGATTGCGTATTATTTCGAAATCAGTATGCAACGTTGGAGAAGTGCCCTAAATGCAACGCATCTCGATATAGGAAGAAGAAAGGAAAAAGTCCTTTGAAGGTGCTATGGTATTTTCCCATTGTTCCGAAATTCAGGCGACTGTATAGTAATGCAGAGATTGCTAAGCAGTTGACATGGCATGCAGATGAAAGGATTAAAGACACGAAGCTTAGGCACCCTGCAGACGCTCCTCAATGGAAAAAAATTGATCATGAGTACCCTGACTTTGCTGATGAAGTCAGGAACCTTCGCCTTGCACTGTCAACTGATGGAATTAATCCGCACGGTGTTCAGAGTAGCACACATAGCACGTGGCCGGTGATATTGATGATTTATAACCTTCCTCCACACTTAATCATGAAACACAAGTTTATGATTTTGTCCATGTTAATTTCTGGGCCAAGGCAACCTGGGAATGATATAGATGTATACTTGGCTCCTTTAATTGATGACTTGAAGCTGCTTTGGGATGAAGGCGTTAGTGTGTATGACGGGTACATGGAAGAAAGTTTCACTTTGAAAGCCATGTTGTTTGGCACAATTAATGATTTCCCTGCTTATGGAAATTTGTCAGGATACAGCGTCAAAGGATATGGTGCATGCCCTATATGTGAAGATGACACTCATTCAATGCGACTTCATCATTGTAAGAAAAATGTTTACATGGGGCATCGAAGATTCTTACCATCACAACATCGTTGTAGGAAGTGGAAAAAGCCTTTCAATGGTGATGTAGAAGAAGGTAGCCCGCCGAAGATGTTGACCGGTTCCCAGGTGTATTCCAAGGTAAAAGACTTGGAGAACAATTTTGGCAAACCTTTTGCAAAACAAATCGAGACAAGCGGTTGGAAGAAAAAGTCTATTTTCTTTGAACTTCCATATTGGAAGTCTTTATATGTGAGGCATTTTCTTGATGTGACGCACATAGAAAAAAATATCTGTGATAGTCTAATTGGCATGTTGCTTAATATCCAAGGAAAAAGCAAGGACAATGTCAATTCGAGGTTGGATTTAGTGAACTTGGGAATTAGAGAAGAGTTGGCACCGATTGAGCAAGGGTCTTGTACCTATCTACCGCCAGCAGCATACACTCTGTCGAGGAAAGAGAAGAAATTGTTTTGTGAGTTTCTGCAAGGAATTAAAGTTCCCAAGGGCTACTCTTCAAATATAAAGAACCTTGTATCGGTAAAAGAGTTGAAGTTAAAGAACCTTAAATCTCATGATTGTCATGTGCTCATGCAAAATTTCCTACCAGTTGGTATACGATCCATTTTACCCAAAAAATTAAGGAACACTATCACGAAACTTTGTGTGTTTTTCAAGTTGATCTGCAGTAAAGTGGTTGATTCAACCAGGTTACAAGATTTGCAAAGGCTGATTGTGTGTACTCTGTGTGAACTTGAAATGTATTTTCCGCCTTCTTTTTTTGACATTATGGTACATCTAACTGTACACTTGGTCAAAGAAACTCAATTGTGCGGTCCAGTGTACTTGAGATGGATGTACCCAAATGAATGATTCATGAAAATATTAAAGGGGTATGTGAAAAATAGATACCGTCCAGAGGGTTGTATCGCTGAAAGTTACATGGTTGAAGAAGCAAGTGACTTCTGTGCTGATTTTCTATCAAATGTTGACCCTGTAGGGATCCCCAAGTCCCGTCATGATGGCCGAAGATCAGGGAAAGGAACAACGGGGAGTGATGTAATAACGATATCAGTGACTGAACGGGATCAAGCCCACTTGTATGTCCTACATAACACTGATGAGGTCGAACCGTATGTAGAAGAACACAAGGATGCTCTCCGATTGGTACATGGTGATGGGAATGAAAATTTATTAACAACAGAACACAATAAACAATTTGCAGGCTGGTTGAAAAATCGTATTAACGATGAGATGGAAAGGAATCCTGATTCAGTTTCCGAAATGAACTCCATTTATAATAACTAATTTTCATTGTAATTCTTTTTGGGAAAGCGACAAATGACACAGGAGGATCCTGCGTTGGCGACCTATGTTGGTCGGGACGATTTATTGAGCAGAGCGTTACCAGTACCCGAGTATGATGGTCGTGTTCGGGGTACTGGTTTTGCAGTCACCCCATCAGCATACTTCGGACGTCAGAAGCGCTCGAGTAGAAGTGATGCTTCCCACCTACGTGACGAGATGTCTAGCTTTAAGCATCAAATGCAAGAACTTCAACAACAAATGCGCTACAAGGAACAACGAGAAGAACAATTCACCGAACAAATGTGTTTGCTGCAAGAACAGAATGCGTTGTTAACAACGCAAATACAACAGTTGGTCCAGGGTAGGCCAACACCAAATGTTCCGTTCTGTGATAGCCCAAGTTTCAGAGATAGCTGCAATTCCATGCCTAAAGTCCCTTTTCCTTCGGTAATTAATTTCTTTTCTACTTAACTTTATGTTAAATTATAATTAAGCAAATTTAACATATTAACTCTATTTTCCGTAGGGCGAATTTCAATGCAAGCTATATGTCGAGCAAGCATCCAAGCACGCGGTTGCAGTAGGTGTTGCCTACAACACTGGTGAGGACATACTGCACAATTCACCGTTGCCCGATAACACACTCCGGGTTAGGGTTGACGTCTGCACGAACGAAGACGCCCTCTTACCGATCCCGTCTCAGGATGAGCAAAATAAGGTGGCAGATGTTGTAGGTGGCTATGTTGCTTGGCCAATAGGTCTTATCGAGCCATGTGGAAAGGTCGTTCATTCAAAATTCCCTGCACTTTTCCTTCGAACTTTCATCTCGAACTGTGATTTAATTTTCTGATTTGCGCAGGGTAAGATTTCAAAGTCTTCAACAACACAACCCAAGTCAAAAGCATCGGCCAGCCAACAGAGCAGAAGAAGACATACCTCATATCTCAATCAATTAATATTGATTGCACCACAATTGATCGGTGAGGGAGTAGTGCCATTACGTATTCCAAGACATATCTACACTGTTAGTGGTCTAGTTGACTATATTACTGCCGAGGTCATGCAGGAAATATGTGCTCGTGATTGGGTTAGTGCTTCGGCTATCAACATCTGGATAAGGTACTTCACTATCATCGTTTATCACTGTTATTAATATATCTCGTTCCATTTCTTTTGTTTCTCATGATACTGTATGTTTTATACCAGGCATTTGGACCAGGACGTTTTAATGGATACACAGAGGGTCCAATTCGCATTTGTCAACCCTTTTCTCGTTGGTCAACATGAGGGTAAAATAGATGTGACTGCGCAGTCTAATAGGCTGAAAGATTACTTTAGCAAGAAAGCGACAACAAATACATTATTTTTAGTGCTGTATAATGCGGGGTAAGTTATTATTGGTACAATTGTTGTTTTTATTGTTTAACTTCTATCATAACATGATTGTTCAAAAAATATTTTTAAAATATATTTTAGGCGCCATTGGATATTGATCGTTATCAATCCAGCGGAACCTTCAGGCCCTCGCATTTATTATGTGGATCCTCTGAAAAATGGTCTTCCACAAGACCGTTTTGATATGATGCTATTGATCAGTAGGTAAGTATACGTGCCTATGTATAAATATTTGCGAACGTGATTGAATAATCAAAAGTAATCATTTTCTGTTTCTTTTGTTAGCGCATTGACTGCATATCGGTCGTCTGTCATGTTAAACTATTCTAAAGCTACTGACCCCCGCCTTAGCTATCCTTGGAAGAAGATACAGGTATTGATATTTGACTTTACTTAGACTTTGTTAGTAAACACTTTTTATTCATGAACAGAGTTAAATATTGTATTATATTATTGTAGTGCCCTTTCCAACCTAATGACAATGATTGTGGGTACTATATCATGAAATTTATGAAGGATGTTATTATGCATGATCAACCATTTATTCCTCAAAAAGTAAGTCATTTAGTTGCACTTCATATTGTGTTGTAATGAAATTGAATTAGTGCCTGACAGTTATGTTTTACTGATTTTAATTCGTTCTAACTTGTGTCTGATTGTATATATCTGTAGTATTATGAAGATCAACGTTGTGACGCATTGACAGACCATCAGGTTAATGAAGTGATCGAGGAATGGTGTGAATATGTGTTTAAGCAAATCCCTAGGTAGCTATATTTACTATTAAATTCACTAGCTAGTTTTTCTTGTGTTGTTTCTAATTGCCAATATAATTGTTGTGTCATGCATGTTTGTTCAAGTTGAATTTGTTGTATTATATTTCATTCAGCTAGGTTTACAGTATATTGTATTTAACAATTTTCATTACTACTATACTTTAGCTAATCAATCATTTGTTGGTATCATTTTAAAGTTATCTATTATTGTTCTTATTAAACCTTGCAGACTATAATTATATATGCATGAGAAAAAAATATGCTAAAAAAAAACCAATACGAAAAACCCAAAAAAATATTAGGAAAAAATATGCTAAAAAAAACCAGAACGGAAAAATTAAAAAAAAAAAAAAGACCTACTGTGGCGCCTGGCCAGCCAGGCGCCACAGGAGGTAGAACGAAAATTAAAAAAAAAAAAGACCTACTGTGGCGCCTGGCCAGCCAGGCGCCACAGGAGGTATAGGCCTGCTGTTGCGCCTGACCGGCCAGGCGCCACAGGAGGTTATTTTTAAAAAATTAAAAATTAAAAATCTGTGGCGCTTTCAAGCGCCACAGCTTTTTTTAGTAGCGTTAAGATAGGTGGCATTTCGCAAGCGCCACAGCTAATGCAATTATAAGCGCCACAGATTTGGTTTTTTGTAGTAGTGAGTGTTTATATTTTTAGTATCCTTAGACTATATATTAGTTTATTAGTCAAATTAATTAGTTTGGAGAAAAAAATAAAAATATAAACACTCTAAAGTAATTAAATTGACTTCCTTAATTTCTCCAAAAAAGTCAACTTTGTCTTATAATTAGGACCGGAGGGAGTACATATTATCAAACCATGCGGGGAAGACTCCTTGATTTGACCGTATCTTTGGGTCTTGGGGTCAAATACAAAATTTTTAATCCAAGAATTGCAGTATAATGCAATATTCGGGTCGTCTCTCTTTTCTCAAGGAGCCTTTAATTGAATCCTAGGTAATACTAAATGTCATGCAAAAGCAAATTCAATAAAACAAGGGAAAATTGATTTTTGGGTTTTTCTTGTTAAAAAAATAAAAATAAATAAATAAATAAAAATACAATTTAATTAAATATATAAATAAACACACCACTCAAATTAATTTAAATTATAGGTAAAGTCTATATATAAATCCCACAACATAAATTTAATCACACATTATTCAAACAAAATATTGGAATAGGAAAAAGTAAAAACAAAACTCCCCTGATTCTCAGATTCCACGTGCATGCATGAAGTCAAAAGTTGCAATATGTATGATGATGTCAGCATATATGTATGATGATGTCATCATGCATTAATCCAGTTAACGAATTGCAACACGTATTGACGCATTTCTCATTCGCAGATCCTCAAACTCGTGGCTCCAGGTGGTGTAACTCAAAATTTCAGCTGTCTCAATTTCTGCAACTCAGACTGGTGGTTGATGATGAAGAGCTCGCCAGAATTGAGGAAGAGAGTGATGAGAGGTCGCCGGAAATGGAGGCCGGAAAACTGCAAAACTTCACCGGAAAATTGGAAACAACACGGGAGTCACAGAAAAACTGATGGAAAATGATAGTGCGGTATTTGCATGATGAAAGGATGATGGTAGGAAGAAAATAAGACACAACGGAGGAGAAAATGTTTCACAAGAAATCAAGCTTCGCCGGAAGTGGGGGCCGGAAAACTAGAATAGTTCACCGGAAAATGCAAAACTTGCTGAATTATCACAGAGAGGAGATGAGGGTGCTGTACTTGTAGTTTTTGATGGCTTTTGGTGGAGAAAAACAGAGAAAAAACAGAAGGTGATGGTGGTTGGGATGAAGGTGCTGCTGGACTGTGAGCAAGATGATGGTGTGGTGATGAAAATGAAGAACGTGGTGGTAAGGAAGGTGCCGAGGCTGGTAAAGGTGAATGGTGGTGATGAAGGGAAGAGGTTAGTGGTGTAAGTGGTGACCTCGTTCTTACTTCAACCCCCCGTTCTGTAGTACCTCGGCAAAAGAAAATGGAAGAGGAAAATTGAAGAAGAGAGCTGCAGTCGGGATGCCTCCTGGTGGTGAAGATAGAGGTATATATAGTGAGATTGCCGCTGTCCATTTCCCTTCACCAACCATGTTAGGTGCAGTCTTGTTAACTTCAGGAAATTCTTACTAGAATTTCATATTTCATACTGTTTTACTTCACTTTGGATGCATAAGTGGGCATTAGAAAGGATTAAAGTGAGGAATTGTGTTTCTCTCATGCTATGCACAACAAAATGAAATTGTGAAGGACATGACTCCCTAATTGCTATGAATGTCTAACCTTGTGTGAAAGTTCTTTGTGTGAACTGGTACAGATTAAGTCAGGGCTAACCCAGAGGAAGCTGCAGGCAGTGAAAAAGAGAGGAAGGAAGTTGAAGCTGACAACCAGTGAATGAAAGACCAGCTGGAAGATCAGAACAGAGCAAAAGGAGCCCAGAAGAGCGAAAGGAGCCCAGAGAGTGTTGGGCCGTGGCCCACCACATCTTGGGCCGCGGCCCAGGATGCCCACAATCTCTTGGGCCGCGGCCCATGAAGGGAACAGGAGCACAGAAAGTTGTGGGCCGCGGCCCACAAGCATCAACCTGAGGCCAGAGACTCCTGGGCCGCGGCCCACCATCTCTTGGGCCGCGGCCCAACCCCGAAAATGAAGCTGCGCGTTCTGATATCTGAAAAGCTATAAAAGGAAAAATGAGGGTTTTGAAAAGGGGGTTCCTACTTTTGGAAAGAGCGACAGAGGCGGCTAAGGAGGTTCTAAGAGCTGGGATTTGCTAGAAGCAAGGAGAATCAAGTGGGCTTGAGGATCAGAAGAGATTTCATTTCAGATTTCTTGATACTTCTGTATTCTATCCCTTCTCCACTGTGATTCTGTTATGACTTCCTTAATTCTTGTTATTTGTAATCAGCTGTTAAACATGTGTAGCTAGTTTCTCTCATTCTAGGATTGTTCAACAATTTTGTATGGATTAAACTCGAACTCTTCTTCCTCTTCATTAGATAATGGTATATATGTGTTAACTCTTCTCTGTTTTCACTGATATTCATGAATAGCTAGCACTATGAATAACATGTTCAAATGGATTAAGCTTGAGAAAGTTAATCTAATTGAAGAACGAGGGTAGAGTTATGCTAGACCTACAGTTTAAAGAGTTAAATGTATGGTTTGTTAATAACCTAGAGATAGAGTCATTAACCTAGCATTGTCAAAGTGAGGGGTTAGTTAATGGTTATTTTCCCTTAAATGCAGCAAGAGATTATGCATCTAATTGGAGAATATATGTTGGTTATGACTCGAGAGAGCTTAACCAATGAATATTGAACCTTAGACTGACACATATAGATCCCATAAGCATTAATGGCGAGGAGGAAGTAGATTGAGTTTATGATATACAAAAGGAAAGAGCAATCCTAGATTCACTCTACTTGATTAATTTCACAAGAAGCCCACTCTGTCAAGATTTTCATTAGCTGTTATCATTTCATCTTTTAAATCTGTTTTCCTCACACTCAACATTTTATCTGAGTCAACTTGATCAAACACATTAAGCCATTGTTCGACTAGTTGTTATTCAAATCCTCGTGGGAACGATCTTTACTTATCACTCTATTACTTGGCACGACCCGTGCACTTGCGGTAGCGAACAAGTCTGAAAGCAAGCTGCAACACAAATCTTTCCGTGATATGCGCGTGCATATAATTTCTACGTCTTCCAGAAGTTCAATGAAAACCCCCCCAGATTTTGCTTTTCTGTCAGTTTGAATGTTGAATTTGTGGCTTGGGTATTGTTCTGTAATTTTCTCCAATAAATTTTCCTCATGAAAAAGCTGATGGGTACTTTTCTGTAATTTGCTCTGGTCCTTTTCTATAATTTTAATTTCCTTGTATTCAAAATATTAATTCAGACTCCAAAAATCACCAATTGTGACCCAAAGCACCTGCAATGCAAAAATTAAGCATAAGGTAGTATTAAAAGTTTAAGAGATCATATGTATAAATATTTAATAATTATGGCCATTTTACCCTTTTATTACAATTAATTCAATACAAATGCCTCTAATTAAAATGAGTGCTTAATCATGCGATAATGCCCTGGAAAATACATTAAGAGTCCCTATTTAATTAATTAAAAATATATAAAATTATGGTTAAATCAATTCCCCCACACTTAGACCTTTGTACTCCTGAACAAAGGAAATTGAGTACAAGACTTCAAATCCAAATTATTGACACATTAAAAGGTGAGCAATTTCATAATTAGAAAGCAATAGATCAATTAATCACATTCTTCAAGTCAACATTAGTTATTGTTAATTGATGCAAAGAAATTAGTCAACTACACAAAATATTAGATGAAGCACAAGAGACTCTCAGGGTATTATTGTTTCACTCATCTCACCTCATTAGGATAATTTCACTCTAGTTCACTCAATGAACAACTTACTGTAGGCTTGTAACAACTCTAACATCTCCACTATTAATAGCAATTAATGTAATGAATCAAGAGGACTTCAAAGGGTTGTAATGATGGATGAAGGCTGAATGGAATGAAGAAAATAAATAGTTGATATGCAAGTCAAAATTATTGAACAAGTTCATAGTAACTAATTAACTTTAATAACTATTGCCAATTCTTTTCTTAATTCACGAACAAATGCCTTTTATTCACCTTCTTCTCTTTTTTTTTTTAACTACTTTTTTTTTTTTTTTTTTTTTGCATTTCAAATTGCTCAATTGTCTATTGGCAATTTACTTTGATTTCAGAATACCATGAACACTATGAATAAATGGCTTGCATACAACATAGGAATGGCTCAAAATGGGTAACAAAAAGGTGATAAATAAGGGTTTGTGTTTTGGTGAATGGGTTTAAAATGAATGCCTCTTTCATTTTCATCACACTAATGCAAATGCCGTTTTGAAGAAGAGTTAAAACAAGTTCTAGAAGATGAAAAATAAGTGAACATGCACACATGGAAAGAATTTAAGGTCCAAATAATCTACCAACAAGGTTTTTGTCTAATGCTTCTTCTAACATAATTAATTGCATAGGAAACTAACCACAAAACATCCACTTAACTTTTAGTGCTAACCTTACAAACACAATTAATCAAAACATTGCAATCAATTATAATCATGCTCAAATATTAAACACACTAATGATACAAATTTTTTTTTTTTAACTATATAATTTTTTTTTTTAAACAAGGAGTAAACAAGAATCCAATTGTGGGTTTATTTCTTTTCCCATTCACTTGAAAACAAAATATGGTTTTTTTAAAAAAAAAATTTGCCAAAAACTAGATCTCATGGAAGCTCAAAAAACAATTTCTTGCAAATTACATGTCCAAAATGGTAAATGCGACCCTTTACCATTTATGTCATGCTTCAAAGCAAGTCATTCTTGAAAAAGTTTTGAAAAATTTTCTAGTTTAAGGCATTTTCACATTTAAAATCAACCATTGGGATTCAAAATGTATTTCCCTCCCCCACACTTAATCAACACATTGTCCTCAATGTATAAAGCAGGTTGAAATTTAAGGAACAATGGTAATTAAGTGCACACACAAAGGAAGAACAAAAGAAAAAAAAACACACAATTTTTTTTTTACTACACTACTTCTACTGGAATGCCCTCCCCACACACTTATCTCAAGCAATCAATAAAGCATACATAATAACTGATGAAAGATCATTGAAAGCAAAAGATAGTGAAAGGAGAAGAAGCAACCTGGCCTCAAGTAGGCTTTAATGGTGAATCACAGTAGAGCTTGAGCAGGTGTCCATTGACTTGGAACTCTTTTCCAGTAGTCTCATCAAGTAGCTCTACCATGCCAAATGAATGCACTTTGGTGACGGTGAAAGGCCCATACCATTTATCTTTAAGCTTCCCACTTAATAACTTGAATTGGGCCTTGTACAACAGCACACGGTCACCTACTTTGAAATTCTTTCTCAAGATCTTCTTATCATGCAGCAACTTGGTCTTCTCTTTGTAAATGCGAGAGCTCTCATAAGCTTCTAGTCGCATTTCTTCAAGTTCTTGTAGTTGCAATTTCCTTTCCCAGCCTGTCTCTTCTATATCCATGTTGCACATTTTCACAGCCCAATAGGTTTTGTGATCCAATTCCACCAGAATATGACAAGCCTTTCCATGGATAAGTCGGTAAGGAGACATTCCTATTGGTGTCTTAAAAGCAGTTCTATAGGCCCATAGTGCTTCCTCTAACCTTAAGCTCCAATCCTTCCTTGAAGGCTTGACTATCTTTTCTAGAATCTGTTTGATCTCTCGGTTGGATACTTCTGCTTGCCCATTTGTTTGTGGATGGTAAGGGGTAGAAGTTTTGTGAGTCACCCCAAGCTTAGCAAGTAAGTTATCAATAACCTTATTGCAAAAGTGGGTTCCTCTATCACTTACTATAGCCCGCGGTACTCCAAATCTACAAAAGATATAAGACTTGAGAAACTTGGAAACCGTTTGGGCATCATCCTTCCTAGTAGGAATAGCTTCAACCCATCTAGAGAGGTAATCCACAGCTAACAAGATATAGCTATAGCCTGATGAGGGTGGAAAAGGTCCCATAAAGTCTATACCCCATACATCAAATATCTCACAAAAAAGCATAGGTTGTTGTGGCATCTCGTGCCGTTTTCCTAGCCCCCCAAATCTTTGGCATTTATCACATGCCTTACAATATGAGTATGAATCCTTGAAAAGGGTGGGCCAGTAAAACCCAGCATCTAATACTTTCCTAGATGTCTTCTTGGCACTAAAGTTTCCACCACAAATCATAGAGTGGCAAGCGGACAGTATGTCCTTAGTTTCAGTCTCTGGAACACATCTCCTAATAACTTGATCATTGTATAGTCTCCACAAATAGGGCTCATCCCAAATGTAGTGTTCAGCTTCTCGTCTAAGTTTCTGAGCCTGAAAGGAAGACATATGCTCAGGGATAAGACCGGTCACAATATAGTTGACAAGACTAGCAAACCAAGGAACATAAACAGATATAGACATTAGGGATGCATCAGGAAAGTTATCACAAACAAGATCAGAGTCAAGTACTCCCCTTGTGCCATCCGGTAGTCTACTCAAGTGATCCGCTACAAGGTTTGCAGTTCCAGGCCTATCCTTAATGCTAATGTCAAACTCTTGTAGCAGTAACATCCATCTAATAAGCCTTGGCTTGGACTGAGGCTTGGTGAAGAGAAACTTCACAGCTGCATGATCTGTGTACACAACCACTTTAGAATTGATTAAATATTGTCTGAACTTATCTAATGCAAATATCACAGCAAACAATTCTTTTTCAGTGGTAGTATAATTCCTTTGTGCACTATCCAGGGTTTTGGATGCGAAAGCAATCACATGGAACAACTTGTTATGCTTTTGCCCTAGCATGACCCCCACAGCAGAATTGGAGGCATCGCATGCTAGTTCAAAGGGTAAGGTCCAATCTGGTGCACTCAGAATAGGGGGCGAAATCAAGTGTGATTTTAATTCATCAAATGCTTGTTTACATAAATCATCAAAGATGAAATCAACATTCTTTTGCAATAATTTGGATAATGGTAGAGCTATCTTGCTGAAATCTTTTATGAATCGTCGGTAAAAACCCACATGCCCTAAGAAAGAACGAAGCGTTTTAACATTAGTAGGGTAGGGCAAGGAGGAAATTACCTCAATTTTAGCTCTATCAACTTCAATGCCCTTGCTAGATATCAAGTGACCAAGTACTATTCCATGATCAACCATGAAATGGCACTTCTCATAATTCAAAATTAAATTTTTCTCAATGCATCTAGCAAGAACCTTGTCCAAACTATTTAAACAAGTATCAAATGAATTTCCATACACTGTAAAATCGTCCATAAAAACTTCCATACAATTTTCTAGGAAATCACTGAATAGTGACATCATACAACGTTGGAAAGTGCCAGGTGCATTGCACAATCCGAACGGCATTCTCCTATACGCATAGGTTCCAAATGGACAAGTAAAGGTGGTCTTTTCTTGATCTTCCGGAGCCACTGGGATCTGAAAATATCCTGAATAACCATCTAAAAAACAATAGTGACTCTTACCTGCCAACCTTTCAAGCATCTGATCAATGAAAGGCAAGGGAAAATGATCTTTCCTAAAGGCTTCATTCAATTTCCTGTAATCTATGCATACTCGCCAAGCATTTTGCACCCTGGTAGGTATCAATTCATTATTTTCATTTTTTATCACAGTGATCCCACTCTTCTTAGGTACAACCTGTACTGGACTAACCCATTCACTATCAGAAATTGGGTAGATGATACCCGCACTCAATAATTTTGTCACTTCTTTCTTGACCACATATAGAATCAGGGGGTTGAGTCGCCGTTGAGGCTGCCTAAGAGGTTTAGATTCCTCATGCAAGAGGATCCGATGGGTACAAATAGCAGGATTGATTCCAGGAATGTCAGCTAAAGTCCAACCTAGAGCTTTTCAATTTTTACTTAAAACATCAAGCAATCTTTCCTCCTCACTCACAGTCAAAGAATTTGAAATAATCACAGGCAATTTCCCATTAGCAGCAAGGAAAGCATATTTCAAATTAGGGGGAAGTGGTTTAAGCTCTAATTCAGGAGGTTGAACAATAGAGGGAATTAGTGTAGGAAGATTAAGGGTAGTGAAAATACTCCCTTTTTCAGACTTATGAGATGCATGACTTGTGCTAGGCTCCGTAGATTCTACCAATTGAGCATTGGTCTTCCCAAGTGTTGAACCAACATTCAGTTGGTCTACAGCAGCAACAGGCTTGGGGAAAGCAGCTTCCTTCATACCTACTTCACAAGAAGTGATTAGTTCATTCAAAAATCGTAGGGTATGAGGAGTAATCTTTGTTCGAGGCTTAGATGATGAGTTAAGAAGTGGCCCTTTAACCATATTGCGTTTAGCAACAAAATGAGTCACACAAGAGGAGGTCTTGATTGGCGTAAGGGCTATCTCATGCAAAGTGTCCATGTCTTGATTACCAACCTCGCATTCAGACTCTTCAGCTGGTTTATGACCTAGCTAAAACATTGGCAAGAATACCTTCCTCACAAGCATCATCACTAAAGCATGAATTATCAAATGAGTTACGTTCCCATGAATCAAGAGAAGTAAGAGAAAAATCACTTAGGGAAAACAACCAACAATCAACCATTGATGAGTTAAGGTTGGAAATATCACTCCCCTGTGAATCAAAATTATCAACAGAAGAAGGAGGAGAGATTTTATCATCACATGAATCCAATGCAATGCCACAATTAAGATCACAATTATCAGTGTGCAAGTTGAGCTCACATTCATTAACCATATCATCAAATGTTAAGTCAATCGAATTCACACCTAATAAAGAGTAATCGTCAAAAGGGTGTTTCATGGCTTCATACATATTGAAACTTAGCTTATGGTTACCCACTTCCATGGTAATTGAACCATGTTTCATGTCTATCAAGGTACTGGCTGTCATCATAAAGGGTCTCCCTAAGATAAGGGTGGATTCACTGGTTCTTGAGACATGTCTAACACATAGAAATCAGCCGGAAAAACTAAATCCTTGACTTTGACAAGTAAATCTTCAATGATACCTTGCGGTTGCCTAATGCTTTTATTAGCTAGTTGGAGAACCACAGTAGTTCTCTTAAGTTCCTTGACTCCAAGAGACTTAAAAATGGAACTAGGCATGACATTAATGGCTGCACTTAAGTCTAACAAGGCTTGGGCCACATTTACATTACCTATGGTACAAGGTATAGTGAATGAGCCAGGATCCTTGCATTTATCAGGGATTTGAGGTTTGAATAGGGTAGACACATTAGAGCTAACTTGAACTCTCTCATTAGGCTTGAATTTCCTCTTATTTGTACAAAGGTCTTTAAGGAATTTGCAATAACTGGGCATAGACTTGACCAATTGGAAGAAAGGAACATTGATATGTAGCTTACTAAACAAGTCATACATTTCTTTCTCAGTTTGTTCATCATGCATTTTCTTGCCTTGAAAGTAAGCTTTAGGGAAAGGGAGTTGAGAAATTTTTACCTCTTTACCATTAGTGTTGGATAAGGTGCCATGCTCGCTTGTCTTACCTTCCTCAAAAGTTCTTCTTTCCTTGGATCTAACCTCTCTCAGAAGTGGTTGTTGTTCCACTTGAGGTTGTTCAACTGTTTTGTCCTTCTTCCTTTCAAGAATAGCCTTCTCTTTGGAGCTTTCAGGATTTGGAAACTTCATTAGGCTCAAAGGTGGACTTTCAACTTCTATCTCCTCATCTACTTCATTGTCGATCTCTTCAGGAAAGTGTACCTTTTTACCACTTCTCAGTTCAATAGCATTTAGGGACTTAGGATTGATGACGGTGTTTGAAGGAATAGACCCACCAGTCTTAGCATGCACATCACTCAAGGAATTAGAGAATTGGGTTAAATGAGATTGAACTGTGTTGTTTTTCAACTCCAACTCTTCAAACTTCTTGTACATATGAGCCATTTGAGTACAATCACTTGCCCTGTCATTGTGTAGCTTTTGTAGAGATGCATTGATAGAGGAGAATTGACCCTGATTCAAAGCTTTTTCTTCCATCATCCGGTTATCAATGCTAGCAATTCGAGCAGCCAAGCTCTTCAGTAATTGATTGGTTTCATCGCCTTTGGACTCTTGAATAGGCACCATTTGTCCACGATTTGACCCATATGGTTGGACTTGATAAGATGAACCTTCTTGATTCCTCCAACCAAAATTAGGATTAGGTCTTCTGTTTTCATTATAGGTGGTGGTGTTAGAGTCCCATCTTTGTTGATTAGGCCTTCCTTGATACATAGCATTGACTTCCTCATGAGGATTAGGGCATAGACTTGTAATGTGCATCACTGAACTACAATTATCGCAACTGGGTGCAACAAGAGCTTGTGAAGTAGGAAAATGAGTTGCTTGCTGGGTACTCAGATGTTGAAGTTCAGTGGTGACGAGAGAAAGCTGCGAAGTGAGTGTATCCATTTTAGACTCAAGTGCGATCATCCTTTGGTTAGATCCGATATCACAGACACTTCTGATCTCTCTTACATTGTATTGTTGAGTGTTTTGAGCTCTCATTTTAATTTGAGCCCATGCTTCCTCTGCAGTGCAATCTTCTAAGGAACCCCCAGCTGAAGCATCTAGAATACCCTTTTCATTAGGTAAAAGACCATCATGAAAGTATTGGATTAATTGCTCATTGCTGATTTGATGGTGTGGGCACTTAGCCAAAAGCTCCTGAAAGCGGCCCCAATACTCATAAAAAGACTCTGAGGGGTCTTGTTTGATAGAGTAAATCTCCTTCTTGAGCTCAGCAATCCTTGCAGCGGGAAAGTATTTTTCCAAGAAGGCTTTTTTCAGATTTCCCCATGAATGAAGAGCGTCATTAACCTGCCTTGGTAGCATCATATACCACTCTTTCGCCTTCCCTTCCAAGGTGAAGTAAAACACCTTCAGTTTTACATCTTCTAGGCGAGCACCGACAGGCTTCATATTTGAGCAAGCCACGTGTAATGCATTGAGATGGTTGTAAGGATTTTCCTTCTCAAGTCCATGAAAACGAGGTAGTGAAGCAAGCAAAGGTCCCTTAAGCTCGAAATTGACATTAAGGTTAGGGCATGCGGCACTAAAAGGATCAATAGTGACGTCTGATCTTGTCACATCCCTAATAGTTCTTCTCCTTTGTCCTTCACCATTATTTGCCATAGTGGTACCTTGAGAAGCACAATCACTTAAGTCAATGAACAATTCAAAATTAGAAGAATGATCTAATGTCTTTTCAGATTGATCGGACATACAAAAGAAAAAAATTAAGAAAACAATAGATTAATGATATACCAAAACTATTTTGCACACAAATTTTAAGGGGGGAAAACTACAAAGAAAAAAAATGCAAGTTTATGTAAATATTTAAATGCAAAAGTTATATCACTAATGAACGAGAATTACAATAAAAACAAGTTATTCACAATGAAGCCACTAAAAGGGAATGAAAGTTTTTTTTTTTTTTGAATTAAACTACTAATTAAATTCAAACCACTCAACACAGCTAAATGCAAGACACAGAATGAACTTAACGAAATAGAGTGAAAATGCAATGATGAGTATGCATGTAGTGGTAAGGATCTAAATGCACCTATTTGTGGGAATAAAACAGACAGAATTTTTTTTTTTATGAGAAATATGGAAATGGTATGAAACTATTGTAAAAATCAAGAAGCTCACACAGGCAACCCCAAATCAATTTCTCAATTGACACTTAGTTAACCATGGAGTCAAAAATGACTCCCCGGCAACAGCGCCATTGATTTGACCGTATCTTTGCGTCTTAGGGTCAAATACAAAATTTTTAATCCAAGAATTGCAGTATAATGCAATACTCGGGTCGTCTCTCTTTTCTCAAGGAGCCTTTAATTGAATCCTAGGTAATACTAAATGTCATGCAAAAGCAAATTCAATAAAACAAGGGAAAATTGATTTTTGGGTTTTTCTTGTTAAAAAAATAAAAATAAATAAATAAAATACAATTTAATTAAATATATAAATAAACACACCACTCAAATTAATTTAAATTATAGGCAAAGTCTATATATAAATCCCACAACACAAATTTAATCACACATTATTCAAACAAAATATTGGAATAGGAAAAAGTAAAAACAAAACTCCCCTGATTCTCAGATTCCACGTGCATGCATGAAGTCAAAAGTTGCAATATGTATGATGATGTCAGCATATATGTATGATGATGTCATCATGCATTAATCCAGTTAACGAATTGCAACACGAACTGCAACACGTATTGACGCATTTCTCATTCGCAGATCCTCAAACTCGTGGCTCCAGGTGGTGTAACTCAAAATTTCAGCTGTCTCAATTTCTGCAACTCGGACTGGTGGTTGATGATGAAGAGCTCGCCAGAATTGAGGAAGAGAGTGATGAGAGGTCGCCGGAAATGGAGGCCGGAAAACTGCAAAACTTCACCGGAAAATTGGAAACAACACGGGAGTCACAGAAAAACTGATGGAAAATGATAGTGCGGTATTTGCATGATGAAAGGACGATGGTAGGAAGAAAATAAGACACAACGGAGGAGAAAATGTTTCACAAGAAATCAAGCTTCACCGGAAGTGGGGGCCGGAAAACTAGAATAGTTCACCGGAAAATGCAAAACTTGCTGAATTATCACAGAGAGGAGATGAGGGTGCTGCACTTGTAGTTTTTGATGGCTTTTGGTGGAGAAAAACAGAGAAAAAACAGAAGGTGATGGTGGTTGGGATGAAGGTGCTGCTGGACTGTGAGCAAGATGATGGTGTGGTGATGAAAATGAAGAACGTGGTGGTAAGGAAGGTGCCGAGGCTGGTAAAGGTGAATGGTGGTGATGAAGGGAAGAGGTTAGTGGTGTAAGTGGTGACCTCGTTCTTACTTCAACCCCCTGTTCTGTAGTACCTCGGCAAAAGAAAATGGAAGAGGAAAATTGAAGAGGAAGAGCTGCAGTCGGAATGCCTCCTGGTGGTGAAGATGGAGGTATATATAGTGAGATTGCCGCTGTCCATTTCCCTTCACCAACCATGTTAGGTGCAGTCTGAAAGCAAGCTGCAACACAAATCTTTCCGTGATATGCGCGTGCATATAATTTCTACGTCTTCCAGAAGTTCAATGAAAAACCCGCCAGATTTTGCTTTTCTGTCGGTTTGAATGTTGAATTTGTGGCTTGGGTATTGTTCTGTAATTTTCTCCAATAAATTTTCCTCATGAAAAAGCTGATGGGTACTTTTCTGTAATTTGCTCTGGTCCTTTTCTATAATTTTAATTTCCTTGTATTCAAAATATTAATTCAGACTCTAAAAATCACCAATTGTGACCCAAAGCACCTGCAATGCAAAAATTAAGCATAAGGTAGTATTAAAAGTTCAAGAGATCATATGTATAAATATTTAATAATTATGGCCATTTTACCCTTTTATTACAATTAATTCAATACAAATGCCTCTAATTAAAATGAGTGCTTAATCATGCGATAATGCCCTGGAAAATACATTAAGAGTCCCTATTTAATTAATTAAAAATATATAAAATTATGGTTAAATCACTCCTGTATGTAAATTTGCACTTAATATCAATATGTTTGTGCTATTTCTGTATGCCTATGGAACTGTGCCATTATTACTCTATGAATATCGTAATATAAACGGGTGTTGACACTTGATCTATAGACACAATAAGTGGACGACTCAATGATGAACTTTGACATAAAGTTTGTATATATGAATGTTAATTAATATATATATATATATGTTATCATCAATTCATCAAGCTAATTAATAATTATGCGTAATAAACAGTGAATTTCAGCATATCTGTGTTGTTATTAGAACGATCGCTTTTAAACATTGTCGATGGTAATATAGGCTAATTATTAGTTTTCATCTTTGACTGTTGAGGAAGTACTAGTAGTGTATATTATAAGGGGCATACATATGTACTGGAATTATGTGTGTGTGTGTGTGTAGATATCATATTTAAATTATAATTTTAAATCAAATCATTACATAGGGCACTTTCGTCCGATCATATATAGAATTAGTTGGCAAAAAAAAAAGTTCATATATAGAATTAAGTTTGTAGAGATTTTTTCTTCTTTGGGAGAGACAAAGTGTGTAGAGAATTAGACATTAGGAATTGGTACGAATGAGGACACCATACATATACTACTAAAAGCTTAAATGAACTTTATTTCCATTAACGACTACTTCTAGGTCACTCATAAACTAGCTAACAGTAGAGTACATACACATGTATAGAGGAGTGGGCATACATACCCACATACCCACACGTACATATATACATATATCACAGACCTAATTAAGCTGCAGAAGACCTAGGCACATAAATATTTTTTCAGGTCTTCAAACTTCTCTACATATACTTACCTACATGAGACAAGCTAGTTGAAACACTCACTTGCAAGTCCAAACCAAAAGTGTGGAAGCTGAAAGCTAGGGTTTTGGTTCTTGTTTCAGAAATAATATTTGCCCCGACGAGAAGAACAAGTGTTGAAGTTGACAACATTGTTGCCGCCATAGATAGAAGCAGCGTCTCTACTATTAATACAAGAAGGCTCTGCTGCTTCCATTTCATCCGCCCTCTGCTGTCCTTGCCTCCTTGGAGCTGCTGCTTCCGCCTGAACCCCACACCGTCCTCGCCGGCCGGCTTGAGCGCCATAGCACTTGTGTATCAGATAGAATCCTTCTAAACCAATCTCTCTCAGGTGATCTGCCATTATTGATGCTCGATCGATGAAGCCTCTCTTATGTGGTGGTTTTTCTTTGCTTGAAAAGGAAGAAGAAGATGAAGCCCCTTTTATAGGAGCTACAAGTGACTGAATACTGTAGCTTGTACCCGAGAATATTTCTTTACCATGGGTTAAATTAATATTATCTCTAGGTGAATGACTATATCTTTTGGACCGGATGTCAATCAACCGATGATTGTCGTGATATTATAATTTGATTTCTTTTTTGTTTATTCTTTTATCTTCTTAATTGGTGAGCAAGATTAAGGGAAGGAATATATTCTTGTTTACCACCAAAATGATCGATGTGGTAGTTTGCTGCCTATGTCGGTTCTCTATCAGTCCTCCACTTGATTACCCTTAATTTGAGAAGGGGCCACAATACTAAGACAGAAAGCCACAATTAAACTAGCTAGAACATGAAAAATATGTGTGCGTGTATAAATATAGTATCCACACATACAGTCGCTCAATAATAGCCCTAATTATAATCTACAGATCGAAGAGTCCTTTGCATTTTTGGAGGTCTCCCAGCTGTTTTTTTTAGCATATACTACTTCCTATGTTTAAAATAAGATCTACAGAACTAATCAAATTAGATGAAAGAAATTAATTAAATTTGTTGCTCTCTCCGGTCTAAAATTTATACACGGTAAGATGTTGGTATCTAATTTACACAAACCAATGAAAATTAGTTAAGTCGTTTAATATGTTTTAAATTGATAAAATTTACCTATTTTACCCTTATTAGAGAGTGTGATTTTCAAATATGCAAATAATATGTGTCTTCTCTCTCTCTCTCTCTCTCTCTCTCTCTCTCTCTCTCTCTCTCTCTCTCTCTCTCTCTCTCTCTCTCTCTCTCTCTCTCTCTCTCTCTCTCTCTCTCTCTCTCTCTCTCTCTCTCTCTCTCTCTCTCTCTCTCTCTCTCTCTCTCTCTCTCTCTCGGCGTAAAAGTCGGAAACTATTATTAATTATCCTATCAACCTCATATTTTGGACTAAAATTTTCTTCTAAAAAAAAACTTCTTATTGAGTTTGTTTTGCTTCAAAAGCATGAAGTTCGATAGAATCTATCTGAGTGCTTCTTCTTTAGGAGGAAGCCAAGAAGACTATTTATATATGTATGTATGGTTGAAAGAATCTTATCTTGCCCATCGAGCCCCTTCTTTCGGTACATTATACAGTAATAAATAATTTGGAGCAATCTATATTTTAAAAGGAAAATAACAGAAAAAGAACTTTCAAATTACAAAATCCCAAAAAGGTATTTCTCATAAAATGAGTTCTTAATTGCTTATAGAGTCTCTTCATTACCTTATCAATTCTTGTTAACAAACTTGATTTGTTCTTAATATAAAATATATTTAGGAAGTTAATCTTGATCCTAAATATAAGACACATTTTTAATATTTATCAATCTTTTCCTAATTTACTCATATTAATACCCCTCAACAATAATAAAAAAAGGAGAAAGAATAAGAAAATTAAAGAAAATGACTAGGATATTTTAGAAAATACATGTCATATTAACTAATTTAACTAACTTAATTTATTTAATCAAATTAGGTAAATATATCTTATATTAAAAACTGGAGGAAGTATTATTATATGAAAAGTAAAAACGAAGTGAAGAGCAACCCATTAAAGGGATTTAATTTTCCTTTACTTTCACCTAATATACAAGTTGTTAATTGTACACAACTATTCCAAGATGCCACTGAGATGACAGTTGTCAGCAGCATAAAATTAAACTTCACAATAATTTGCCAGTCTCAGAGCTTCTAATTAATATTCACATTAAACTACACGTAGATAAATATACAATACAAGAGTAGTCTATAAGTTAACAACGAATAGCTAGGTCCACTTGAAGCTTACCTAAATGAGAAATCTACCACAGAAATCTGAAGACTTTTTCTTTGTTTCTTTCTTATCTATTTGGCTTTAATTCTTTTGGATCAAAAGTATTTTCCCCCCTGTATAGAAACCCAAACGGATCTTTCTTTAGCATATGTTAAAGAATATTTCTTGATTATTGGTTAAAAGAATCATTTTTCTACACTTGTCCATTCAAAATTTGAACCGACTTTTCTCTTTTTACTAGGAACATATACCACATACAATTATTGTGGTATAAGGAAGACTTTACACAATGTTACTTTACATTTTTTTGGGCAATTTTATCGTAGTGTAGGATATACTAATGTATGATATAAAAGTTTATCTAATATTCGCATATTTTGAATAATAAATATCGAAAGTTGTTATTTATCATTTTACAATTATTATTCCTGGAAATCGATATAGTTAGCACTTTAAGGTGAGTTCTTTGTATTTTTTTTATAGTAGCATTAAGTATTTTAAAAATTTAGTGTCATATCCTAGATGACTATTTAGGAAAAAAGATATATATTCAAACCCTCCAATTATCGATTTCTCGAGTATATATTCTGATTCTTTTCGGATGTGTATACTTGAAAGTAGAAATACTATGAAGTAAAATCGTATAGAAGAGGGAATATTTATGTGTATGTAATATATATGCCTCATAATGTGCATGGTACAAGTACCGAAAAAAAAAAGAAAGAAAGAAAGAAAAGAAAAAGAGTTGCAAGGTGGAGGTTCTCTTCCCTGGCTTCACCAACCTCCACCTTTGAAATTATAACCTTTTTGTTTATAAGAACAAGTACAAATAATTGTAATTTTCTCCTCTTAATGTTCAATTAATTAGAGATGATCACTTCCATTTCAAATTCCAAACAAGGAGAAGATTTATACCCCCTCCATTCCTATGTTGGGTTTATACAGGGGAGCATCCAGCTGGAAGGGGGACACCCAACTAGGCCTTGAAGCTACAAAAGAAAGCATATACTCCTCTTGTCCTATATATAGGGTAGAGAGAAAAGAAAATTTTTGGTCCTATTTATACGGCAGAGAGAAATTTTTATATAAATATATAATTTTACCCTTTATTTATTATTATATTGACTTTATTCTCATGGGATATAACACCATGGCAATTAACTAGCTTGCCAGTAGATAATAAAAGCATCGATCTTATTCAACGTTACTCAATTATACAGTACATAACCACAGTAGCTAGGGACTAAATTACATGCAAGACAGCTACAGAAAACATTCGCATTTGGAAGTCTCTGAGCTGCTTGATATATATCTGGCTACATAACTATATATATAAAAACACAACACAACATTAACAGCTTACTTGAAGCAGACCTAGCTATAGCTATTAGCTGATTCATACTTCAGGTACATAACTATATATTTATATAACCATTACAAGAGTAACAGCTTAGTAGTAGACCTAGTTGGAGATGAAGTGGAAAGTTTTATTGACAATTCAATTAAAATATAAGGTTAAGATACAATATTTAGCAATGAAGTTTTTTTCCATTAGCGTCTCACACAATTAAGTTATGAATGGTGTAAAAGTACATATAATATTTTAAAACGGTGCCATTTTGGCAATTTGTTAAATTGGATCAATTTAAAATCTTAGGTTAAGATGCAATTTTAGTAATGAAGTTTTTAGTCATGAGTATCTAGTACAATTAAGCTTTGAAGGTTGTTAAAGTAGATACTCCTTTCGATCTTTAATATAAGACATATTTACTTAATTTGATTAGATTAAGGAAGTTAGTTGAGTTAATTATTAATATGACATATATTTTCTAAAATACCCTAGTCATCTTCCTCAATTCTCTCATTCCCTCTCCTCCTTGATTATTGTTAAGAGAGTATCAGTATGGGTAAATTAGGTTAAGACTGACAATTATGAAAACTACGTCTTATATTTAAGACCAAGATCAATTATCCAAATATATCTTATATTAAGGACAAGAGGAGTACAATCTTTCAAAATGGTGTAATTTAAGCAATTCCATTAAATTGGCTCAAATGTCCATTATAAAGCTAGATGGAGAACAAGTGGGTCCCACGTAAAAATAAAAGAGACGGATGTTTGGGCCAATTTAATAAAATTGCTAAAATTGCACTGTTTCTAAAAGATTGTGTCTACTTTTGAATCCTTCAAAACTTAATTATGCCAGATGTTTAAGGCGAAAATCTTTGTTTTGTTGCTAAAGTTGCACCTTAATTCTAAATCTATACCAACGATGACGACCGTGTAGTTTTCTCTTGGTTGAGCAGTTCAGATTCAGATCTCTGCGACTATTAATAAGAGGAGGCTCGTCCGTTTCATCGTTGGGCACTTGAATCGCCCAATGTCCTTGCCGTTTAGGGATTGCCTCCTTCATGGCGTAGATGTGTTGAAGCTGATCTTTTACAGTAAATAATCCCTCGAAAGCCATCTTCCTCAGATCTTCTGGAAGTGCCATAGATTATGTTGAGTTTGTTTTGCTTCAAAAGATATGGTTACCACTTTTTCCCCCTTTTTCCCCAAATGGAAAAGAGAGAGTAAAATGGCTGGCTGGCTGGCTGTAACATCTATGTTATCTGGTCTCTTGCCTCAAAGCCAGAAACATGAACCACCTTATATGGACATGTATCTAATATAGCTATGTGCTTTTAGGAGGAATTAAGCAAAGAATATTGTTTCTCGCCGAATCTTATCTTGCTGACCATGGAGCCCTTTCTTTCGGCACATAAAATCAAAATGAATAGCAATCCATACATATATTTGAACTTGTTTGGTTTATTGTTAGTTATATCATCAATATAACATTATTATTGTTGAGTTTCCGAATTATAGTCACCATCTTTGGTATAATCTGAAAGGAATAAGTTTCAAAAACAAAGAAGAATAATAGACACAGTAAAAGCAGTTCTTAGCTTCTTACCATGACTCACAGTCTCACCGCCCTCATTTGACTATATCGTCTTTGTTCCGAAAGAGTTAGAATATTGTTCCAACTTCCAACCAAGCGTATGTGTTTGAGGTAGAATGTTCTTTTTCTTTACTCCCTCTACTCCTTAATATAAGAGTCACTTAGCTAATTTGGGTATATATATTACTGCCTCCATTCCTTAATATAAGACATATCTGAGGAATTGATGTTGGTCATAAATATAAGACATAGTTTTCATACTTGTCAATCTTTTTCTAATTCATCTCTATTCATGTTCCCTCAATAATAATCAAGGAGGAGGGGGAATGAAGGAATTAAGGAATATGAGTAAGGTATTTTAGAAAATACATGTCATATTAACTAATTTAACTAACTTCCTTAATCTAATACTCCTTCCGGTCATAATTATAGGACATATTCACCTAATTTTGGAGAAATTAAGGATAATAGTTAAATTAGTTAATCATATTTATTTTCCTAAAATGCCCTTATTTAAAATTTAAAATTTAAAAAAATGGTAGAATTGAGGTGTATGTGGTATTAATGAGTTGCAAGCATTACTCACTTTATAGAATACATAGGTGTATTCCTAAATTATTATTGTGTTTAATTATTATTGAGAAAGTATCAATAGGGGATATTTTGGGATGAAATTGACAAAAATTAGAACTTTGTCCTATAATTAGAACCAAGATCAAGTTCCAAATGTTGTCATATAATTAGGACCAGAGGGAGTAATTAGGTAAGTATGTCTTGTATTAAAGACCAGAAGGAGTAAAAATTAGTTAATAAAGATCATGAGAGGCTAATTTGCTGGACTCTTGGCGGGAGAGGAGGTGGCCAGGGCTTCAATATGTTATAAAGGGAAGTTTATTAATTTTCCATTAGCTTAATATATGTATTAATTATGATATGTTTGGTTTGATTTTAAATTGATATATATTTGTGAGACTTGGATGATTGTTCATTTATCCTTGTTGGTTAACTTTTGTATTGAATTTTATATTGGTGCACTTGCATTATGTATTGAATTTATTTTCCTTCTGAATTAATGAAGTTATGCATTTTATGTGATTACTAGTGTGTGTGATGGATGTATTTCAAATTGAGTGTCGCAATAGTGCTCTCATTTAAGAGGAAACAAGTGCATTAAAATAATTTTCAAACACACATCAAGTGGTTTTTAACAATTTATCTAAGAGATGTTTATGAATGCGTGATTTGACTGAGTCTTTGCATCTTGGGGTCAAATACAAGATTTTTAATCCAAGAATTGCAGTATAATGCAATACTCGGGTCGTCTCTCTTTTCTCAAGGAGCCTTTAATTGAATCCTAGGTAATACTAAACGTCATGCAAAAGCAAATTCAATAAAACAAGGGAAAATTGAGTTTTGGGTTTTTCTTGTTAAAAAAAATAAAAATAAAAGAAAATACAATTTAATTAAATGTATAAACAACACGCCACTCAAATTAATTTAAATCATAGGCAAAGTATATATATAAATCCCACAAACACAAATTTAATCTCACATTGCTCAAACAATAATCAAACAAAATATTTGAATAAGAAAAAAAAACAAAAAAAAACAATGACTCCCCTTATTCAGCTTCCACGTGCATGCATGAATCCAAAGATATGCCATTGATGATGTCAGCATGAATGAATCCATTTAGAAGTCACGATGGCTTCGCGTTTCTTCTTGCGCTCTCAGTTCTCTCTCTCGGCTGCAACTGAGTTGATGATGCTTGACAAGATGGAATAATGGCAGCAATGAGAAACAAGGGTATAGACTGCCGGAAGTGTGTTTCACCGGAAGTGGGGGCCGGAAACTGGGGTGTGGCCGGAAAATGCAAAACTTGCTGAACTATCACAGAGAGGAGATGAGGGTGCTGCACTTGTAGTTTTTGATGGCTTTTGGTGGAGAAAACAGAGAAGACCGAAGGTGATGGTGGTGGGGGATGAAGGTGCTTGCTGAACTGTGAACAAGATGATGGTGTGGTGATGAAAATGAAGAGAAGGTGACGATGGTGATGCTTGGGCGAGGCAGAGGACTTAAAGAAGATGGAGGTGCAGTGATAATATGATGACAAAAATGGTGGTGTTAATAATAGAGGAAGGAGAAAGGAAAGAAAATGATGAAGGCAGAGAAACGGAGCAAAGGAAACTGCCGAGGCTTGTTTAAGGTGAATGGTGGTGATGAAGGGAAGAGGTCGGTGGTGATAGTGGTGACCTCATCACCAGTAGAAAAATGACTTTTAAGACCGGTTAAAAATGACTTTTTAGACCAGTTCTGTAGTAGGTCTTGATACAGCCGGTCTAAAAAGTCTGTTATTTTTTAGACCGGTTGTTAGAACCGGTCTTAAAAGTCAAACTTTTAAGACCTGTTGTACCCACAACCGGTCTAAAACTCCACATTTAAGACTGGTTGTGGGAGCAACCGGTCTTAAATATGACACATTTAAGACCGGTTGCTCCCACAACCGGTCTTAAAGATGAGACATTTAAGAGCGGTTGTGGGAGCAACAGGTCTTAATTATGAGACATTTAAGACCGGTTGTGGTACAACCGGTCTTAAATATGAGACATTTAAGACTGGTTGTACCACAACCGGTCTTAAAGATGAGACATTTAAGACCAGTTGTGGGAGCAACCGGTCTTAAATGTCTCATATTTAAGACCGGTTGTTCCCACAATCGGTCTTAAAGTACTTTTTAAGACCGGTTGTGACTACAACCGGTCTTAAAGCTTCATTTTTTTTTAAAAAACGTCCCTTTTATTATATGTACACGCACAGAATGCTCCAATTTTAAACAGCAATACATAACAATCACCATCCCATCTTTCCCATGCATTCATTGAACTCGCCTAGTTATGGGTGGAAAAATACCAAACTAAGATTAAGAAATGTCATAAAACACACATCACGTGTGTGTGTGTGTTATGGTAAGTCACTAAAATTTTCAGCATTTCCAAATCTCATCTCAGAAAGTTCAAACTATTTTGTGATTTTGCAGAAGTGCAGGCAAAGCCATTGAAGCAGAAGAACAACTAAGCGCAAAGTATAGTAATCAACAAGTTTGCATACAAAACTGCAAATTCTAGTCAACTAAAGGCTTATTACTAAACACCTTAATAACATGAGGCAATCCAGCGTTTCTCGTCCTCCCACAAAATCCACCTGCAAGAATCATATACTTGTAAGCAATTTGATGGACAGAAATTTCTCTGAACTCAATCACTCATACATATACAACACCTCAACATTCTCCATAATCTCCAATCACATCCCTATATATAAGCTAGGTATATGCAATTAACAATCACCAAATGACAACAGTAAAACAAAACCTGATTCATTCATACCATAACTAGAACAACATCAGACCAGCGTTATCATAATAAATTACAATAATGTACAATGAACTTTGGATTCAAAAACTCACTATTTTTGTAATAGCTCATGGATGAATTCAGCACAACATGTGCGAATGAAATCAATATCTTCTTCAGGAAAGGGATCAGCAAGATCAAACATCTGTAACACCAAAACCAGACGAAACATTGACTTAGTAACTTAAAAACAATAAAGTAATTAAAACAAAAGTTCAGAAATATAAATTTACCTCTTGAGTAAAATCAGTCGTGCCTAGAGTGATAATATTGTAAATGTGTCTCAAAACATAAAAACCACATAAGTTGGACCCCTTTGGTTGCCGACGGCTCTGAGAAAAAACATGATATCATTAAAACAAATATAAAGGCATGTCTTATTACATTCTTTAAACAAATCCATATGTACTAACCTTTGGCATGATCCATGTAGGGTCCTTTAAGTCACGAACATGCTTACCACAAGCACTGTGTAGGAATGTCCGCATAGCCCTATGATCATCACAATGACAAAGGTTATTGGTTTTACACAAATTCCATAAACTTTGCATACAAAAGGTAAGAATGCAAGAAAACTAACGAATTAATGGTCTTTTTCAAATCATTCCCTGGTTTGAAGTGGAGGGAACATAAGAGGATGACAGTGTAACTACTCTTGCATAGAAGAAGCAACTGCCAATGATCACTGAAAAAAACAGAAGAATATTAATAAGCAAACATAAAACATTATATAAATTATAAACTATCAATTTGTTTCTTACCTATGCACATATGGAGCTAAGAAACACTCGGTTCCAGTTTCACTAAGCCTCTGTGACAAGTATGTATGTCTAGTAGCAGCAGTGGTCCCTTTCTCTTGGATGTGATGGGGGCATAAGAATCCAAATTTTTTGCTTTTGCCAGAGGAGACCAACCTACGATGCATGTACCTACAATAACGCAAGCACATAAATAAAAGGTAAACGGTGCAACTTTTAAAATATTTACTTTGAATTGCAGAAGCTACTTACATTAAGAACAGTTGGACAATCCCAATCGTAAGATTTTGTCCAGGAGCTACCAGGGACATCAAATCATCCCTCTCAAGATAGCATGTCACTCCTGACTGTCCAACAACTGAATCCGTAGGCCACTCTCTTGTTTTGAAGGATGTATCATATGCCATCAGAATCACTTGCTGCATGATATTCAATGGAGGCTGTGAAACTTCTTGCTGAGTGAAGGGAGCTGGACTTGGTGGGGCTTTGATCGGACTTGGTGGTGGGCCTTTGATCGGACTATCCTCGGCTCGACCAGAAACAAGGTTCGTTGGCCACAAGATGAATGTGCCCAAGACATCGCTAACGACCTTGAATTCATCAGAAGGGATAGGGACAGGTGCATCTGCAATAATCACCTCGTCAACTGACACCCGGACTTGATCACCTTCCATTTTTCGGTGGTGGACAGTTGATCCCAGGTTATGCACACTACCCCGTGCAACTAACCGTCTCAGAGGATCCTCGACAAAAAGATCACAAAGCCCAGTAATTTGCGGGTTAGGACCCTCTGATGACTGCCCGATGTTGCAACAACTACCTTTAGTGCTCTGCTTATTAGGATCAATCGATTGTGGCTGGGGAGCACTGGTATCTTGTCTTGAGCTCATAAACACTATCATTTCCTCTTTCATCTTGCTCAACCGGGTCTCTAAAAGTGCATCAAAAGATGCTTCAGCCTTGGCCTTTGCTTCTGCTCTTGCAATGGCCAACATATTCTCCAATTCCTCCCTAGTCACGATGTTTGAGGAATAGTGTACGGGGGCTCCAAAGTAATCCCGTATCCCTACCCCTCCTCCAACTCCCCTGACACGGCCTGGATGCTCGTGTTTGCCAGTAGCAACTGTGAGGATGTCATTCCTGCCCTCCGACTTAAAAGATCCCTCAGCTTGTTGTTTTCTAAGTTCATCCTGTAACATAATACAAAATAACAAACGTAAGTAATAATGTACGTTTCTTATGTAATTAATTACAATAACGTTATATACTTACAATTCTTTCACCAACTATATGAGATTGTTCACTCGTATAAGTCCCACTCCTCTTTTGGTGGGCAAATTGCCATTTTTCTTCTCGACGAATCGGAGATGGCGGAGAAAGAAGAACAGAAGGATCGGATTGAGATGCTTCTTCCAATCTCTTCCGTTTGGCCGCCAACAAGTCTCTTTCAGCCTTTGCATAACCCCCACGAGACATTGTATGAGGGCAATCATTCTTTCTACCACTCTCTTGTGCTTTTTGCCTGCGAATAAGAAATGATACAAAAGGAAAGTGTTTTAATCAATTAAGATAATTGCTAAGTAAATAAAATAAAAAATAAGTCAACTAACCAAAGATTCAGGAGTAGTCCGAAGCCTAACAAATTCTTCCCAAGTCGCTTGATCAAGAAATGTATACGTGCTGCACGGATTAGGACGAGGCTGACCATCTTGCACCTCAATATGAATGTAATTGTTGGTCAGACTTGTCTTAAACTTGCTTCAGCGCTCATAACAATACGTCATCGTCTTGTTGTACAAGATCTCACTCTGAGGAACGTCGTAGGTGAGCTGAAATGCATGCATTGAAGGAGTAAGTGACAAATGAAGTGACATTTGATACTAATTAATTACATACAGAAGATAATTGTATACCTGAATAGTGTCCCAAATATGCTGCTTCACCTTTGGATCGACATTTCTCCACTCCTCTATCAAGATGCTCGGCTTGTTACGTGCAAGGAGGCCGACGAAACTCCTATATCGTTGTGCATTAGGCCCGATTGGTTTCCAATGTCTATCAAACTCAATCGGTATCTTTTGGCCTGCACTCCGACTGAGGGAAACATCTGTCAACCGTGTGGCACGTCTACCCCTCCGTACAGACTGGCTACTGCGCTCACTACGACCCTGGCTCGGAGCATTGCTAGGCTCGCCCTGGTTAACACTATCTGGCTGACTCTGCTGAGCACTAGGTGACTGACCCAGAGGTGGAGGAGGTGGCTGATCCTCTGCACTAGGATGCTGGGGATCCGTCATTTTCCTGTAACGACAACAAAGAAAGATAAATCCTAAGCTATGACATGTGAAGACTATATCGATAAAATAACTAAACATATTCTTCAGATAATAATCATAATCATAATTACTTTAGTTAGTTAAGGTCAAAGTAGTATCATAAAGAGATATCCTCCCATATTCCCTCGTGATGATCATTTCTTGTGCCGTGCGCATTATCTGCTTCATCTTCTTCGTTCAGTTCTGGTAGACCCCTGGAAAAAGAAGGAGTCTCAAGAAGATCATAATTTGAGTGACTTTTCTCGTCAATATCAATGACCCTTTTTCCTTGGAGAGCTACAGACCACATTTTATTTGCCTGATCAGTGATATAGAACACTTGTTGCGCCTGATCTGCCATAATGAAAGGTTTATCTCCAAAACTTCTACTATTCAGATCTACTAATGTCAATCCTAACCTATCGATCTTGTTAACTTCAGGGAATTCTTACTAGAATTCCACATTTCATACTGTTTCCTGTCATTTTGGATGCATAAGTGGGCATTAGAATGGATTAAAGTGATAAATTGTCTTTGTCTCATGTTATGCACAGCAAAATAAGTTTGTGAAGGATAATACTCCCTAACTGTTATGAACATCTAACGTGGTGTGAAAGTCCTTTGTGTGAACTGGTACAGATTAAGTCAGGGCTAACCCAGAGGAAGCTGCAGGCAGTGCAAAAGAGAGGAAGGAAGTTGAAGCTGACAACCAATGAAGGAAAGATTAGCTGCAGAATCAGAACAGATAAGAGGAGCCCAAAAGAGTGTTGGGCCGCGGCCCAGCACATCTTGGGCCGCGGCCCAGAATGCCCAGTGAAGCCCAGAGAGTTATGGGCCGCGGCCCACCATCTCTTGGGCCGCGGCCCAGGATGCCAACACCAGCTCAGAAAGTAGTGGGCCGCGGCCCACAACATCTTGGGCCGCGGCCCATGTTATACAGAGAAGCACAGAAAGTTGTGGGCCGCGGCCCACAAGCATCACTTTCAGGTCAGAGACTCTTGGGCCGCGGCCCACCATCTCTTGGGCCGCGGCCCAACCCCGAAAATGAACATCTGCGTTTTGACAGCTGAGGTGATATAAAAGGAAAACCCAGGGTTTGAGGAGGAGGTTCCCACTTTTGGAAAGAACGACAGAGGCGGCTGAGGAGGTTCTAAGAACTGGAAATTGCTAGTAGCAAGGAGAATCAAGTGGGCTCAAGGATTAGAAGATAGTTCATTTCAGATTTTCTGGATTCTTCTGTATTCTATCTCTTCTCCACTGTGATTCTGTTATGACTTCTTTAGTTCTTGTAAATTGTATTCAGTTAGTAAACATGTGTAGCTAGTTTCTTTTACTCTAGGATTGTTCGATAATTTTGTATGGATTGAACGCGAAGTCTTCTTCCTCTTCATTATCTAATGGCATATATGTGTTAACTTTGCTCTGTTTTCTCTGATATTCATAAAAAGCTAGCTATGAATAACATGTTCAAATGGATTAAGCTTGAGAGAGTTAATCTAGTTGAAGAACGAGGGTAGAGTTATGCTAGACCTACAGTTTAACTAGTTAAATGTATGGTTTGTTAATAACCTAGAGATAGAGTCATTAACCTAGCATTGTCAGAGTGAGGAGGAGCTGATTAATGGATGTTCTCCCTTAAATGCAGCAAAAGATTGTGCATTTAATTGGAGAATATATGTTGGTTATGACTCGAGAGAGCTTACCCAATGATTATCGATCCTTAGACTGACACATATAGATCCCATAAGTAGGAATGATGAGGAGGAAGTAGATTGAGTTCATGATATACAAAAAGAAGAGAGCAATCCTAGAGTCACTTTAATTGATTACTTTTGCAAGAAGCCCATTCTGTCAGTATTTTCATTAGCCATTATCATTACGTCTCTTAAAATTATGTCTCTTATACTCAATACTTTATCCGAGTCAACTTGATCAAACACATAAAACTATTGTTCGACTAGTTGTTATTCAAATCCTCGTGGGACGATCTTTACTTATCACTCTATTACTTGACGCGATCCGTGCACTTGCGGTAGCGAACAAGTTTTTGGCGCCGTTGCCGGGGATTGGTTTAACAAATATTTAAGTTGACCTTAGGTTTATGTTAGTAGATTTCGATTGATTCTTTAGTTAAGCATTATAATTTTTCTGTCATTGTTTTCTGAATTCAATTTCACTTGTGTAGCTTGATACTTGTTGTCTTGTCCTTTTCGCAGGTATCAGGACCAGTTCATGCAACATTTGCAAGGAAACGAACTGATTGTGGTGCTGGACGGAATACAACGCGTTGAGGAGGAATCAGAATCAGCAGCAGAATCTGAATCTGGTACAGAAATAACAGCAGAATCTGAGTTTGGGGCTGAAACTGAAGCTGAAGCAATGGCGGATGAATATGATAGAGCCACGGTTAATGATTTTGCCAGCAGAAACATGAGAGGAACTCAATCATGCATTCGAATGCCGGAGATGCAAGCCCACACTTTTGAGATTAAACCGGTGATGATAACGATGTTGCAAATGCACGGGTTATACCATGGCCTTTATAATGAAGACGCCAACAAGCATTTGATGTATTTCTTAGAAGTGTGTGACTCTTTCAAGCAGAATGGTGTTCCTCAAGATATACTGCGGTTGCGGTTATTCCCTCTCTCTCTTCAAGGGAAGGCTAGAGATTGGTTTAACAATCTCCCGGAAGGATCCATAACATCTTGGGCTGATCTTGAAGCTAAATTCAGAGCTCGATTTTTCTCCGATGATAAATCAGTGGAAGCAAGAGATGAGTTTCTAAGTTTTAGACAACAACCGGATGAGCATTTGTATGCTGCATGGGAAAGATACAAGATGCTAATGAAACAATGCCCCAATCATAGGGTGGACAAGTGGGTAGTAATCCAGATTTTCTGCACAAGATTGAATCCTCAATCTAAGGCCATGGTGAACTCTATGACTAATGGAGGTTACCGGAATGTTCCGGTTAATGAAGTTTTCAGACTTTTGGACCAATTATCTGCAAATAACACCCAAGGAAATGACAGGAGAACTCCGACTACCCCAGCCCTACTCACCACAAAAGAAGACTCTTCATCACAAATTGCCACTATTTTGTCTGCTTTGAACAAACGTTTTGATGTCTTAGAGTCTTAAATAAACAAGGGCCATTCCCGTGGTGTGCATTCTGTTCAATCCACTCCGATTGTATGTGAGCAATGCAATGATGTCCACATGCCGGACAATTGCCCTCTTTACATGGACACTGAATCTGTCAATTATATGGGCAAATTCCAACCTGCTCAAGGTAATCCATACTCACAAACTTACAATCGTGCTTGGAGAGCTCATCCTAACTTTTCTTGGAGTCAAGGAAACACTTTGAATCCTCCGCATGAGTCTACTTCTGGCACCAAGCCAGTTCCTCCACCGGGTTTTCCAATGCAGACAAGGCAAGCTCCTATGAAAGAAGAAGAATCCAAGACGGACAAAATGTTGTCCCGAATCTTAACCGAAGTAGAATCTTCAAGGGGAGAGAGTAAGGCCACCTTTTCTCTTCATGAATCGGCCATTAAGAACCTTGAAGTTCAAGTGGGGCAACTAGCTATACAAGTAAATGCCATGGCTCAAAACGGTCTCCCAAGTGATACCATCCCTAACCCAAAGAGGGGTGGAAAAGAAGAATGTAAGGCCATTCATTTGAGAAGTGGCAAGGTGCTTCCGAACATGTCCAGCTCAAGCACACCGGAACCAAAGCAAGATGGGCAAGTGGACATTGAAATTGATGAGGAGGAAGTGATAACTCCAGAAATTGCTGTGGAAGATGAGGAATCTAAGAAGAGAAAGCACACTAAGGGCGGTTTGGATGATGTTGGCAAGAGTAAAAAGAGGGAACAAGAGCTGAATATTGAAAAGAAGAGCAAACCCAGCACCTCCACAGTCATGCCTCCCTTACCATTCCCTCAAAGATTCAAAAAGAAGGAGGAAGACGCACAATTCAAAAGGTTTGTCAATATGTTTAAACAATTACATGTCAACATTCCTTTTGCTGAAGCGTTAGAGGGTATGCCTAAATATGCCAAATTCCTTAAGGATGTGTTATCCAAGAAGAGGCGATTCAATGAATTTGAAACGGTCGCTTTAACGGAAGAATGTAGTGCCGTGATCCAGAGGAAGTTACCTACCAAGTTGAAAGATCCGGGTAGTTTCTATATTCCGTGCAACATTGGTACAAACTTCAATGGTAAAGCTCTATGTGACTTGGGTGCTAGCATAAATTTGATGCCCTTGGCTGTTTTTAACCAATTGGGGCTAGGAGAACCAAGGCCTACCACTGTTACCCTGCTATTTGCTGATCGGAGTATTTCTAAGCCTAGAGGAATCATTGAAGATGTTTTAGTGAAGGTAGATAAGTTTATCTTCCCAGCAGATTTTGTGGTGCTTGATTGTGAAGTTGATTGGAAGATCCCACTCATTTTAGGCCGTCCATTTTTAGCTACAGCAAGGACCCTTATTGATGTGGAAAAAGGTGAAATTACTTTGAGGGTAGACGACGAAAAAGTGGTCTTTAACATGCCAAAAGCCTTGAAGTTCCATGATGATTCAGATCAATGCTCATTTGTGGATATCTTTGACTCCCTCATTCCTCAAGCAGCCTATGCTCCTGTGATCAAAGACCCTTTAGAGGCATTTCTAATTGGAGAGAAAAGCTTGGACGAGTTTGATGAAGAAGCTCTTGAAAACCTTTTTCGGATGGAGGCATTCCCTCATTCAAGACAAAGGAATTTTGAGCCACTTGAGGTGGCTGAGGCATTGAGTACTCCTTTGAAGCCATCTATTGAAGTGCCACCATCTCTTGAGTTGAAGCCGTTACCATCTCATCTTAAGTATGTCTACTTAGGAGAGGCCGACACATTACCGGTGATTGTCTCCTCTGGTCTTTCAAATCTGCAAGAGGAAAAGCTCCTACGGGTCTTAAAAGACCACAAGAAAGCTATAGGCTGGACCATAGCTGACATTAAGGGAATTAGCCCTTCTATGTGTATGCACAAAATCTTGCTTGAAGATGATCATAAAACTTCTATTGAGCATCAAAGGCGATTGAATCCAATCATGAAGGAAGTGGTCAAGAAAGAAATACTTAAGTGGCTTTCCGCTGGAATTGTGTATCCTATCTCTGATAGTTCATGGGTGAGCCCAGTTCAATGTGTCCCTAAGAAGGGTGGCATGACTGTAGTGGCTAACACCCAAAATGAACTAATTCCTACTCGCACGGTGACTGGTTGGCGGGTGTGTATGGATTATCGGAAGCTTAACACAGCTACAAGAAAAGATCATTTCCCTTTGCCATTCATCGATCAAATGTTGGACAAATTAGCCGGGCAGGAATTCTTTTGTTTCCTTGATGGATATTCCGGGTACAACCAAATTGCCATAGCCCCAGAAGATCAAGAGAAGACCACCTTCACTTGTCCATATGGCACTTTTGCCTTCAGAAGAATGCCTTTTGGACTATGCAATGCACCAGCCACTTTTCAACGGTGTATGATGTCCATTTTTGCTGATATGATTGAGAAAACAATTGAGGTATTCATGGATGATTTTTCTGTCTTCGGTTCATCTTTTGACTCTTGTTTAGAGAATTTAGATGCTGTGCTTACAAGGTGTGAAGAAGCAAACCTAATTCTCAATTGGGAGAAATGCCACTTCATGGTGCAAGAAGGCATTGTACTTGGCCACAGAGTGTCTAAGCACGGGTTGGAGGTGGATAGAGCTAAAATTGCTATTATTGAGCAACTACCACCACCCATTAATGCCAAGGGAATCCGAAGTTTTCTTGGACATGCCGGGTTCTATCGGAGGTTTATCAAGGATTTCTCCAAAATTGCCAAACCCCTTTCTAAGCTTCTGGAAAAAGAGGTAGAATTCAAGTTTGATGATAAGTGCCTAAATGCTTTTGAAGAACTAAAAAAGCGTCTCATTTCAGCTCCTATCTTAGTGGCTCCAGATTGGGTTTTACCTTTCATTATTATGGCCGATGCAAGTGATTATGCTGTTGGTGCTGTTTTGGGGCAAAAAGCAGAAAAACTCTTCCACCCTATCTACTATGCGAGTAAAACTCTTGATGGTGCTCAACTCAATTACACTACCACTGAAAAAGAGTTGCTTGCCATAGTGTATGCATGTGAGAAGTTCAGACCATACATAGTCGGTACTAAGGTCACTGTATACACCGATCATTCAGCTCTCAAGTACCTACTCACCAAGAAGGACTCTAAGGCCCGACTCATTCGCTGGGTGCTTCTACTTCAAGAGTTTGACCTGAACATAATTGATAGAAAAGGTACAGAGAATCAAGTGGCCGACCACTTATCAAGGCTTAGCACCGACCCTCAACTTGATGATTCTGACATGATCCAAGCATCATTTCCTGATGAACGGCTGTTCTTTGTTGATCACTCATCTACACCATGGTTTGCTGATTTCGTCAACTATTTGGTTTGTGGAGTGTTACCTCCGGAGTTCAATGCTCATCAAAAGCGTAAGTTTTTGCACGAGGTGAAAAAGTACTTTTGGGACGAGCCTTACTTATTTAAGAGATGCCCCGATCAACTCATTCGAAGATGTGTGCCGAAAAATGAGCAAGGATGCATTCTGCATTGTTGTCATTCATCTGAGTATGGTGGTCATTTTGGAGGAGAGAAAACCGCTGCAAAAGTGATTCAAAGTGGTTTTTATTGGCCGTCATTGTTCAAGGATGCTTATGCCTTTGCCCTCCAATGTGATCGGTGCCAAAGAGTAGGGAACATATCAAGAAGGAATGAGATGCCACTGAATAATATGTTAGAAGTTGAACTTTTCGATGTCTGGGGGATTGATTTCATGGGTCCATTCCCTAAATCCTTCAACAATGAACACATTTTAGTGGGTGTGGACTATGTATCAAAATGGGTGGAAGCTATGGCATGTGTGACTAATGATGCCAAGACGGTATTGAAGTTCCTCAAGAAGCACATTTTCACAAGGTTTGGCACACCAAGAGCAATTATCAGTGATGGTGGATCACACTTCTGCAATCATCAATTTCAGGCTCTCATGAAGAAATATGGAGTGAGGCACAAAGTAGCATTGCCCTACCATCCCCAAACAAATGGCCAAGCTGAGATTTCCAACCGAGAAATCAAGAGTATTCTTGAGAAAATGGTGAACACTACGAGGAAAGATTGGTCTTCCAAGCTTGATGATGCATTGTGGGCCTATCGAACAGCTTACAAAACACCTATTGGTATGTCTCCATATCGATTAGTGTTTGGAAAAGCTTGCCATTTACCTGTGGAATTGGAACATAGAGCATATTGGGCTGTCAAGAAGTTAAATTTTGATCCACAAGCTGTGGGGGAAAAGAGGCTTCTCCAACTCAATGAGTTAGAGGAAATCCGCTTAAATGCCTATGAAAGTTCACGAATTTATAAAGAGAAGACAAAGAGGGATCATGATAGAAAAATCAGTCCCAAGAGCTTTGAACCGGGACAAACTGTTCTCCTTTATAATTCCAAGCTGAGGCTCTTTCCTGGGAAGCTTAAATCTCGGTGGTCTGGGCCTTTCAAGGTGATTCAGGCATCAAAATATGGTGATGTGGAGCTGGAGAATGATAAGGGTGAGAGATTTAAGGCTAATGGTCAAAGGTTGAAGCATTATTGGGGAGGAGATGTGGATAGGCTGGTGTCCACCACTTACTTATCCAATGAGGAGTGACCGAAGTGAAAAGTCAGGCTAAGGACTATAAACTAAGCGCTTCTTGGGAGGCAACCCAAGTTCTGAACTTAATCTTTTTATTTTCTTTGATTTTAGCATAATTTTGTAGGTTTATGTTTGGTCTTTTCCTTTGTGTAGGGAGAACGGGAGGTCAAACTGAAGGTTGTAGAGACCGAGAAGATGGCTAGGCAAAATGGGGTGGCATCTTGATGGGATACGCATATTCCAGGGAAGTTTTCAAACTCATGCATTCTTGTGTCTTCTGATGCTAGGAATAAGATATGAAATCTGAGATGCCTGTTGGAGAAGCATTATGCATGATAGTTGGCTTCAATTTGCTGATTTGCTGATCATACCTAGAAAATCCTGGTTTAGGAGGAAATGTTAATCAAAGGAATGTATGGTTGGACGGTGTTGATTGTGAAACTCTTACTTTGATAGTCAATGGTTTTGTATGCTATGTGTCAATGATGATTATAGTGGAATACAGGCCTTTGTAGAAACTGAAAAGTCCCTAAATGCCCAGAACTGGAGAATTTATAGGCTCAAAAGACTCTGGGCCGCGGCCCAGAGTAGGTGGGCCGCGGCCCACCAATGCCCAGAGCTTAAAATCACTGCTCAGAAAGTTTTGGGCCGCGGCCCACCACATATGGGCCGCGGCCCATGGATCCTAATGAGAGGTCAGAGAGTTTTGGGCCGCGGCCCACCCTACTTGGGCCGCGGCACAGGGATCCAATGTAGAGGTCAGAGAGTTTTGGGCCGCGGCCCACCACACATGGGCCGCGGCCCAAGGTGCCAGGAAAATGCTCAGACAGTTATGGGCCGCGGCCCACAAACCCATGGGCCGCGGCCCAAGCGCGACAGCAGGGTTTTTAAAAAACCCTGCTGCGCGCCTCTCCTCTCATTCTTTGCCCCCCATAGCCGCCGACTACAGCCCCAAAACCTTCCTCCCTCACTTTCGGCCCCTTTCCCCCATTCCTTTCCCTTCAATTTCTTCTCCCTCCCTGGTTTCCTCCTTTTCCCCTCTTCGTCTCTACTTCTTCCTCCTTTGCTGATACGTGAATCGGTGGTGCTGAGTTCTTCTCAATCGCTGCTTTTCACCCCTGTGCCAGACGCCATAGGCTCCACAAAGGGAGTATTCCCCTTTTGCTTTCTCCTCTCATCGAGCAATTTTCTCTACATCTGAGGTACGAAGTCTATCCCTTGCTCTGTACTTGCATTTTGGGGTCGTTAGGGCAGTTTTGATTTGGGAATTTAGTCGTCACAGTCGCAATTCTGTTGTAATTGATAGGTTTCTAGGGCAATGCTTAGGATTTAGGGCATTCTTTGGTCATATGAATAGAATATGGGCCTTCAATTCATTCTGCATTCCCTGGTTTATCATTCCCCTGTTTTGAGACATAACCAAACCACTCTATACATGTGAATTGCTTGTTAACTGTTTTCATTCTCTTGTTTATTGTGACTGGTAAATTCTGAGTGGAACCAGAGAGGCCTCAATTTTAGATTTCAGGATGCCTAAATATATTGCTCTGTTCTGGTATACCCTGTGCTATGGCTGGAGTTGAATTATGTGTTAGGGCTACCATGTTTTCTTTGTACGGCAAAGGTCTCCTACTCCATTGCTAGAAGTGCATATTGAGCAAGGCTGTGTAGATTCCCTTGATGAGTAAATCTGTAATGCCTGCATTGAACTTCTGCTGTGATTTGATAAATGGATTTATGCATGTCTGGTATGTGCGAGTTGTTTCCAGAGGGTCATATCACACTACATCATTGTAATTTTCACACTTTGCTATGTTTTGAAATTTGTAAGCTGTGATCACGGTCGGCAAGTGTGCAGTTGTTCCTTTTGATTTCTCATGTGAACATGGAGGTGCATTTGGTTTCTTTTGTAAGCTTTGCTTTGTTTAACTTGCACAACATGCACAGTGCCTCTGTGAACATACACTATCAACTGTTAGTGAACCTGTATTGTGGTAGTCACATTATGCTTCTTATTTTGACATACTTGTGATAGTGAACTTAAGCATTCTTCTGAGTTGATTGAGTGATGTATAAGGTAGTGAGGTTGAGGTTTGGACTCTTATTGAACAGATTTGTGACTGTTAGGTCATACGTTTGGGGGTGGTCATTATTGCATTCTCTGTTGCTGGTAGCCATGTTTAGTGCCTGTTTGAGTCTTCAATTGTTTTTGGCTTTCCACTGTTTTCTGTCGTAGCCAATATGCCGGCTAAGCGTGTTGCTGATCGCTCCGGTCCCCGGGCAGTTGCTGAGGCCAAGACAAAAATAGTCACCCGACCCTTGCTGCAGGAACGGGAATTCCCCTTCAATGTCTCCTACGAGTTCTACTATTTGGCCACACGTACATATCACCTTCAGCGGCTTATGGATCCCAAGGTTGACGGAAACCTGCAGATTGTTCAGGATTTTTACGCCCATGCCTGTGTGAATTCCATTTGGCGATTTCCTCTGCGTGGAGTCGCGGTGGACTTTACGTTGGAGAGCTTCCGGCAGTTTACCGCACTCCCCGCTGTTGAGGAGTGCCGGTACAGGCAATTATTGGACAGTGAGGATGACATCCCTGATGATGCGATTTCGGAGCTGCTCGTGTACAACCACCAAGTAGCCTGGCAAACTCGGGGTGGGGCGCAGAAGCATTTACCTCGAGCTCAGTTATCAGTGGAGGCTCGGGTGTGGCTGCATTTCGGTAAGGACTACTTTTGGCCATCATCGCAGAGGAGTCGCATCTCTCGAGACCAGGCCCTCCTAATCTACCTGCTCATGAAGAAGGAGCCTGTTGATCTCGGCGCTCTGATTTATCAAACTCTTCGCGACCATGCCCGAGATCATTCGGTTGGTCTGATACTGCCGCACCTCATCTCCTCTTTCTGCACGTCGGTGGGTGTAGCCGCGGTGGCTTCCGATGTTATGTTCAAGCCTCTCAAGAAATTCAACTACTTGAGCATCAAGCCCCGATCAGGCGAGCAAGTGCCAGCATCCCAGCAGCCACACCAAAAAAAAAAAAAAAAAAAAAAAAAAGAAAAAGAAGAAAAGAAAAGTAAAAGAGAAGAAGAAGGAGAGAGATGTCATTATTTACGCTTCATCATGCATGGCACTGATTCCATTAATTCCTTCCACTAGACCATTTCCAACATTACAACCCTGATAAAGGCCCCCTTGATTCATAAATCTAGGTGTACAGGTGGTGGAGATAGTAGAATTTCTACAAGCCTATGGCAGGACCTGCTATAAGTGGTACTGAGCGAAATTAACCCTAAGAGTGAGGATTAAACACATATAGCTGTGAGTGTTTTCTTGTGCACATAACTGTGGTTGATTGGGCTGCAGCCTATTCCCTTTACATTACCTAAAACTGAACTTTGTGTTATCTTAAAGCGTTAACAATGAACAATTCCATGCAACCTTGAAGTTCTTGGGACATTGAAAGTGTGTGAATTAAATTCAAGTAAAAAGGAAGAAGAATGCGATGGATTAGGTCTAGCTAATGATTCCAAGTTATACATGCTGAAGTATTGTTCCTGGTCTTGATGAATGAAGGATGAGTGTTGGGTAACTCCTGTTGAACATCCATTTAGTTGAAAATGACTAGGGAGTTAGTTTTCTTTGATAAACCAAGCAGTCATGTGTATTTGGTGACATGAGAGCTTAAGAGAAGAGGGTCATGAATGAGCATTAGGCTAGATGGTGAGAGTTTACTCGAGGACGAGCAAAAGTTCAAGTTTGGGGGTGTGTTAACTTCAGGGAATTCTTACTAGAATTCCACATTTCATACTGTTTCCTGTCATTTTGGATGCATAAGTGGGCATTAGAATGGATTAAAGTGATAAATTGTCTTTGTCTCATGTTATGCATAGCAAAATAAGTTTGTGAAGGATAATACTCCCTAACTGTTATGAACATCTAACGTGGTGTGAAAGTCCTTTGTGTGAACTGGTACAGATTAAGTCAGGGCTAACCCAGAGGAAGCTGCAGGCAGTGCAAAAGAGAGGAAGGAAGTTGAAGCTGACAACCAATGAAGGAAAGATTAGCTGGAGAATCAGAACAGACAAGAGGAGCCCAAAAGAGTGTTGGGCCGCGGCCCAGAATGCCCAGTGAAGCCCAGAGAGTTATGGGCCGCGGCCCACCATCTCTTGGGCCGCGGCCCAGGATGCCAACACCAGCTCAGAAAGTAGTGGGCCGCGGCCCACAACATCTTGGGCCGCGGCCCATGTTATACAGAGAAGCATAGAAAGTTGTGGGCCGCGGCCCATAAGCATCACTTTCAGGTCAGAGACTCTTGGGCCGCGGCCCACCATCTCTTGGGCCGCGGCCCAACCCCGAAAATGAACATCTGCGTTTTGACAGCTGAGGTGATATAAAAGGAAAACCCAGGGTTTGAGGAGGAGGTTCCCACTTTTGGAAAGAACGACAGAGGCGGCTGAGGAGGTTCTAAGAGCTGGAAATTGCTAGAAGCAAGGAGAATCAAGTGGGCTCAAGGATTAGAAGATAGTTCATTTCAGATTTTCTGGATTCTTCTGTATTCTATCTCTTCTCCACTGTGATTCTGTTATGACTTCTTTAGTTCTTGTAAATTGTATTCAGTTAGTAAACATGTGTAGCTAGTTTCTTTTACTCTAGGATTGTTCGATAATTTTGTATGGATTGAACGCGAAGTCTTCTTCCTCTTCATTATCTAATGGCATATATGTGTTAACTTTGCTCTGTTTTCTCTGATATTCATAAAAAGCTAGCTATGAATAACATGTTCAAATGGATTAAGCTTGAGAGAGTTAATCTAGTTGAAGAACGAGGGTAGAGTTATGCTAGACCTACAGTTTAACTAGTTAAATGTATGGTTTGTTAATAACCTAGAGATAGAGTCATTAACCTAGCATTGTCAGAGTGAGGAGGAGCTGATTAATGGATGTTCTCCCTTAAATGCAGTAAGAGATTGTGCATTTAATTGGAGAATATATGTTGGTTATGACTCGAGAGAGCTTACCCAATGATTATCGATCCTTAGACTGACACATATAGATCCCATAAGTAGGAATGATGAGGAGGAAGTAGATTGAGTTCATGATATACAAAAAGAAGAGAGCAATCCTAGAGTCACTTTAATTGATTACTTTTGCAAGAAGCCCATTCTGTCAGTATTTTCATTAGCCATTATCATTACGTCTCTTAAAATTATGTCTCTTATACTCAATACTTTATCCGAGTCAACTTGATCAAACACATAAAACTATTGTTCGACTAGTTGTTATTCAAATCCTCGTGGGACGATCTTTACTTATCACTCTATTACTTGACGCGATCCGTGCACTTGCGGTAGCGAACAGATCTTCACACCATTATTGACATCAACCCACTTGCATTTGAAAATGGGAAATCTAATTTTAACATAGTCAACCACCCAAATCTCTTCAATCACCCCATAATAAGGTATGGCAGCCAACGTAGGGTTCTTATCTTTCGAACTAGAGAAGTGCATAGATTCAGCCACTAATACAACACCACTGTTCTGGACGGTGCTCTTATCATCTAGGGACTTCGTGTAAAAGGTATAACCATTGATCACAAATGAAGTCCAACTTATGACATCAACTTCAGGACCACGTACTAACCAATTTATTGTATCAGAAACACATTCTTCTCCGTCAACCTTTTGTTTGAACCAATGTGCGAAAGTTCTGTTATGCTCCCTGATTAACCTTTGTTCGCTCATTCGACTATTTTGTTTCTGTACAATTTCTTTATGGGCATTCATGTAATATTGAACTTCATCAACATTGTTCAAGATGTACAGGTGGACTTGTTGCAATTCATCAGCATCTATGCTCTTTACTGTTGCCCCGCGTCTACCCCCTTCTTGATCATGACGCTTAGGAAGGCCAATATGTCGTACATTTGACAAATACTGTTGACAAAATTCCATAGCTTCTTCAGAAACATATTTTTGAACAATAGATGCTTCAGGCCGATTGGGGTTCTTCACATACCCTTTTAGTATTTTCATAGTTCTTTCGATCGGGTACATCCACCGGAAATAGATAGGGCCACACAACTTTATCTCCCTCACTAGATGAACAACCAAGTGTACCATGATATCAAAAAAGGACGGAAGAAAAAGCTTCTCAAGCTGTCATAAGATAATGTATCCTTCATTTTCCAATTCCTCCAATCTTTCCGTGTCAATGACTTTACAACAAATGGCATTGAAGAAGAAACAAAGTCTAGTCAATATGTGTTGAAGATCATATTCGGCAATGCCTCGAATAGCTACTGGGAGTAGTTGTTACATTAAGACATGACAATCATGAGACTTTAGCCCTATTAACTTCAAGTCTTTTATCGATACAAGCTTTTTAAAATTTGAACAATACCCTGAGGGAACTTTAGCGCCATGTAAACACTCACAAAAGCTTCTTTTCTCAACCTTAGACAAAGTATGAGCAGCTGGAGGACAAAAAGTTCTATTACCGTATGGCCTTGGATGTAAATCTTCTCGTATTCCCATTTCTTGCAAATCTAATCTTGCCTTCACGCCATCCTTAGAACTTCCCTGTATGTTGAGCAGTGTCCCAACAATACTATCACATACGTTCTTCTCCACATGCATGAAATCAATACAGTGTCTGACGTCAAGATTGCGCCAATATGGAAGATCGAAGAAGACGGACCTTTTTTTCCATATATTTTTCTCATTTCTACTCTTTGATGACTTACCAAACATAGTATTGATATTTTTCACCTTTTCATAAATTTTCTCCCCAGTCAATGCCTCTGGAGCATCTTCAAACTCTTGGCCACCGAAAAAAGCTTTTTTTAATCTACGATAAGGGTGGTTTCGTCTTAGAAATCGCCTATGGCCAAGGTAAACTGTCTTTCTTCCATGTTGAAGTTGATGGTAGCATGTGCCTTCTTCACATATCGGACAAGCTTTGTGGCCTTTAATGCTATATCCTGACAAGTTCCCATATGCAGGGAAGTCATTTATAGTACAAAAGATCATTGCTCGCATATTAAAAGTCTCCTTCTTGTTCGCATAAAAAACATCGACACCTTTATCCCACAACTCTTTCAAGTCTTCGATCAAGGGTTGTAGGTAAACATCTATGTCATTTCCGGGTTGCTTTGGTCCCGAAATCAACATAGACAACATTATGTACTTTCGTTTCAAACATAACAAAGGAGATAAGTTGTAAATTACCAACAGAACAGGCCATGAACTATGTATACTGCTTAGGCTACCATAAGGATTCATACCATCTGTGCTAAGCCCAAGCCTGAGATTCCTAGGTTCTTCACCGAAGCTAGGAAATAATTGATCGATTTTCTGCCATTGAGAAGAATCAGTTGGATGCCGAAGCTTTCCATCAGAAATCCGCTCATCTGCGTGCCATCTCAAATTTTTGGCATCAATTTCATTAGCAAACAGGTGCTTGAACCTTGGAATGATTGGAAGATACCACAACACTTTTGCAGGGCCCTTATTTGATTTATACCTCGGAGTTTCACATATCGGACATTGCTCCTTCTCTTCATGATCTTTTCTATACAATATGCAATCATTAGGGCAAGCATGGATCTTTTTATACTGCATCCCTAGTGGACACAGTATTTTCTTAGCATCATAGTATCGACAAGGCAACACATTATCATCAGGAAGCATATCTTTAAAGGCCTCAAGCGTTTCTGAAAAACTCTTGTCGCTCCATCCATGCCGTGCTTTCAAGCTTACCAATTTCAATACAGCATTCAGCAATTGGTATTTTTACACTCCGGGTACAACGGCTTCTCAGCATCACTGCACATATTACCATATGCATGTGATTGTTCAAAAGCCTCTTCTCCTACATCACGAATAATGTCCTCTATCCGATCATCCATATCCGTGTCATTATCATCACAAGTCACTTCCCCCTGTTGAGATGCACTTGGCATTTCTAATTGTTCACCATGCCATACCCATACTACATACGTCTTACAAAACCCTTCACAAATTAAATGTGTATATATATCTGCAACACTTAATCGCTTCTCATTCAAACATTTTACACAAGGGCAATAAAACATCCCACTATCATCATCGGCATTTCTTTTTGCAAAGTCTAAAAAACCCTTGACCCCAACATCATATTCAACACTCGTCCGTTTAGCTTGTATCCAAATATGATCCATATATTCTAACACCTTTTTTTTGTTTTGTACTTTTTCCCTGGAAAAGGTAGGAGAATGATGAGAGCATGCAATCATTACACCCAAGTACATAGTGTAACTAGAAGTAAACAAAGAATATCATGATTTAGAGTAGCGTGTGAGGAAAAAATGGAATGAGGGAAAGTGGAATGGAGAAGGAGTGAGGGAATGATAAATGGAGGTAGAAAGAGGAAGCAAAGAATGCGCGTTCGTCAGAGAAAGTGACTTGGATATATATTCTTTTAATGTCTAACGCCTGCATACGCTAGATCCATTATTATATTGTTTGTCCCTGGATATATTTTTTAGGGTGACTTTAGTCCTTCGACTAATAATATCCAAGCAATACCGTTGGAAACCAATAGAAGGTAACTAGTTAAACAAAGCAAAAAGAACTATAAGTGGAGGGATTTATGTTGAGGCTCAGTACTGGTGATGCTCTGAGTGCTGAAATTTGGGGTTGCCTTATGGGCATGAAAAGAGTTTGGGATGGGGGGTTCAGAGAAGTGTTGATTAGGTGCGACTCCTACGAGGTTATCGACCTACTTCAAAATGAGATCCCAGATATGCATGAAAAATGGCAGCTGCTTACAGAGACTGAAGTGATCTCGGGGCCTTCATTTTTTATCTTTGATTTTTAAAGCAAAGCAGAAGTGATCTCGGGGCCTTCATTTTTGAATGAAGATGGAGATGGTATCATCATGGAAGAATTTAAAATGCAATCTCCTTCCATCCCTCTTAGTTGGCTAATCGGCAGTACAAAGGTCCTCTCGAACTCTAACGAATAATATTCCAGCCCCTATATGGATAAATATCCGGGATGGTCACACCCACACCCTCACAAAATCAAGTTAATTGCTTCTAAGCAATATGAATAAATGACTACATTCCTATAGACTCTATTTCAACATAGATGAAGATCTAAGTTAAAGGCTTACTATATTAGAGAATATTAAAAAACCATTTATTAATTTGAAAACACCTTAAATGACAGATAAAAAGAGCCATATCAATATGGATTGACATTTAGTTAATCCAACCTATAGCCTTTTCTTTTTTTTTAAAATTTTTTTATACTGCATTTTTAAAACTTTTTTTAAACAATATACTGAATTTTTTTACACAAACCTAAACCATAAAAAAATTAAGGCTAAAGTATACATTTGATCATTTATGTTCATATTAAAGTTCATTTAGTCCTTTAAGTTTAAAAAGTGCATTTTTAGTCTTTCACTCCTAACGTCGTTAGTCTAATATAACAGAAAATGATAACTCATCAAGTTATATTATTTTAATCCTTACTGGCTGACACATCAACTCAAATTTTCTTTAACAAACTCATATTTTAACTAAAATAACAATATTAATGAATGACTAACGTCTAAGTCATGAGGGATAACATGACAAGACATTTAGCAATTTTTTTAAAAAATTAAAAACAAACTAACCCATCACGGGTTGGGCCCATATGGGTTTGAACCAAAAAGACCGGCATCAAAACAGTCCTTGTGTTTCACAACCCAACCCACCAAGTTTTTCAGATTGGGCGGGTTTGACCCACGGGTTAAACCCCTTTTACCAGCTCTAATTAGTATACACCATGACCTACGATTTTTAATATAAGATCCATTTTATAATTATTATTTTTATTAAAATAGATCTTATATTAAAAATTAGAGGTAGTGAATAGCTAATGTACCCTTCCCTCCAAGGATCTTGGATCTAAATCTTGTGCCCGCCTTGTTTCTTTTCATAAAAAAAAACTAAAAAAAAAAGCTTCCTATGTAAAAGCAGGAAACCAAATTTTGGCTTCCTCCTTTCATCACCCTTTAATGCTATCACTACATCTTTCTAACCTTGGGTTTTTACTGAATGGGGCATATAAGATTTATCAGTATTGCCTTGCCCTGGCGAAAATCAGTATTTCCGTACAAATTTACAAATTCTCCAATAACAAAATGCGCCCACTAACCTTCTCCCTAAGTTCACACGAGAACTAAGCATGTTATCAAGCACATTATCATTACTACTACCATTGTTATCTTCATTCTTGCTTAAAACAAAGTGTCAGTAACTCAATAAGTACAAGCTAAAACCCAAATCACAAATCCTGTGTTCTATAAAAATGATGCGATTTCTAATTCACCGTTCACACATATTGAATACCCCACATCACAAAATTCTTTACTGTGCATTAATGTGTACCCAGAACAACCCGGTTAATTAACAAACTATAATACAAACTATAAACCCAAGCTCAGTCTATCTAACCACAGAGTCACGCACAAGAGATATTTTATTTAAAACAGGAAGTGCCATAATTGAAATTCCATTACAGTGGCAAGCATTTTTTAGGGGTAAATGTAGATCGAGGAAGCATACCTCAAACAAGCGATGAACAGCGACCCAACAGCAGTGAATGACGGACGGAGCTAGAAAACCAAGACCAAACGAAGACGGCGACCCAACAGCGACAACAATTAGCAGCGACCTGCCGGATTCGATCGTTCCGATTAGATCAGGTAAGGGGGGGAGTTGAGCACTGAGAAGAGAAATGATTGGGATGAAAAATTTCAGAAATGGAGAGGGCGCGCGGCAGGGGTTGGGGGGAAATATTTGGGAAACTTTTTAAGACCGGTTAAGTAGACTAACCGGTCTTAAATGAAGCTTTTTAAGACCGGTTGTCTAACAACCGGTCTTAAAATCACCTTTTAAGACCGGTTGTTAGAGAACCGGTCTTAAAAAGCTTCATTTAAGACCGGTTCTCTAGCAACCGGTCTTAAAAAGCTAAATTTTAAGACCGGTTGTTAGACAACCGGTCTTAAAAAGCTTCATTTAAGACCGGTTCTCTAGCAACCGGTCTAAATTGTATTTTTTAGACCGGTTAAACATAATAACCGGTCTCCCAAATTCTTTATAATTACATAAATGCCACCGCGCATTTCTTTTAAACCTCATTTACTACAACCGGTTTAAATGTGCCGGTCTAAATCACCTATTTTGTACTAGTCATTCTTACTTCAACTCCTCATTCTGTAGTACCTCAGTAAAAGAAAATGGAAGAGGAAAAACTAAAGAAGGAAGAGCTGTAGGTTTTCTGGATGCCCTTGATGGTGGTGAAGATGGGGGTATATATAGTGAGATTGCCAACGTCCATTTCCCTTCACCAACCATAGATTGTTGTGTTAGGTGCAGCTGTCATTGTTGATTACAATCTGAAAGCACTGCCAATTGTTTGCCAGAAAGAAAGAAAAATGTATTCACTGTATTTAACACAAATCTTTCCGTGATGTACGCGCATGTAATTTTCTACATATTTCAGAAGCTCACATGACAAAACCCCCAAAATTTGCCTTTCTGTCGGTTTGAATGTTGAATTTGTGGCTTGGATCTTGTTCTGTAATTTTCTCCAATAAATTTTCTTCATGAAAAAGCTTATGGGTACTTTTCTGTAATTTTCTCTGGCCCTTTCTATAATTTTCCTTTTCTTCAAAATATTAATTCAGACTCCAAAAATCACCAATTGCGACCCAAAGCACCTGCAATGCAAGATTAAGCACATGGCAGTATTAAAAGTTTAAGAGATCATATGTATAAATATTTAATAATTTATGGTCATTTTACCCTTTAATTACAATTAATCCAATACAAATGCCTCTAACTAAAATGAGTGCTTAATCATGCGATAATGCCCCAGAAAATACATTAAGAATCCCTATTTAATTAAGAGAAAATATATAAAATTATGGTTAAATCAATGCGATCATAGGATTAGTTATTAATTAGATAAATTGGACTCAATACATTTGCTTGAGATTTTCACTTTGACTTGATGATAAATTAGCTCCCAAATCATTTTAAGAAGCTAGGAAAGTCATTTACTTTACTACCAAGATTCATTTCTTCTTATCCATCCTATTTTTATAAAAATACTAAAAACAATAGCTTAGCTTGTAATTAATTTGCATCTTTCTTTTAACTATTAATTTGAAAAGCCCAGAACCAAGTTTCCCTTATTTTCATTGCATTTGTATGACATTTAGATTACTTAGGATTCAATAAAAGGCTCCTCGAGAAGGGAGAACGATCCTAGGTTTGCTTATACGCAATTCTTGGTTAATTTTTTATTGTGAACCTCAAGGCTAACACGTAAGAGACGAAAAGTCCGTCAATCAATGAAATTTCGTCACTAATTAATTAGTGATAGTCTATTCGATGACAAAATCATTAAATTCCGTCAATAATCAACTATTTTTTTATAGTAAAGAAATCAGTTAAATTAATTATTTATGACAAATAAAAGTTGATTTCCTTAAAGTACCTTCTTAATCATGACTACCCTAAAATGGAAACCTCTTATTTGTAATCAATAAATAGGGTTACTTTGGAGAAAGAATTATTGATTTGGGTGATAAAGTGGATTAAGGTCTTATATCTCTAGGATGACCAAATCCAACCCACCAACTATCTCTTATATTAAGGACCGGATATAGTGTTTTATTTCTTTCATTGCAAACACATCTATTTTTCCGAGTCTCGGCATAATAACGTACCTTTGATATAGTAGAAAGGCAGCAGTTGAAGTACACATACACACAGGGATTCACGCAATATTTAACCATCTGTGCAATAGCAATACTTTTTTTTTTTGGTAAAATTATCAAATATTATTAGTAGAAACTAAATGTACAAACAATGTCTCAAAAAGTTGCAAGATGAATATAAATCATGAAAACTAGGGGATGGGTATTGAAAGTACAATTTCTAAAAGATAAGAACTTTGTCAAGAAAAATGATATACTCGTATTTTTAATTAACAAGAAAAAACATTTGCAGCCATGATATACAAGTATGAGGATAGGGGTCCCCTTGCCTAAGTCCACAGTTAGGAGAATAATGGCTGGAATAAATTGCCATTTAACAGAAGGTGATACTCAACAGTTGAGATGCACGGGTGAATGATAGCAATACTATGTTAGTACGGTAATACATACAGGGAATTTCCTAACCGCCATGCGTTAATAATTGGTTTACGTACGAATTAAATACATTCAATAACCGATGGTAGTTAACCAATATTCCCTCCAATTCTTAATATAAGACATATTTGGAGAGTTGATTTTTTTTTTTTTGAGTACAAAGGCAAGCAATAGCTTGAATAGGTAACAGGGCCTAGGGGACAGGTCCTACATAGTGTTCATGAGCTATATCACCGCATTCCAAGGCAAAAAGATGAAAGCATTCCATAGGGGAAACTCCAATCTCCATGTAATCTTGGCTATTCAAATGAGCCATTCGCGCCAGAAAGTCAACACAATGAGTGCATTCTCTATACGAGTGGGAAATCTCTAAATCCCAGTCGGCATAAATAAGGGATCTGGTAGCCGATACGATATCATACAAAGGGTGATCAACGCCGCAATTGGTAGAAAGCAGGTGGATGGCCTGAAGAGAGTCTGTGAAAAGCCTGATCTTCTTAAGACCCATCTGCTTACATAGTTGAAGACCGCTTTGGATTGCATGTATTTCCGCAGCAGTCGGGGAAGCATTTCCCAACTTCTGTTGAAATCCACGTAACCAGTTACCCTGGCTATCACGAATAACACCTCCGCAGGCTGCTTGACTGCTACTGAAAGAAGAGCCATCTACATCAATGCGAAAGAATCCCTGAGCAGGTGGTTCCCAGCGGGCGAGCCCTCTTTCTGAAACTTGGAATATCTGGTGATTAAGACGTCCATTTAGCACACTTTCCGAGAGGTGATAAATGCATCTGTGGACTATTTCCTTTGGGTTGACCCCATGAAACTTGGAGAGTTGATTTTGATCCTAAATATAAGACATAGTTTTCATATTTGTCAATATTTTCCTGATTTACTCTATTGATGCTCCCTCAACAATAATTAAGGAAAAGGAAGAAAGATGAAATTAAAGAAGGTGACTAGGATGTTTTATAAAATACATATCATCTCAACTAACTCAGCTAATTTCCTTAATCAAATCAAATTAGGTCAATATGTCTCATGTTAAAGACTGGAGGAGTATTATGAAATTAATTAATGTTCATGGGTATTATGAAGAGCTAATCCTCTAGAAAGTTTCCAAAATAGTGGGCCAAGTTTGGTCGATCATCCTCAGCAATAGCCAGTGGATTACTTCTTGTGTGGTTAGGTATTCTTTTCAATTCAAACTATCCAGTCTTAAAGCTAAGGTGTGGCTCTAATTCAATAATTCCCCAATTCCTACCCTTTTTTCATTATATATATTAATTGCTGAACAGAGGACTTAAGTGTAATTTTAATGTCAATTATTGGCCCTCTATGTAATACATGTGTGTGTGTGTGAGAAACGTGCATTCATATAATAAAAGTTTTGATGCAATCAATGTTTAAAAGAATCTATGTTTTCTTTAGACGTTCGTTTTGTTAGGTAAGAGATTTGCCTCTCTCAATGATCAGAGGGATGATTATTTTCTAAGGTTTAAAATATTAAATCTATCACAAAATACATATACTTTAATTTAACGTACTATAAATCAGAGGAATGATTATTATATTTCCCTGATTTAATTTTCTTATGCGTGTACTTCATGAGTGAAAATGTGAATTTTTCTTCTAAATTAAGCTCATAATCTTAGGATCATTACGTATGTTCATTAAAGGAAGAAATTAAGATCATGCTGGAATAACTCTTCACTACTGATCAATTTTATAAGCTGACATACAGTATCGAATATCATTATTTTTGTGCAGAATTTTGATCAGAGAAAGGGAAGATAAAATGAATTAATATATGGAAATCTTTTTTTGACCACACCTTTGGTTTTCTCATTGGGCTTTTAAGCTTGATTAATTATAATTAGCCAGGATGACACGAAATATATTCTTATTCATCCCCCAAAAGCATGATCATGTATGTTTTCGAAATTAGGTTTGGGGAACATATGCCTAACAGCCAAAATTACAGTGGTTAAGTTCCTCTGTCACATAATAATGAGAGGTCCAATTCTGGGTTAAGATAAGCAACATTCATCAATTCTGGAAAATATTGAACCATCTTTCCATGTCAGTCATTTTTAACTCAAATGTGTTTGAGTCTTCAAGCAAAGAAAAACGACGAGATGTAGAATCCCATTCACAAGAAATTAAAATCCAATTCTTCTCGGTTTTTTTTTTAAATCAAGTTAATTACCAATTCTTCTAGCTTTGTTTTATTAATTTCAACCAAAAAAATTGTCGGAAATTTTAATAGAGTTAATTTTACTGATTACATACACAGGATATTGTTGGTAAGAAACATGTAAGATACGTTCACTCAAGTTACAGAACACATGCTAAAAGGTTCAGATCCAAGCAACGATATACATCAGACTCAGTCCTAAGCTTCCGAAGACCTTCACGGAGGCGCATATATAACTTTGCAGGTCTCCGAGCTCATTTTTATAGCTACATACATATATATACGATACATATACAGACAGGATCATATGATACAATATTGCACTTGAAAGGCTAGATAGCTAGCTAGATGATGAGATAAAAGTTTGAACCCACATATGTTGGAGGGTTTAAGATCATTATTTATGGAATCTATTACCGCCCCAACGAGGTTGATGATGAAATTTTGGCTTGTTGGTGCAGTTCACAACCACGATCGGAGCCGGTTCGACAACGTTGCTGCGTCTCTGAGGACCATAGTACTTGTCTATCAGAGCAAACCCTTCCACTCCAATCTTCCTCAGCTGATCTGCTTGTGACGCCATAGATAGATAGATCTAAACACAAACAATAAAAACTAACCTGATTGATTTGACCGTGTCTTTGCGTCTTGAGGTCAAATACAAAATTTTAAATCCAAGAATTGCAATATAATGCAATACTCAGGTCGTTCTCTCTTTTCTCGAGGAGCCTTTAATTGAATCCTAGGTAATACTAAATATCATGCAAAAGCAAATTCAATGAAACAAGGTAAAATTGATTTTTGGGTTTTTCTTGTTAAAAGAAAAATAAAAGAAAATACAATTAAATGTATAAATAAACACATCACTCAAATTAATTTTAATCATACGCAAAGTATATATATAAATCCCACAACACAAATTTAATCACACAAATTTAATTTACACATTACAAACAATTATCAAGTTTCACACAAAAACAAAAATACATAAATAGGAAACAAAACTAAATCAAACAAACAAAAAATAATAGAACAATAACTCCCCTATGAAGTTTCACATGCGTTCTTGGAGTCAAAGATTGCAATATGATGATGATGTCAGCATGCATTAATCCAACACATATTGATAATGAAAACGCATTTCTCATTCGCAGATCCTCAAACTCATGGCTCCAGGTGGTATAACTCGAAATTTCAGCTGCCTCAGTTTCTGCAACTCGGACTGGTGGTTGATGATGAAGAGCTCGCCGGAATTGAGGAAGAGAGTGATGAGAGGTCGCCGGAAATGGGGGCTGGAAAACTGCAAAACTTCATCGGAAAATTGGAAACCACACGGGAGTCACAGAAAAACCGAGGAAAAATGATGATGCAGTATTTGCATGATGAAAGGACAATGGTAGGAAGAAAATAAGACACAACGGAGGAGAAAATGGGTCACAAGAAATTGAAACTCTCCGGAAGTGGGGGCCGGAAAACTAGAATAGTTTGCCGGATAATGCAAAACTTACTAAACTATCACAGAGAGGAGATGAGGGTGCTGCACTGATAGTTTTCGATAGCTTTTGGTAGAGAAAACAGAGAAGACCGAAGGTGATGGTGGTTGGGATGAAAATAAAGAGAAGGTGACGGTGGTGTTAATAACAGAGGAAGAAGAAAGGAAAGGAAATGATGTAGGCAGTGAAATGGAGCAGAGGAAATTAAAATGTCAGAGGCTGGTAAAGGTGAATGGTGGTGATGAAGGGAAGAGGTTGGTGGTAAGAGTGGTGACCTCGTTCTTACTTCATCTCCCTGTTCTGCAGTACCTCGGCAAAAGAAAAATGGAAGAGGAAAACTGAAGAAGGAAGAGTTGTAGGTTTTTCTGGATGCCCTCATTGTGGTGAAGATGGGGTATATATAGTGAGATTGCCGCCATCCATTTCCCTTCACCAACCATAGCCACTACTGATTGTTAGGTGCAGCCATCGTTGATTGCAATCTGAAAGCAAGCTGCAACACAAATCTTTCCGTGATATGAATGTGTGCATGTAATTTCTACATATTTCATAAGCTCACATGATAAAACCCCCCAGATTTTGCTTTTCTGTCGGTTTGAATGTTGAATTTGTGGCTTGGGTCTTGTTCTGTAATTTTCCCCAGTAAATTTTCTTCATGAAAAAGCTTATGGGTACTTTTTCTGTAATTTTCTCTGGCCCTTTTCTATAATTTTCCTTATCTTCAAAATATTAATTTAGACTCCAAAAATCACCAATTGTGTCCCAAAGCACTGCAATGCAAAATTAAGCACAAGGTAGTATTAAAAGTTCAAGAGATCATATGTATAAATATTTAATAATTATGGCCATTTTACCCTTTTATTACAATTAATTCAATACAAATGCCTCTAATTAAAATGAGTGCTTAATCATACGATAATGCCTTGAAAAATACATTAAGAGTCCCTATTTAATTAATTAAAAATATATAAAATTATGGTTAAATCACTGATTGATCGCTTTGTTTCACTGATGTGTATGTCTATATGTTTCTTAATTTGCCCTGCTTCAAAGTATTAACGAGTGCAAGCCTCCTTTTATAATGGAGCAACCAAGAATCTTTAATTAATTTCTTAATTATGGATTAAAATAATCACTTCAAGTTATGCACCTGTCTGCCTAATGACATGAATGAAGTTAACTCTTCTTAGAAACGCATATTACATGTGATTTAGTTCGTGAACTAAATATTTTATAAATTTTAAAGTTTTTTTCATATTTCGGATATTGATGGTGATATAATCGATTTTCAGAAAGACGTGTATAAATAATATTCTTAAATGCCCTTTATTCTTTTAAATATTGTGTTAGTGGGATTAATAATGTGTTTCGGTATGTTTCAGCAGAAAAGGAAATTTCGAACAAACAGATAAATCTCCCACAAATATATCCATCCAGCGAATCTAATGCCCCTGATAATTTTTTTTTTTTTTTTTTTTTCCTTTTTTGCTTTTATAACAGTTCTAGTATTCTTTTTGCGCCCGCACGTCTCACTTCAACAAGTCGGTTTTGAATTTTTATGTTATTTTATTTCACTTTTAGCTAAATTACATAAATTTATAATGATTTAGATTTATTTATTTTTAGTTTTTAATTATTTTAATGAAAATTTTAATTTTAATTTTTCAAATATGATTTAAACCATATAAATAAGAAGGAATTTCAATTAATGTTACTTTACATTTTCTTCTGGTATATTATATATCGCATGGTATAGGATACTAGCTTATAGTATCAGATAAGAGTTATCTAACATTCGCATATTTTGAGTAATAGCTAATAAATATTGAAAATTATTTACGAGTATCATCATTTTAAAATTATTATGTATAGAAATCAATAAATTTAAAAACTTTAAGGTGAGTTCTTAGTATAATTTTAGTTTTTCATAAATTATATGTAATCCTTTATGTCTTCTATTTAAAAAATAATGATACCATTTTAAGCCTCCATCAATTATCACATTATTCTGATTCTGGTTCTTTTCAGATGCGTATACTTGAAGCTAGAAATGATACTAGTAAGTAAAAACGTATAGAAGAAGTAATATGTGTATTAGATATATACATACTCCATCACGTGCGGACCATGTATTTTTAAAAGAAAAAAGAAAAAATCGCAAAGTGGATTGATCAGGTGAAACGACACACTAAAGTTACCAATTGGAAAACAAAGATTACTAATGAATAAGAACAAATAATTACAATTTCTCCATTCATAAAGGACAAAAGTTTGAGAAGGGGCCACAATACTAAGACAGAAAACCACAATTAAACTAGCTAGAACATGAAAAATATGTGTGACAGTATCTCAATAATAGTCCTAATTATAAGCTACAGATCGAAGAGTCCTTTGCATATTTGCAGGTCTCCTCCCTGCTGTTTTTTTTTTTCATATACTACTTCCTGTCTTTAAAATAAGATCTACTTAACTAATCAAATTAGATGAAAGAAATTAGTTAAATTCGTTACTCTCTCCGGTCTAAAATTTATATACAGTAAGTTGTTGGTAACTAATTCACACAAACCAATGAATATCAGTTAAGTTGTTTAATATGTTTTAAATTGATAAAATTTAACTATTTTACCCTTATTAGAAAATGTGATTTTCAAATATGCTTATAAATTTGTGTCTTCTCTCTCTCGGGATAAAAGTGGGAAACAATCATTAATTACCCTATCAACCTCATATTTTGGACTAAAATTTCTTCTAAAAGAGACTTCTTATTGAGTTTGTTTTGCTTCAAAAGCCTGGAGTTCGATAGAATCTATCTGAGTGCTTCTTCTTTAGGAGGAAGCCAAGAACATTTCTCGTCGACTATTTATGTATGTATGGGTTGAAAGAATCTTATCTTGGCCATCGAGCCCCTTCTTTCGGCACATCATACAGTAATAAATAATTTGGAGCAATCTATATTTTAGAAGGACAATGATAGAAAAGGAACTTTGACATTACAAAATCCCAAAAAGATATTTCCCATAAAAGTAGTTGTTAATTTTTTACCAAGTCTCGTCATTACCTTATCAATTTTAAGTAACAAACCTGTCATTTTCTCTATTTTAAATTCCTTTGGTTTGTCATGTTTATTATTTCACCATGCGTTATTGGTGACTTGCCTAATCTTACGTTTGTGGCATGACGTAGTCCCCATGCATGTATGTTTGACATAATCTGAAAGGAATAAGTTTCGATCAGAAACATAAAAGAACAAAATTAATGGAACAATAAAATCAGTTCTTACCATGTCAGCCTCTGCCCTCCTTATTTGACTATTTTCTTTGCTCCACACAAAAAGGAAAAAAAAAAAAAAAGGTTGGTTACTAACTCCTGCTAATTAAGATCTAATATTAGGCGACCCATTATATATGTCTTTCACAATTATTTTATCAACACCTAATGACTATTGAAATGCAAATATATGAGCTACATTGCAGCTTGTATGGTGTTTATGTACATGTGATGGACGAGACTTCCATCATTCTATAAATTAATATGAAGTTTTTAATTTGTAATTTTATAAATAATAATAAATTCAATTTTTACAGAGTGATTGTTAAAATATTATTTTTATTTTATATTTTTATATTTATTAAAAATAAAATATATAAAAATAAAAATAAGGTACCATTGAGTCTATATCATCCAATTTTAACCTGAGTGATTTAGATTTGAAGCCCACCAAGACCAGTTCTCCGTACGTATGCACATAATTATGTGACCTCTAAAACTTTGGAAGAAATTGCGTCCTCCCTCCTGTACTTAATATAAAATATATTTAAGGAGTTTATCTTAATCCTAAATATATGACACATTTTTAATATTTGTGAATATCTTCTTAATTTACACCTATTAATGCCGCTCAGCAATATGAAAAAGGAGAGAGAATAAGAAAATTAAGGAAAATTATTAGAGTGTTTTAGAAAATATGTCATATTAACTCATTTAACTAACTTTCTTTATTTAATTAAATTAGGTAAATATGTCTTATATTAGGGACCAGAGAAAGTACAATTATATGAAAAATAAAACCGAAGCAACCCATTCAAGGGATTTAAGTTGACAATAGCACACAACCATTCCAAGATGACACTGTGATGACAGCTCTCAGCAGCATACGAGCAAATTTCTCAATAATTTGCCAGTCTCAGAGCTTCTAATTAATATTCACATTAAACTACACGTAGATAAATATACAGTACGAGCTTAGTCTACAAGTTAACAAGGAATAGGTCCACTTGAAGCTTATCTGAATGGGAAATCTAACAGAGAAATCTAAGACTTTTTTCTTTGCTTCTTTCTTATCTGTTTGCCTTTAATTCTTTTGGATCAAAAGTATTTTAGAAGATTAAGTCCCGCTTGTATAAAAACCCAAACTGATTTTTCTTTGGCATATGTTAAAGAATATTTCTTTATTATTTGTTAAAAGAATCATTTTTCTACAATTGTCCATTCAAAATTTGAACCGACTTTTCTCTTTTTACTAGGAACATATACCACATACAATTATTGTGGTATAAGGAAAACTTTACACAATGTTACTTTACATTTTTTGGGGGGCTATTTTATCGTAGTGTAGGATATACAAATGTATAATACAAGAGTTTATCTAATATTCGCATATTTTGAATAATAAATATCGAAAGTTGTTATTTATCATTTTAAAATTATTATTCCTGGAAATCGATAGAGTTAGTACTTTAAGGTGAGTTATTTGTATCTTTTTATGGTAGCATTAAGTAGTTTTTAAAATATTAGTGTTATATCCTAGATGACTATTAAAAAAAAGATATATTCAAACCCTCCAATTATCGATTTCTCGAGTATATATTCTGATTCTTTTCGGATGTGTATGCTTGAAAGTAGAAATACTATGAAGTAAAATCGTATAGAAGAAGGAAGAATTATGTGTATATAATATATATGCCCCCTCACGTGCATGGTGCATGTACAAAAAGAATAATAAAAAGAAAGAAAAGAAAAAGATTTGCAAGGTGGAGGTTCTCTTCCCTAGCTTCACCAACCTCCCTATTTGAACTTATAACCTTTTTGTTTATAAAGACAAGTACAAATAAGTGTAATTTTCTCCTCTTAATGTGCAATTAATTAGAGATGATCACTTCCATTCCAATTTCCAAACAAGGAGAAGATTTATACTCCCTCCATTCCTATGTTGGGTTTATAGAGGGGAGCATCCAGCTGGAAGGGGGACACCAAACTAGGCCTTGAAGCTACAAAAGAAAGCATATACTCCTCTGGTCCTATATATAGGGCAGAGAGAGAAGAAAATAGAAAATTTTTTGTCTTGTTTATAACGCAGAGAGAAAATTTTCATATGAATGTACAATCTTACCCTTCATTTATTATTGTATTGACTTTGTTCTCATGGAATATTTTATATTAACTAGGGACAAAGTTGGAAAGTTCTTGAATTTTATAGAAGAATTGATAAAGTTTGAGGTTTTTCTTGATTTATGTGAAACATGCTGGAAGTGTCTTATATATAGAACCAGCTGAAATTTAGATTTTTGTGCTTTGAGTATGAATAAAACAAAAGGCAACCACCCTTGTGCTGAAATTTAGATTTAAGATGATGCAAGGTGATAAAGATTGAACTAGAAACTGTAGTGACAAAAAGGTGAGCTTTTTTTTGAAAAGAGAACTGGTGAGCTTTCTTCTGGAACTCATGCCGAGTAAGTGCTTTCTTCTTCATGGATGCCCCCGGCGTCTGGGACAAGTCGCCGGAGGAAGTGCTATGTGCTAAGGATCCTGTTGCTGTGGCTAGGAGCGTGCTTTCCAAAAATGGTCTCTCAGTGTCTGTCGAAGGGGCTGATTCTTTTGGGAAAAAAACTGTATATTCATATAGCATCAGGTTTCCTCATTCACCCAAAACAGGACATGTCTCCTCATACAAGGACTCAATCATTGGGTTTCAAGGAATCAAATTCAATGGTGTTTCCCATGAGAATTCTTGTTCAGAAGCAAATGCTCTGCTTCCCGATCTCCTGAACCAATCCTGGGAATTGCCTGAACCTTCTGATGATCTGAAGCTACTCATGGATATATACCCAACTATGCAAATCTCACAAGAGGAATTCAATCGTTATGCAAGACCTTGGAACGCCTCCCTCGTCATCACTATCCTCGGTGCTAAAGTCAGTCTCTTTAGGCTAAAAGAACATTTGTATAAAATATGGCAGTCCAATGGTTTTGATTTAATTGATCTCCCAAACAATTACTACGTTGTTAAATTTAGAGATCATGAAAATTGGGAACAACTCTATAAGAAAATCCTATTTGGTAGTCCTTGGACGGTTGCCCAGCACTCTATACTAGTGCAGAGATGGTCCCCTTTCTTTGACCCATTCAAAAATCCTCTCGGTCGAGTTGCTACTTGGGTCCGCATTCCCAATGTCCCACTCCTCTGCTATAACAAGGAATGTCTTTGGAGACTAGGAGACATGATTGGCAAAACTATCAAGGTAGATATGAACACTATTGCTAATCCTGAGGATTCTAATGCTACCATCCACAGGGGACGCTATGCGAGACTCTGTGTTGAAGTGGATTTGCAGAAAAAACTTGTTCCTAGAATCATCTCAGCATCTACTCTTTTTAACATAGAATATGAGGGTTTAGGACTTATCTGCTTTGCCTGTGGTAGATACGGCCACCATAAGGAACTCTGCAAGTTTTTTGTTAATCCTGAAGGAGTGGCTCCAGCGGGGAATCCATCACCCGAGAATGACTCGGCTTCAGTGGTGAATCCAAACTCAACCCATATTTCTTCCTCTCCTCTGAAGGTGCCACCGGAAAATCCCCCTCCGGCTAAGGACCAGCAGTTCGGCCCATGGATGCTCGTGCGCAGACCTGCCAAAGCGTGACCTCCAAGAAACACAGAGAGTAGGAGCAGAATAAGCAGAGTGGGTGGGCAGATCCATTCCGGCTCTGCTCAGGGTAAGGTTGTCTGCAGTGTGCCTCAGTTTAGGTTCGTCGTCCTATCAGGTTCAGACCTTGTTACTGACGCGATTTCCCATCCAAATTCAAACTCGACAATGGACCCTGTTATATCATAGCAAGGAGCCCCTGCGTCTTCTGTTGTTGAAGAGATGCTAGGAAAGGGAAATAAGGCCAGCTTTGGTCAACGTCCTAAAAAAAGGGGGTCCATGTGGGGAGTGGAAAATGGACTGAAAGAAAGAATTTTGAGATAGGCTCTTCCAGCATCTCAGTTGGTGTTAAGGAGAAGGAAGTGGGCTCAATGGTAAGCCCAATTGATCCGCCAGCCCTTCCTAAACCCAAGAAGGGAGCAAAGCAAAGAATCCATCATTTGGTTAAAGGAAGTATACAAAGTTATGGGCCCAAGCTTCACGCCCCTACCCTTATACCTCAACCCATGCATACTGGTGGAAAAGTTGGCCTAACTGATCCTAATTGTGCCTTTAATACGTCAACCCAAGTCTCTTCTCCAGATACAAATGAGCACCGTGAAGTTCACCTTCCAAACTCGGTGGTGCTTTCTTGTGAGGCCGAGAAGCACGAGGAGATTTCTATTGAGGCCGAGAAGCATGAGGAAATTTCTATTGAGGCTGAGAAGCATGAGGATAATATTTCTTTGAAGAACATGAGCTTGGCATTGGTTCCCCTAAACCATCCTAATCCAAATCAGGACTTGCTTGAGCATGGGTCTGAGCTGCGTTCTGTATCCCAACTCGAAGTTGTTGTTCTCATGGAAGACAAACCTCCTGACAAGTAAGTGCTTGTGCCTTTCCCCTTTCCCTATTAGTGTTTATGATTATCTCGTCTTGGAATTGTCGTGGGGCGGGTGGTAGTTCTTTTCCTAGAATGTTGAAAGATGTGGTTAATACATATGGCATCAATGTTATGTGTCTTGTGGAGCCCAGAGTTAGTGGTAATAGAGCAGACAAGGTTGTGAGAAGGCTGGGGTTTAATGACTGGTTGCGTATCGAAGCTACTGGCTACACTGGGGGTATTTGGGTGCTTTGGAATAACTGGGAGGTCCATCTTGAATATATTACTTCTAGTACCCAATTGATTCACTGCAAAATTTGTGACAAAAGCAATATGAGTCCTATGTTTGTGACTTTTGTCTATGGGGATACCAGTGTTTTAAAGAGGAGGGATCTATGGTTGGCTTTGCATGCCATTTATCAAACGGTGTCTATCCCCTGGCTGGTCTTAGGTGATTTCAATGCCCTCCTTTCCTCTGGTGATAAGGAGGGCGGGGCTAGTCCTAATCATAGCTCTATGATGGATTTTTAATCCTGCATTAATCACTACAATCTCATTGAGGTGCCTTTTGAGGGTGACAGATTCACTTGGGAGAAATCTGGGGTTAAGGAGAGACTTGATTGGGTTTTTTATAATTTTGACAGGGAAATCCACAACCCCCACTCCAAATCTTTCCACCGCCTTAGGTTTAAGTCTGATAATTGGGTTGTTATTGTTGCGGACCATCAATATAGTGCTTGTAGTAAGAGGGCGAGGAAATTCCTTTATCAAGCAGCATGGTGCATTGAGGATGGGTTCAGTGATGTAGTTAAAGCTGCCTGGCAGGGGAAGGATTGGCTTCATGGCAAATCCTAATTTGCTAAAGATGCTTTGATTTGGAATGATAAAGTGGTGGGCAACGTTACAAAAAAGAAGAGAGAAATCCTCCGTAGATTGGAAGGTATTGACCGTGCCAGGATCAGCGAGGGTTCCCAGAATGGTCTCCACATGATTGAAAAGAAGCTTTGGGACTTGTACCAAAAAATTGCTCTGCAAGAAGAGCTGATCTAGTTCCAGAAATCTAGATGCAAGTGGCTCAGTGGAGGCGATAGAAATACGAAATATTTCCATGCCAATGTGGTGTCAAGGAGGAAACGGGGCAATATTGGGGCTCTTCAAGATGATGATGGTAACTGGGTCTCCGAGGGGAATCGTTTGAGAGACATGGCTCTTGAGCATTTCCAAAAGCTTTATTCGGCCGAGAATGTCTCCTCTTCCTTCTACCCTTGGATGGCTCATTTCCCATCTCTGGACGATCATCAGCTTGACCTTCTTCACAGGCAAGTCTCCCCGGTTGAGATCAAGAATGCGGCTTTTGAGATGGGAGCCTTCAAAGCTCAGGGTCCTGATGGTTTGAACCCCCACTTCTTCCAAACTCAATAGGATTTGATTGGGCAAAAGATTTGTGATCTAGTGGTTATCAGGATTTTCGACTTCCCGAATGAGGTGAAAGCAATAAACCATACTAATATTGTCCTTATCCCCAAGGTTGATCATCCGGTCTCCTTTAAAGATTGTAGACCCATCTCTCTGTGCAACGTGAGCTACACAATTGTTAGCAAGGTTATTGCCAACCGTTTCAAAGGTGTCATGGACTACCTTGTTGCTGAAAACCAATGCAGCTTTATCTCCAGGAGACAAGGCGTGGACAATATCATCATTGCTCAAGAGGCTATTCATACCATGAGGAATAAGAGAGGGAAAAAAGGCTTTATTGCTGTGAAAGTTGTCATGGAAAAGGCTTTCGACAGGCTGGATTGGCATTTCTTAGAATTCACCCTTCATAGCCTTAGTTTGCGTGTAGGCTTCGTTAAGTTGATTATAAGCTGTGTTTCCTCTGCCTCCATGAGCATTAACTGGAATGGGATTCCGTCGGACCCCTTCATCCCTTCAAGAGGTGTGAGGCAGGGTGATCTCCTGAGTCCTTATCTTTTTGTCCTATGTATGGAGCTTCTCAGCCAGCTTATCCACCACGAGGTTGATTTGGGGAACTGGAGACCCCTTTAAATGAGCACCTCTGGGCCCCGTATTTCTAATCTTTTCTTCGCCGACGACCTTCTTCTTTTTGGTGAAGCCTCAAATGACCAGATGGAGGAGATTAGAAACGTTATGGAATTGTTTTGCAGGGTTTCCGAACATAGGATCAACCTGAGTAAGTCTAAAATGTTTGTGTCCAAGAATGTCCACTTTAATAGAGCTCTTGAGATGAGCCAAATTATGGGGGTTGGGCTCACTGCTGACCTTGGGAAATATTTGGGTGTTCCCCTTCTTCATAAACGCATGGTCAAGATGACCTTTGCCCCGCTTTTTCAAAAGGTGAGATCTAAGTTGTCCAGCTGGAAGGGCAAATATCTGAGTATGGCAGGCCGGACTGTGCTTATCAAGTCGGTTCTTTCAGCCATTCCTCAGTATCAGATGCAATCAACCTTGGTTCCGAAAGGAGTCCTTTCTGCAATTGAGAAATTAAGCAGAGATTTTTTTTGGAATCAACATGACGAGTCCAGGAAAATGCATCTGATAGCTTGGGACGTTCTTAAAAGGAGGAAGCATGAAGGAGGATTAGGGATTAAGGACCTTCGCTGCCAAAACAAAGCTTTACTCATGAAATTGTGTTGGAACCTTGTCACAAAACCGGAAGCTCTATGGGTCAAATGCCTTCGTGCCAAATACTCTAGTGGTTTATCCTCGGTTCCTCATGTGTAAAAGTGGCGTAGCCAATCGGCCGTGTGGAGTGGAATTGTAGCGGTTTGGGAGGATTTCCAAAGGGGTCTTGGCAAGAAGCTCAGAAGTGGTAGCAACATGTATGGTCTTTAATGTGGAGAAGGGAAGATACATGCATAGAGTTTTAGCCTTCCCTTTTATGGTCTTTCCTTTCGTCTTTGCATCTAGTTGTTAGTTGAGGTAGTTAGTGGCCTCGCTCTATTAAGGAGGAGAATATAAGGTCGAATTCCTGAAAGTGCACTTGTTGGGAGAGATGAAAATGCTTTGCGCTCTAAACCTCAAAAAGGATTATACCCTTGACCAAATAAAAAAATAAAAATCAGTTCCAGATCAGAGGTCGGCTAATAATTGTTCTTGTTCTAAAACTGACTTTTTTTCATATGAATTCTACATCACAAAAATTCAATTTAATAACAATGTTGAATCCCAGAATAATTTAGCTGCAGAGTGACAAATATTAAATTAGATGGTTGTAAATATTGGGCAAACCAAATATTATATATTATAAAGTCACTCTTAATAATTTTGCAATTTTTTTCCTAAATAATAATTTTGCAATTGAAACTCTCATATTTGAGGGGTTAAGGAGTAAAAATGCCCATGAAATTTTACCAAAAGTGCATTTAACATCATATACTTTTTGGATGTGCAAAAATACTCATGAACATTTAAAATAAGAGCAAAAATGCCAACAACGTTAAATTTGGCCTAACACTGTTACATATGCATGTGCAAAAAAAGTGTCGGTCTCATTACCAAAAGTAACGGCGTTAGATCAAATTTAATGGTGTTGACATTTTTACTCATATTTTAAATATTTGTGTGTATTTTTGCGCCTCTAAAATGTATACATGGTACTAGACGCGCTTTCGGTAAAAGTTCATAGGTATTTTTGATCCTTCACCATATTTGTAAGTACCCCCTCCGTTATGATTTATAAAATATTTTTGGAGTCAAATACAAAAATCAATGAGCCTCATTAATACAATTAAAAATCTTACCTTTTTTTTTCCAAATAGATATAAAATTTCAAAAAATTCCTTCATTTAATACTAACCCTTAATTATTGAAGGGCACTTTTGGAATAATGTAATTAATAAATTACTTCCTCCGTTCCTAAATATAAGACCCAATTGATTTGTTTTGGAAATATTAAAGAAGCTAAATAAATTACTTAATCATATCATATGTTGTATACTATTAGATTATGTATCAGTTTATAAATTAGACAAATTAGTTTAGAGAAAAAAATAAAAATACAAAAAATTTAAAGTAATTTAATTAACATCATTAATCTCTCTAAAAAAAATTAAATGGGTCTTATATTTAGAACCAGGATAGTATTATTTTATTCAAAACATCTTACATTATGAAACATGAAATCACTTTTAAAAAAACGTCTTATAAATCGTAGGGCGATGGAATATATATTGGTTATTTACAACATATTTTTAACAAAATGTTGCGGGAATCTAATTATGATTAAATTGATTTTTTGCTCCTCTTATATTTGCCCCGCGCCTTCCCTAGAATATTGAAGGATGTGGTTACCAAATATGGTATTAACGTAATGTGTTTAGTGGAGCCTAGAATCAGTGGAAATAGAGCCGAGAAGGTGGTGAGGAAATTGGGGTTCAATGACTGGTTTAGAATTGAAGCAACAGGTTACGCAGGGGGTATTTGGGTGCTTTGGAATAATTGGGAGATCCAACTGCAGTACATTACTTCAAACACTCAACTTATCCATTGCCAAATTTCCAATAGAAATAACAATGACTCTATGCTTGTCACTTTTGTCTATGGGGATACTAGTGTCTTGAAGAGGAAAGATATGTGGTCGTCTTTGCATGCCATTAATCAAACGGTGTCTATCCCCTGGCTTGTCTTAGGTGATTTTAATGCCATCCTTAGCACTAATGACAAAGAAGGGGGGGCCGCCCCAATCTATAGCTCTATGAATGATTTTCAATCTTGCATTGATCGCTGCAATCTGGTTGAAGTACCTGTTGTGGGGGACAGATTTACTTGGGAAAAATCTGGGGTTAAGGAGAGACTTGACTGGGTTTTCTGCAATTTTGATTGGGAAATTCTTAATCCACAAACAAAAGCTTATCATTACCTCATATTCAAATCCGACCACCGGGTAATTGTTGTTGCCGACCGTAATTCCAGTACATGCAGTAAGAAGGGAAGCAAGTTCCAATATCAAGCGGCGTGGTGTATTGAAGAAGGTTTCAGTGATGTGGTTGCTGAGGCTTGGCAGGGAAAGAATTGGCTCCAAGGTCAATCTCAGTTTGCTAAAGCCGCCTCGGTATGGAATGATAAAACGGTTGGGAATGTAGCAAAAAAGAAGAGAGAAATTATCCGAAGATTGGAAGGAATTGATCGAGCCAGAAATAGGAAGGGTTGTCAAAATGGACTTTACAAGATCGAAAAACAGCTGTGGGACATGTATCAGAAAATTGCTTTACAAGAAGAGCTGATCTGGTTCCAAAAATCAAGATGCAAATGGCTAAGCGGAGGTGATAGAAATACAAAATTTTTCCATGCCAATGTAGTAGCAAAGAGGAAACGAAGCAAATATGAGGCCTTGCAAGATGTCAATGGTACCTGGATCTCTGATGAGAAATTACTGAGAGATATGGCCCACGTTTATTTTCACAAGCTCTATTCGGCTGAAACTCCACCACTTCCTTTCTCTCCTTGGAGGGCAAGATTTCCACCCCTTCAATCTCAGCAATTACAACTCCTGCAGATTCATCCGTCACCAATTGAAATTAAAAATGCCGCTTTTGATATGGGAGCTTTCAAAGCCGCGGGTCCAGATGGTCTCAACCCCCACTTTTTCCAAACCCAGTGGAGCTTAGTTGGGCAGAAGATATGTGATCTGGTGGTCGAAATCTTTCAAAACCCAGAAAAGGTTCAGGAAATAAACCAGACGAACATTGTCCTCATTCCTAAGGTAGACACCCCAGCGTCCTTTAAAGACTTTAGGCCTATCTCTTTGTGCAACGTTAGTTACAAAATTGTCACCAAGGTAATTGCTAACCGCTTCAAAGGAGTCATGAACCACCTTGTAGCTGAAAACCAATGTAGCTTCATCTCCGGCAGACAGGGCATAGACAATATAATCATTGCTCAAGAGGCGATTCACACCATGAGAAATAAGAGAGGCAAGAAGGGTTACATTGCTGTGAAAGTTGACATGGAAAAGGCATTTGATAGGCTAGACTGGCGATTCTTGGAATTCACTCTTCAGAGCTTAGGTTTGGGGGTAGATTTTGTTAAATTGATTATGTGCTGTGTTTCTTCTTCATCCATGAACATTATCTGGAATGGAATTGCTTCAGAAAAATTTAATCCTTCTAGGGGAGTGAGGCAAGGTGATCCTCTGAGTCCGTGCCTGTTTGTCCTCTGTATGGAGTTACTCGGCCAGCTCATCCACCAGGAGGTCGACTTAGGGAACTGGCATCTTCTACGTCTGAACTCCTTTGGCCCTTGTATTTCCCACCTTTTCTTTGCAGATGACCTAGTCCTCTTTGGAGAAGCTACAAATGAGCAGATGGAAGAGATAAAAAATGTTATGGAGTTGTTTTGTCACGTTTCAGGACATAGGATAAATCTGTCTAAATCTAAAATATTTGTGTCCAGGAATGTTCACTTCAATAGAGCATATGAGATGAGCCAGATTGTGGGGGTTGGTCTGACGGCCGATCTCGGGAAATATTTGGGGGTCCCTCTACTACACAAACGTATGGTAAAGATGACCTTCGCTCCTCTTCTCCAGAAGGTGCAATCGAAATTGACAAAATGGAAAGGGAAATATTTGAGTAGGGCTGGCCGGACCGTCCTCATCAAGTCAGTTCTATCTGCCATACCTCAGTACCAGATGCAATCAACCCTTGTTCCGAAAGGAGTACTATCAACAATTGAAAAACTAAGTAGAGACTTCTTTTGGAATCAACATGATGAGACCAAAAAGATGCATTTAATTGCATGGGATGTTCTAAAGCGAAGAAAGTGCGACGGTGGCTTGGGAATTAAAGACCTCCATTACCAGAACAAAGCCTTTCTCATGAAATTGTGTTGGCAACTAATCACGAAGCCTGAAGCTCTGTGGGTTAAATGTTTACGTGCTAAATACTCTTGTGGCCTAGATTCGGTCCCCCAAGTGCAGAAGTGGCGCAACCAATCGGCGGTATGGAGTGGAATAGTGGCAGTTTGGGAAGACTTCAAGAAGGGTCTAGGAAAGAAATTAAGAAGCGGAAGAAACACGCTAGCTTGGCAGGAATGCTGGGCCCCGTTGGACAAGCCGCTAAAGTTTTATATTGAAAGAAATATGCACCTGGTTGATATGGGGGCTAAGGTTTCTTTGTTTACATCTCCGACAGGTCATTGGGATAGGGCCAAATGGGAGACCTTTCTCCCAATTTGGGCGGTTGATCGTATAATGATGACTACCCCTCCATTGAGCACCGAAGTAGATGTTCCATGTTGGCGGAATGCCCCTGATGGCAACTTTATCGTTAAGTCTGCCTATGATTATCTCTATCATCAGCAGAACCTTGGTTACCATCCTCACTGGCAAAATTTATGGCGCTGGGGAATTCCGGAAAGAATCAAACTCTTCATGTGGCAAGTTTTCCATGAGAGGCTCCCAACAAATGAGATAAGAGCGAGACATATCCCGAGTATTCCAAATATTTGCCCCTTCCAGTGTGAGAGTGAGGAGAGCATCCTTCATGTGTTGAGAGATTGTGAGCAAGCCCAAAGAGTGTGGACCTCTTTAACTAACCAACTATACTATACTATCTTTTCTTCTGGTAATTTGCAGGATTGGCTTAGTTGGAACTTACAGAACTTGCCAGCAAACCGAAGGATGTCTAGATGGTCATGGCAGAGAGTGTTCAGCACCACATGTTGGCTACTATGGAAGAACCGATGCCTCCAAGCATTCGAAGGATCAGCTGACTGCCCAATGCAGATAGTGCACAGATGCATTTATCATCTCTCGGAAAGTGTGGAGAATGGTCGTTTTCATCACCAGTTATTTCAAGTTCCAGAGAGAGGGCTTCTTCACTGGCAACCACCAGAGCAGAACTTCTATCGCTTAGATGTCGACGGATCCGCCTTCAGTGGAGGTCAGGCTACCTGCGGAGGTGTTATCCATGATCACCAGGGAAACTGGGTGCTTGGATTTCAACAGAAGTTAGGACACTCTTTCCCAACTGCTGCGGAAATCCATGCGATACAACACGGACTTCGCTTATGCAAACAGATGGGTCTTAAGAAAATCAAGTTGTTCACATATTCCCTCCATGCCATTCACCTTTTATCTACTGACTGTAGGACCGATCACCCGTTACACGACGTCATTTTGGATACCAGGTCTCTTATCTATGCAAACTGGGATTAGGAGATCTCCCATACCCACAGGGATTGCATTCGTTGTGCTGATTACCTAGCACGTATGGCTCATACCAACACTCTGGACTATGTAGAAATAGGGGCTTCCCCTATGGATTGTACTCACCTTTTTGCCTTGGATTGTGGGTTGTTACCACAGGAACAGTCTATGGGGTCTACCCTATAGGTTTTTGTAATCTCACATGCTATGCTTGCCTTTGTAACCCAAAAAAAAAAGAATCAAGCAAAAGCTATTATTTTTTGCTCATCTCGAAATCGTACCTGTGGAAAAAGATAAATGTACACTCAACATATTCGGAGGACTGCAAACTTCTTTCTACAGACACGTGTGTGAGTGTAATACAAGAGGAGTAGCCCAACAAGTTTTATTGACAATTCAATTAAAATATAAGATTAAGATGCAATTTTAATAATGAAGTTTTTTACCATTAGCGTTTCACACAATTAAGTTATGAATGGTGTAAAAGTAGATATAATATTTTAAAAAGGTGCCATTGTGGCAATTTGTTAAATTGGATCAATTTAAAATCTAAGGTTAAGATGCAATTTTAATAATGAAGTTTTTAGTCATGAGTATCTAGCACAATTAAGCTTTGAAGGGTGTTAAAGTAGATACTCCTTTTAGTATTTAATATAAGACATATTTACCTAATTTGATTAAATTAAGGAAGTTAATTGAGTTAATTATTAATATTACATATATTTTCTAAAATACCTTAATCATCTTCCTCAATTCTCTCATTCCTTCTCCTCCTTGATAATTATTAAGAGAGCATCAATATGGGTAAATTAGGTTAAGACTGACAATTATGAAAACTACGTCTTATATTTAAGACCAAGATCAATTATCCAAATATATTTTATATTAGGACCAAAGTAGTACAATCTTTTAAAATATATGGTGTAATTTTAGCAATTCCGTTAAATTGACTCAAATGTCCATTATAAAGCTAGATGGAGAACAAGTGGGTCCCATGTAAAAAAAAAAGAAGAGACGAATGTTTGAGCCAATTTAATGAAATTGTTAAAATTGCACTGTTTATAAGAGATTGTGTCTACTTTTGAATCATTCAAAACTTAATTATGCCAGATGTTTATGGCAAAAATGTTTGTTGCTAAAATTGCATCTTAATCCTAAAATCTATACCAACGATGACAACCGTGTAGTTTTCTCTTGGTTGTGCAGTTCAGATCCAGATCTCTGCGACTATTAATAATAGGAGGCTCGTCCGTTTCATCGTTGGGCACTTGAATCACCCAATGTCCTTGCCGTTTTGGGGATTGCCTCCTTCACGGCGTAGATGTGTTGAATCTGATCTTTCACAGTAAATAATCCTTCGAAAGCCATCTTCCTCAGATCTTCTGGAAGTGCCATAGATTATGTTGAGTTTGTTTTGCTTCAAAAGATATGGTTACCAGTTTTTCCCCAAATGGAAAAGAGAGAGTAAAATGGCTGGCTGGCTGTAACATCTATGTTATCTGGTCTCTTGCCTCAAAGCCAGAAACATGAACCACCTTATATGGACATGTATCTAATCTAGCTATGTGCTTTTAGGAGGAATTAAGCCAAGAATATTGTTTCTCGCCGAATCTTATCTTGCTGGCCATGGATCACTTTCTTTTCGGCACATAAAATCAAAATGAATAGCAATCCATGCATATATTTGAACTTGTTTGGTTTATTGTTGGTTATATCATCAATATAACATTATTATTGTTGAGTTGCCGAATTATAGTCACCATCTTTGGTATAATCTGAAAGGAATAAGTTTCAAAAACAAAGAAGAATAATAGACACAGTAAAAGCAGTTCTTAGCTTCTTACCATGACTCACAGTCTCAGCGCCCTCATTTGACCATATCGTCCTTGTTCCGAAAGAGTTAGAATATTGTTCCAACTTCCAATCAAGCGTATGTGTTTGAGGTAGAATGTTCTTTTTCTTTACTCCCTCTACTCCTTAATATAAGAGTCACTTAACTAATTTAGGTATATATATTACTGCCTCAATTCCTTAATATAAGACATATTTAAGGAATTGATGTTGGTCCTAAATATAAGACATAGTTTTCATACTTGTCAATTTTTTTTCTAATTCATCTCTATTCATTTTTCCTCGACAATAATCAAGGAGGAGAGGGAATTAAGGAATTAAGGCATATGAGTAGGATATTTTAGAAAATATATATCATATTAATTAATTTAACTAACTTCCTTAATCTAATAATTAGGTAAGTATGTCTTGTATTAAAGATCAGAGGGAGTAAAAAACAAAGTGATTAGCAATGGAATTCCGTCACTAAACCGATTTAGGGATGAATGATTGCTCCATATTTTTATATGATTTTTCATAACCAAATGGGGATTTTTAATGAATTTTCTGGGACAATATTGCATAGTTAAGCACTAATTTTAACGAGGGACAATTGTATTGAATTAACTGCAATTAGGGGCAAAATTGTCATAATTTGTTAATTATTTTGTACAATTGTTTTTTGAACTTTTGATACTACTTTGTGCTTAATCTTGCATTGTGGGTGTTAAATAAGAAATTGGAGATTTTGGAGGTTTAAATTAATTATTTTGAGGATTGGGGAAAACTACAGAAATGGCCCCAGAAATTCTGAAAATTTCATAGTTGTAATGAGAAAAGGGGTCAGTGAAAAATGACAGAACATACCCACAAGATTTGAAAATTATAGTCGTTTCCCAAAATATTTCAGAAATTTCAAGTTAGTCCCTCAATGAAAGGTTTCAAATTTTTCATTTTGTGGTCCCTTGGTCAAAACCCGTCGTTTTGACCAAGGGATCTGATACCCCTGGACCCGACTGGTGGATATGGAATCGGACATGGGAAGACCCGACAGAGATGAGCTGAGAGTGAGAGTGACGTACAGAGAGCGCCGCACAAGGATCATTCGATCTTCTTCCTTCCTTCCTTCCTTCTTCCACCTCCCTTTCTTTGTGTGTCGCCGGCGGCCTTCCTCTTCCTCACCATAGCCGCCGGCAACCCACCTCCATTGCCCTCCAAACAGCGCCGTGAGGAGAGCACAGACCAAAACCACCACCATCCTCGGCCTTTGATTTTCACCAGAGAGAGACAGAACAGAGACCCGACACTGAGCTGAGATTCAGAGAGCTTGATAGGAGGAGGTTCGGATGACTACCCAAGCACCATCACCACCGTCTACCTCCGTTCTTAATACCACCGTCGGACAGAGCTTCTTCACTGCCAGAATCTACCGCCCGTCATCTCCATTACACCACTGGCGTCGGTTCTGTTTCACCACCACCAAAACACCATATTCACCGTCAGCTACCTCCTCTGTTCTTCGTTTTAATCCGTTGAGAGTCATCTCCTTCTTTTACTTCACCATCAATCTCATTCTCTCTCAACTTCACAGTACAAAATTCCATTTCATCTTCCAGATATCATTCCAGCATTTATCTAATATCACCCACTGCATTCCGTCACCTTTTCTCAACCAGACCGATAGCTTCTTTAATCTCTGTGACTTGTTCTCTGTGATTATCTGTTTTCCATTCTCTGGTATGTGTTTTGGAGATGCTATGGATGTAATTAAGATCATGAGAGGCTAATTTGATGGACTCTTGGTGGCGGGGAGGTGGCTAGAGCTCTAATGTGCTAAAGGGGAGTTTATTAGTTTTTCATTAGCTCATTATATGTATTAATTATGATATGTTTGGTTTGATTTTAAATTGATACATATTTGTGAGATTTGGATGAGTGTTTATTTGTCCTTGTTGGTTAATTTTTGTGTTGAATTTTGTATTGGTGCACTTGCATTATGTATTGAATTTATTTTCCTTCTGAATTAATGAAGTTATGCATTCTATGTAATTATTAGTGTGTGTGATGGATTTATTTTAAATTGAGTATCGCGATAGTGCTCTCATTTAAGAGGAAACAAATGCATTAAAATAATTTTCAAACACACATCAAATGGTTTTTAACAATTTATCTAAGAGATGACTATGAATTGTGATCGTAGGATTAGTTATTAATTAGATAAATTAGACTTAATGCGTTTGCTTGAGGTTTTCACTTTGACTTGATGATAAATTATCTCCCAAATCATTTTAAAAAGCTAGAAAAGTCATTTACTTTGCTACCAAGATTCATTTCTTCTTATCCATCCCATTTTTATAAAAATACCAAAAACAATAGCTTAGCTTGTACTTAATTTGCATCTTTCTTTTAACTATTAATTTGAAAAGCCCAGAACTAAGTTTCCCTTTCTTTTATTGCATTTGCATGATATTTAGATTACTTATGATTCAATAAAAGGCTCCTCAAGAAGAGAAAACGATCCTAGGTTTGTTTATACGCAATCCTTGATTAATTTTTTATTGTGAAGCCCAAGGCTAACAAATAATAGATGAAAAGTCCATCAATCAATGAAATTTTGTCACTAATTAATTAGTGACAGTCTATTTGATGACAAAATCATTAAATTCCGTCAATAATCAACTATTTTTTTATAGTAAAGAAATTAGTTAAATTAATTATTTATGACAAATAAAAGTTGATTTTCTTAAAGTACCTTCTAAATCATGACTACCCTAGAATGGAAACCCTTTATTTGTAATCAATAAATAGGGTTACTTTAGAGAAAGAATTTTTAATTTGGGTGATAAAATGGATTAAGGTCTTATATCTCTAGGATGACCAAATCCAACCCACCAACTATCTCTTATATTAAGTACCGGATATAGTGTTTTATTTCTTTCATTGCAAACACATCTATTTTTTCTAGTCTCGGCATAATAACGTACCTTTGATATAGTAGAAAAGCAGCAGTTGAAGTACGCGCGCGCGCGCGCGCATATTGATTCACGCAATATTTAACCATCTGTGCAATAGCAATACTCTTTTTTGGTAAAATTATCAAATATTATTCGTAGAAACTAAATGCAGAAACAATTTCTCAAAAAGTTGCAAGATGAACATAAATCATGAAAACTAGGGGATGGCCGGATGGGTATTGAAATTACAATTTCTAAAAGATAAGAACTTTGTCAAGAAAAATGATATACTCGTATTTTTAATGAACAAGAAAAAACATTTGCAGCCATGATATACAAATATGAGGATAGGGGTCCCCTTGCCTAAGTCCACAGTTAGGAGAATAATGGCTGGAATAAATTGCCATTTAACAGAAGGTGATTCTCAACAGTTGAGATGCACGGGTGAATGATAGCAATACTATGTTAGTACGGTAATACATACTGGTTTATAATTGGATTACGTACGAATTAAATACATTCAATAACCGATGGTAGTTAACCAATCTCCCTCCAATTCTTAATATAAGACATATTTAGAAAGTTGATTTTGATCCTAAATATAAGATATAGTTTTCATATTTGTCAATCTTTTCCTGATTTATCCTATTGATGTTCCCTCAACAATAATTAAGGAAAAAGGAAAAAGATGAAATCAAAGAAGATGGCTAGGATATTTTATAAAATACATATTATCTCAACTAACTCAACTAATTTCCTTAATTGAATCAAATTAGGTCAATATGTCTCATGTTAAAGACTAGAGAATTATTATGAAATTAATTAATGTTCATGGGTAATTGGGTATTATGAAGAGCTAATCCTCTAGAAAGTTTCCAAAATAGTGGGCCAAGTTTGGTCGATCATCCTCAGCAATAGCCAGTGGATTACTTATTGTGTGGTTAGAGATTCTTTTCAATTCAAACTATCCAGTCTTAAAGCTAAGGTGTGGCTCTAATTCAGTAATTCCCCAATTCCTACCTTTTTTTCATTATATTAATTGCTGAACAGAGGACTTAAGTGTAATTTTAATGTCAATTATTGGCCCTCTATGTAATACATGTGTGTGTGTGTGTAAGAAACGTGCATTCATATAATAAAAGTTTTGACGCAATCAATGTTTAAAAGAATCTATGTTTTCTTTAGACGTTCGTTTTGTTAGGTAAGAGATTTGCCTCTCAATGATCAGAGGGTTGATTATTTTCTAAGGTTTAAAATATTAAATCTATCACAAAATACATATACTTTAATTTAACGTACTATAAATCCGAGGAATGATTATTATTTCCCTGATTTAATTTTCTAATGCGTGCACTTCATGAGTGAAAATGTGAATTTTTCTTCTAAATTAAGCTCATAATCTTAGGATCATTACATATGTTCATTAAAGGAAGAAATTAAGATCATGCTGGAATAACTCTTCACTGCCGATCAATTCTATAAGCTGACATACAGTATCGAATATCAATATTTTTGTGCAGAATTTTGATCAGAGAAAGGGAAGATAAAATGAATTAATATATGGAAATCTTTTTTTTACCACACCTTTGGTTCTATCATTAGGCTTTTGAGCTTGATAAATGATAATTAGCCAGGATGACACAGAATATATTCTTATTCATCCCCCAAAAACATGATCATGTATGTTTTCGAAATTAGGCTGAAGATGGAGGTTCCTTTGGGGAACATATGCCTAACAGCCAAAATTATAGTGGTTAAGTTCCTCTGTCACACAATAATGAGAGGTCCAATTCTGGGTTAAGATAAGAAACATTCATGAATTCTGGAAATTATTGAACCATCTTTCCATGTCAATCATTGTTAACTCAAATGTGTTTGAGTCTTCAAGCAATGAAAAAAGACGAGTTGTAGAATCACATTCGCAAGAAATTAAAATCCAATTCTTCTCGGTGTTTTTTTTAATCAAGCTAATTACCAATTCTTCTAGCTTTGTTTTATTAATTTCATCCCAAAAAATTGTCGGAAATTTTAATAGAGTTAATTTTACTGATTGCATACACGAGATATTGTTGGTAAGAAACATATAAATTAAGATCTACTTAACTAATTAAATTAGATGAAAGAAATTAGTTAAATTCATTAATCTCTCCAGTCTAAAATTTATATACAGTAAGTTGTTGGTAACTAATTCACACAAACCAATGAATATTAGTTAAATCGTTTAATATGTTTTAAATTGATAAAATTTACCAATTTTACCCTTATTAGAAAATGTGATTTTCAAATATGCTTATAAATTTGTGTCTTCTCTCTCTCTGGGTAAAAATGGGAAACAATCATTAATTACCCTATCAACCTCATAATTTGGACTAAAATTTCTTCTGAAAAAGACTTCTTATTGAGTTTGTTTTGCTTCAAAAGCATGGAGTTCGATAGAATCTATCTGAGTGCTTCTTCTTTAGGAGGAAGCCAAGAACATTTCTCGTCGACTATTTATGTATGTATGGGTTGAAAGAATCTTATCTTGGCCATCGAGCCCCTTCTTTCGGCACATCATACAGTAATAAATAATTTGGAGCAATCTATATTTTAAAAGGACAATGATAAAAAAGGAACTTTGATATTACAAAATCCCAAAAAGATATTTCCCATAAAATGAGTTGTTAATTGCTTATCAAGTCTCATCATTACCTTATTAATTCTAAGTAACAAACCTGATTTAAGATTTTATAATTTCAAAATTCTTTTTCTGTCATTTTCTCTATTTTAAATTCCTTTGGTTTGTCATGTTTATTATTTCACCGTGCATTATTGGTGACTTGCCTAATCTTACGTTTGTGGCATGACGTAGTACCCATGCATGTATGTTACGTTTGATATAATCTGAAAGGAATAAGTTTCGATAAGAAACATAAAAGAACAAATCAATGGAACAATAAAATCAGTTCTTACCATGTCAGCCTCTGCCCTCCTTATTTGACTATTTTCTTTGCTCCCCACAAAAGGAAAAATTTAAAAAAAAAAAAAAAAAGTTAGTTACTAGCTCCTGCTAATTACGATTTAATATTAGGCGGCGCATTATATATGTCTTTCACAATTATTTTATCAACACGTAATGACTATTGAAATGCAAATATATGTGCTACATTACAGCTTGTATGGTGTTTATGTACATGTGATGGATGAGACTTCCATCATTCTATAAATTAATATGAAGTTTTTAATTTGAAATTTTATAAACAATAATAAATTCAATTTTTACAGAGTGATTGTTAAAATATTATTTTTATATTTATTAAAAATAAAATATAAAAAATAAAAATAAGGTCCCATTGAGTCTATATCATCCAATTTTAACCTGAGTGATTTAGATTTGAAGCCCAATTCTCCGTACGTATGTGCATAATTATGTGACCTTTAAAACTTTGGAAGAAATTGGTACTCCTTCCTTACTTAATATAAAACATATTTAAGGAGTTGATCTTAATCTTAAATATAAAACACATTTTTAATATTTGTGAATATTTTCCTAATTTACACCAATTAATGCCCTCAGCAATATGAAAAAGGAGAGAGAATAAGAAAATTAAGAAACATGACTAGGGTATTTTAGAAAATATATGTCATATTAACTAATTTAACTAACTTCCTTTATTTAATCAAATTAGGCAAATATGTCTTATATTAAGGACGGGAGGGAGTTTTATTATATGAAAAATAAAAACGAAGCAACCCATTAAAGGGATTTAATTTTCCCTCACTTTCACCTAATTATATAAGTTGATAATAGCACACAACCATTCCAAGATGACACTGATGACAGCTCTCAGCAGCATAAAAGCAAACTTCTCAACAATTTGCCAGTCTCAGAGCTTCTAATTAATATTCACATTAAACTACACGTAGATAAATACAGTACAAGATTAGTCTCCAAGTTAACAAGGAATAGGTCCACTTGAAGCTTATCTGAATGGGAAATCTAACAGAGAAATCTAAGACTTTTTTCTTTGTTTCTTTCTTATCTATTTGCCTTTAATTCTTTTGGATCAAAAGTATTTTAGAAGATTAAGTCCCCCTTGTATAGAAACCCAAACTGATTTTTCTTTTGCATATGTTAAAGAATATTTCTTGATTATTGGTTAAAAGAATCATTTTTCTACACTTGTCCATTCAAAATTTGAACCGACTTTTCTCTTTTTACTAGGAACATATACCACATACAATTATTGTGGTATAAGGAAAACTTTACACAATGTTACTTTACATTTTTTTGGGGGCTATTTTATCGTAGTGTAGGATATACAAATGTATAATACAAGAGTTTATCTAATATTCGCATATTTTGAATAATAAATATCGAAAGTTGTTATTTATCATTTTAAAATTATTATTCCTGGAAATCGATAGACTTAGTACTTTAAGGTGAGTTATTTGTATCTTTTTATGGTAGCATTAAGTAGTTTTTAAAAATATTAGTGTTATATATCCTAGATGACTATTAAAAAAAAGATATATTCAAACCCTCCAATTATCGATTTCTCGAGTATATATTCTGATTCTTTTCGGATATGTATGCTTGAAAGTAGAAATGCTATGAAGTAAAATCGTATAGAATAACAAAAAGAAAAACAAAAAGAAAGAAAAGAAAAAGATTTGCAAGGTGGAGGTTCTCTTCCCTGGCTTCACCAACCTCCCCATTTGAACTCATAACCTTTTTGTTTATAAAGACAAGTCCAAATAAATGTAATTTTCTCCTCTTAATGTGCAATTAATTAGAGATGATCACTTCCATTCCAAATTCCAAACAAGGAGAAGATTTATGTTCCCTCCATTCCTATGTTGGGTTTATAGAGGGGAGCATCCAGCTGGAAGGGGGAAACCCAACTAGGCCTTGAAGCTACAAAAGAAAGCATATACTCCTCTTGTCCTATATATAGGGCAGAAAGAGAAGGAAATAGAAAAATTTTTGTCCTGTTTATAACGCAAAGAGAAAATTTTCATATGAATGTACAATCTTACCCTTCATTTATTATTGTATTGACTTTGTTTTCATAGAATATTATATATCAACTAGGGATAAAGTTGGAAAGTTGTTGAATTTTATAGAAGAATTAATGAAGTTTGAGGTTTTTCTTGATTTGTGTGAAACATGTTGAAAGTATCTTATATATAGAATTAAAATTTGAAATCACATCTTATATTTATTTATGGCAATCATTTTACGGGTCCAATTAGAAGCCTACAGGTGTATCCATGGAACCATTCAGCAAAATAGAGTTGGGCTAAAGAAGAGATATAAAAACGGAAGAACACATGAATTTATTATTTTAAGAATTTGAGTTAAGATGTTCTCTCGGTGTAAGAAAATTATTAATATCAATGATTGGTGAATTGTCCGTATAAATAATTTATTAGAATTTACCAAAAAAATTAATAAAATATAATTTACCAAACTAATCAAACCTAATAACATAAGAACAGGTACGTAAATTGATAAATAACACCATGGCAATTAACTAGGAAGCTAGTACATAATAAAAGCATCGATCTTATTTAACCTTACATAATTTTACAGTACATAACCACAAGTAGCTAGGTCCTAAATTACTAACAAGACAGCTGCAGAAAAGCTTCACATTTGGAAGTCTCTGAGCTGCTTGATATATATCTAGCTACATAACTATATATATATAAAAACAAAACACAACGTTAACAGCTTACTTGAAGCAGACCTAGCTAGCCATTTGCTCCTTCATACTTCAGGGACATAACTACCTATTTATAGAACCATTATACCTGAGTAACAGCTTAGTAGTAGACCTGGTTGAAGATGAAGGTAAGTGGAAAGTGGCTGGTTAAGGGTTTAAGGTTTGAAGTGAAAGCGACACCAACGAGTTGGAGGTTTAGGCTTCGGATAAGTCACAACACTGACTCCACCAAAGTGAGGTGTACCATCTGTGCTGCTGATGAAGAACACTGGATCAGGATCACCCCTCTTATTCCCGTTACTTGGCCTTCCGTTTGTACCAAAGAACTCGTCTATCAGACCAAAACTCTCCATTCCTATCTTTTTCAGCCTCTGTTGCTCTGAATTCGAAGGTGGTGCCATATATATAGCACACTGAAATACAAGAACTAACTATAGTTAATCTGTGTTTATTATCTCTGGTTTCTTGCTTCCAATGAAGGAGCGTGAGTTCACTTATATAGGCACAAGAGACTGTTCTTTAGGACTCGGAGGAAGCCAAGATTTTCTGGATTATGTTATGGATTAAAAAAAAGGAATCTTTTCTTTAGACATATATGGAAGCAATCATGGTAGGTAACAATGCCTTATATTCCGGGTTCTAGTATATAATTAATATGTTTAGCTTGTTTAAAAATTTACTCAAGACCAACTAATTAATTTTAAGTTCAAATCTAACACGATATATATTAGATTCTAGCTCATCGCACTTTCAGTCCTAATTTCACGTCTATATTATACATTTATACTAGGGGTGGGCGTGGGCAGGGCTGGGCAGGGTGAGAACCCTGCCCGATGCCCTGCCCAAGGGATGAACGGGCTGCATTTTGCAGCCCGATGCCCGGCCCTGCCCGCTAAAAGCCCTAACTATTTCGGGCTGGGCAAGGGTGGGCTGGGCAGGGTGGGCTTCCCTGCCCAAGTGATAACGCCTTATCTTATCCACTTATGAAAAAAATAATTCCTTATGAATTTCATAAACATTCCTGTAGTTACTAATACCATATATGTCTTAACTTCGCCCTAAGTAATATAAACTTCAAATACATTCGATGATTTCACATCTTGAGATATTTTAAAATAAGTCTACAACTTAGAGTCTTGAAATTTAAAAATACCATATGTCTTAGCAAATATCCATACTTTAAAAATTAAACAACATCCATAATCCATTATAAATAAAAAAAATGATTTAATTAAAACCGTGAAGTCAAAGTAGTTTGCATCAATTCAATGTCCCAAAAGTTGATCAAATGATGAAGCATCTGGAAAGAAAATAAAAAGCAAGTATAATTTAATACAGCACAAAGTAAAGAAGAAAGGAAGAAATCTACTTGTAAATAGTGTTTAGTGGTTATGGCAAAAAATAGAGGATCAGAAGAGTATTATACAATAGACAATATATATTTTAAATAAAAATATATATATGAAATAATATTTAATTGATATAAAATTTTATATTTTAAATAAATGAAAATAATTTTCAGGGCAGGGCCAAATGGGCAGGGCAGCACCCCTTGCCCGATGCCCGGCCCTGCCCGGTTATTAGCCCGCCCAAAGCTGCCCAAAATTTTTTCGGGCCACTTTTTTAGGGCTGGGCTGGGCAATTTTTTGCAGGGCCAGGGTGGGCGCACCGGGCTACTGGGCACCATGCTCACCCCTAATTTATACATCGCTTAAGGCAACGTACAATGTTTAAAGAAACCTCACTTGGTATCAATTATTTAGAAAATAAAGTCGAACATTTTAATCGAACTCCTATAGTTTTTAATTAGACTAATATAAACTTGATCGGCCGGTGACGGAATATACTCATTTTTGTCCTAATTAATGTCATTAATTAGACAGAATGATGGATCAGTAGCTCTGAAGTACTTCATATTTATCTATATATTTGTCCTTTTTCTTAATTAGTTAACGTAATTAAGCCCTATGACGTATGTAGCAATAATGCAAGTTTGAAACAATCTGAAAGGAATAATAACCCCAAAAAAAACACAAAATAAAAGGAACAATATGTAAAATCAGTTCTTATTAACTTCTGTCACCATCTTCCCTCCTTTTTTTTAGCCAAATCCACCGTCCTTATTTTATTATCAATTGCTGTAATATCAAATTTGAATATATTGTAAGTTGGACCGGCGCATAATTATTCGATGGTGGTTCAGTCTCTTCTTCGTAAGGATATTGAAAAATGTTTTTTCTTTTCATACTTGACAAATGCCATGATGATTTTGTTCAAAAGATATGGTCAAAAGCAAAAGGGAATATTAATGTCGAATAGGAAAGATGCATGCATAGAGTTTTAACCATTTTTTTATGGTCTTATCTTTCGTTTGTGCATCTATATATTTATTTTAAAAATATGTTTCAATCAACAAGCTATTGGTTGAAGTGGTAAGCGGCCTTGCCCCTGTAAGGAGGAGAACACAAATTCAAATACTTGGATGTGCACTTGTTAGGAGAGGCGAAAACCCTTTGTGCTCTAAACTTCGAATAGAATTATACCCTTGACCAAATAAAAAGATAAAAATAAGTTCCAGATTAGATGTCGGCCTAATAATTGTTCTTGGGGTTAAGGTAAAACTAGCACCCTGAAGTATTACACTGCCCTAAAGTATTTTGTGGTGCACCTAGCATCCTAAAAATTTTTTTTTCAGGCTCGTCCATCACCTGAAAGTACTTTTTGGTGCAATTTTGCACTTAATAGTTTAGAAAATTTAGGGTGTTAAACACACCTGAAAAAATACTTTAAGTGTTGGATGCACCAACAAAATAGTTTATAGTATTAGACGCACTTGAAAAAATACTTTAGGGTGTTTGGTGGACAAAAAAAAAACATTTCAGGGTGTTTGGTGCACCACAAATACTTTAGAGCACTAGATCCACCTGAAAAAATATTTTAGGGTGCCGGTTGCACCTTAATCCTTGTTCTTATTCCAAAACTGATGTTTTTAATATGAATTCTACGTCCCGAAAATTCAATTTAATAACAATGTTGAATCCCAAAATAATTTAGTTGAAAGGTGACAAATATTAAATTAGATAGTTGTAAATATGTTGCAAATCAAATATTATATATTACAAAATCATTCTTAATAATTTTACAAATGAAACTCTCATATTTGTATGTACTCCCTCTGTCACGATTTATAAAATATAAACAATGAACAAATGCAAATTAAAAAACAATGAACCTTAAGTCCTTCATTTAACGATGGTAAAACAATAGGCCTTCATTAAACACTTACCCTTAATTAACTGAAACTTGATTATTAAAGGGCATTTTTGGAATAAGGTCTTTGTAACTAGGGCAAAACCGAAGAGTGATTAGAGTATTTTACTCTTATTTTATTCAAAACATCTTATATTATGAAACATGAAATCATTAAACATCATATTCGTATAAATCGTAGCGAGATGGAATCTATATTACAACATATTGTTAACAAAATGTTTCGGAATCTAATTATAGTTAAGTTGATTTTTTTCTCCTCTTATTTTGCTTGGCTTTCAAAAGCGAGGTTTGGTCTAAATAGAATCAATCGAAAGCTAATATTGTTTGCACATATTGAAATAGTCCTCAACATATTCGTAGGTCTCCAAGCTACTTTCTACAGATGTGTGTGTAATAATACAAGAGTAGTAGCCCAACATGTTTTATTGACACGGAATTGGTTTCCCTGCTAAGCGCTTTGCTTAGCAGGGAGAGCTAACCATATCTAGCAATTTAAAATCTATACCAATGACGACGTCCCTTTGGTTTTCTCTTGGTTGAGTGGTTCAGATCTAGAACTCAGCTATTAATAATAGGAGGATCATCCATTTCATCATTGGGCACTTGAACCAACCAATGTCCTTCTCTTTTAGGAAATGCCTCCTTCATGGCGTAGTACTTCTCTTTCACACTAAATCCTTCTTCCAAAGCCATCTTCCTGTTCAGCTCTTCCGTCAGTGCCATAAATGTGTTGAGTTTGTTTTGCCTCAAAAGTAGATGAAGTTGGATAGATCTGTATCACAGTAAAATGGAAAAGAGAGAGTAAAATGGCTAGCTAGCTGTAACATCTATATTATCTGGTTTCTTGCCTCAGAGCAAGAAACATGAGTCACCTTATACGGACATGTATCTAATCTAGCTATGTGCTTTGAGGAGGAATTAAGCCAAGAATATTATTTCTGGTCATATCTTATCTTGCTGGCCATGCAGCCCCTTCTTGCGGCACGCAAAATCAAAATCAATAGCAATCCATAGATAATTGAACTTGTTTGATTTATTGCGTTAGTTATATCATCAATATAACATTATTATTGTTGAGGTTTCCAATAGTTAACGTATTTGATACTAATCTGAAAGGAATAAGTTTCACAAACATTGGAGAATAAAAGACAATAATAGCAGTTCTTAGCTTCTTACCATGACTCACGTATAGTCTCAGCGCCCTCCTTATTTGACTATATTGGCTTTGATCCGAACGAATTAGAATATTGTTCCACCTTCCACCCAAGTGTATATGTTGACCCAGTCTTTGAGGTAGAATGTTCTATTTCTTTTACTCCTTTTAGTTCTTATTATAAGAGCTACTTAACTAATTTGGATAGCTATACTACAAAAAATAGTGATTAGCAATCGCTAAACTGATTTAGTGATGAAATTTAGTCACTGATTAATTAGTAATAGTCTATTTGATGACAGAATCATTAAATTTTATCACTAATCTTTTTTTTTTTTTTGTAGTAAGGAAATTAGTTAAGTTAATTATTTGTGATAAGTTGATTTCCCTAAAGTACCTTCTTAATCATGACTACCCTATGATGGAAACCCCTCAAATGTATAATTAATAGGAGTACTTGTTTGCCGATTTTGTACCGCAAATATAAGGGTCGCAAGAAGTATAAAAAATTGTTGTTCCATGAAGACTAAGGAAAAGGTATGCTAACTAATGCAATTATACTCTTAATTAGGTTGGGCAAAATCATTTTGAGCCCGTTTGGTTCGACCGCATTGCATGCCTGCAATGGCAATCATGATTGCATTACCTAGAGAAGAGTGTTTGGTTACTCTTTAGCATGGTAATAGGGTTTACCATGGTAATGATGATTACCAAAAAATTGGTAATCCTCATTCATACCTCCCCCCTATGAATCCTCATTACCATCCTATTACATGGTCTAAAAAGTCTAATTTACTCTTTAGTTTTCTTTATCTTTATTTCACTTGCCGTATCACGTCACAACTGCCACTGCCACAACCTCTTCCTCTTCCACCCGCCGCCCCCCCGGCCCACCGCCACTACGGCCACCTCCTCCTCCGCCTCCGCCCTCACCCCCGCCGCCGCCGCCTCCTCCACGGCCACCGGCCCACCACCTACCACCACCTCTTCCACCCGCCGCCCACCGCCACCGCCACCACCTCCTCCACCCCCCGTCGCCTACCGCCACCTCCACCTCCTCCTCCGCCACCACCGGCCCACAGCCCACCCCCACCATCGCCACCACCTCCTCCACCACCCTCGCTGCTACCACCACCACCACCTCTTCAACCGTTGCCGCCGGCGGCCCATCCCCCACTGCCACCACCACCACCTCCTCCTCCCCCGCCACCCCCAGCATTGCCACCACCACTACCTCCTCCTCCTCCATCCTCTCCATCATCGGTTTGTAACTATTTTTTCTACAAAGATTATATTAAGGGGTAAAATGGACTTTGTGTAATATATTAATTTTAAATAATTGTTAAAATATTAACTCATTGCATGTTGCTTAAAAATCAAACCAAACACTACCCTTGTAATTAATATTGCATTGCATTACCATTGCATCGCATTGCACTGCACCGCAGGGTATAATGGAATCGAACCAAACGGGCCCTTTGAATATTTCAATCTGTAAACACAATTTTTTATACAAAATAAGGTAAATTGGAATAAACAGGGCAAAAGTTAATTCTAACTTCAAGGAAATGAGGCACTAGGATCACTAAAACTAAGGTTGAAAAAAGGCAATAATGTCATATATTTTATTTGGGGATTTTGTCATAATAATTGAGTTTAAAATTTCTATTTTGTGTTTAATTGTGATTAAATGGATTTAAACAAAATTAAGGTTGAAAAAGGACAATAATGTTATATATTTTATGATTTACCTTAATTGATTAATTTTTAGAATATAAGATATTACATTTTGGGTTTATTTTAATTGTAGATCAGTTTGGAAAAAATGGCAGAAAAGAACTCAGAATTTTTGGGAATTACAAACAATTGGAAGAAAGGACTCATAAAATTTCAGAAAGACCCAAATGTTTTAAAAATCATGTCTGGACCCATTAAAGTTTTCAAGTGTTCAGTTTAGTTCCTCCTGAAAGGTTTTTAATTGTTTCATTGTCCTCCCTTGGTCAAAACGCAGGGAGACACGGACGAGAGTTGAGGGAAGGGGCTTGAGAGTTGAGACTGAACAAAAATGCAGAGCTGAAAAGAGAACGAGAACGAGGAGCTGAGGGCGCCGCGGAGCCTAGAGAGGTCATATCATCACCTTCATTTTCTTCTAACCTCCCGGAGACGTACCTTCACTTTCTTTTCTCCATTGTTTCCGTCACGGGCGAGGCTCAGTTTCAGAGTTTCAGAACTGAGAGAGAACCGGAGAGTGAGAGAGACGCAGAGGTCCAAGCTTCTGTGTGCATGAGAGATCCCGAGACTCCAAGAATGAGCATGATGAACTTCTTCTTCTCGCTGGCTCAACCTGAACCGAGATGAAGACTAATATATCTGGTTTAATCTTCGTTTGAACCAATTTATAATTTGAATTAGTTTATGTTGAATATTGTACTCATCAATATATGTGGTTACATATATATTTTATTATAATTCTCTTGATTCTTTATTATCTTGCATGGTATTGTTTGGATATTGAGGTGATTTTTGGAATTACATTGAACTAATTGCATTAATTGATTTAAATCACACACTAATAGTGCTTAATAACATCTCTAGAATAGGGATTCCTCTCTTTTGATGTTAGACTCATCGGTTGATGGGGTTTGGTATTTTAGAAAACTTAATGATTTCATAAATTGCATACAAAGTGGTTTCTAATAGTGTTTTAAGAAGTGATTATTTCCTATGTTTAAGAATCATCATTGATTAATGCACTAGACTCAATGGTATTTGAGGTTTAGTATTTTGAGGGACTTTGATTGCAATTGCTAGTATTTTGTATTGGGTTTCAGTTAGAGGAATTAAATCTTGCCCGGTGTGGGAGATTTAATTTACCTAACTTAAACTAGCTTAAAGGATCTTTGGAGCATTTTTGTCAAATTAACACACCCCTAAAAATATTTTGAAGCAAATGATAGATAAAATTCATTATTTTAGGAGGCTTTATCACACTCTTCTAATCCATTTCCATTCCTTCTTATTTGAAAATTCCAAACATATCTATTTTAATTGCATTCAATTTATAATATTGAAAATCAATCAATCATATTTTTTGTAACCCCCTGCCGTAATTAATATTCGGATTACACAATAAAGTGAAATAGAGACCAATAAGAACAAAATTTAATATTATAAACCCATCTACCAGACGGGGTTTTCACAAACACCTTTCGAAATCATTTATAAACTTGGTCTCAGAATCACATTTCCGAATACAATTACTACGCGGAATATCACATTCATAACAAATCAGAGTACACAACAATAATCCCGGCAATTCCGGATTCCATTTATTAATCAAGCCTTACAGGGCACAATCGCCCATACAAGCCCTCATATGGGGATTACACAAATCTTTCTCATACACATAATCAAATCCTCATTGACATACATATATACACATCCAAATACAAATATCCCATCTGGGATGATAACCAACTACCAGAATGACAACCCGAAGGAAGTCCTCATCGCCCTTAGCTGCATGCTCCATCCTTGATCCACTACCCTGTCTGAAAGGTTAGCAGGGGAGGGTGAGATTCGAGAGAATCTCAGTAGGATAACAATATCAATATGCATGTACGATAAATGTTTAATGCATGACATGCTTGCATCACACAACTCATGATAACACAATGACAATTTGCCAGCTCAATGCTTCGAACAATATACCTATGGCCATAGCATAAATTGAAACATAGCTTCAAATTACACATAATTATGCAAAGCTAAGACATGCACCAACACACTAACACATATATCAAATACAAGCAGAAGAGATATGTTTCCTACACTCTTTCCACGTAAGCTCCAGCTCCGGCTGCTCACGATCAAAACGAACATCGAACCACAACCAGGGCGAACATCAACCCTATAACCAAAGCAAGGACATAGGGTTATTCTCTATTCCAAACTCTTACTTTCATATCACTTAAAGTTGGTTACCATTCACACCCTTTAGGTGGCTAAAATAAGCTCAACGAAAGCTTAAAGGATTGGGACGTACTAGGTTGGAAATCACCTTTCAAAATCTCAAAATCCTGAAAAATGGGGGTTGGCTGCAGCCAAGACCCTCTGGCTGCAGCCAGAACACGCACAGAAGGTTTTTGGCTGCAGCCAAGAATTTCTGGCTGCGGCCAAAACGTGCACAGAAACTTTTATGCTGCAGCCAGGATTTTCTGCTGCAGCCAAGGTAACTTCAAAAATTCATAACTAATTCCACAAAAATCGAAATGAGGTGATCCCAAAGCCAAATGAAAGCTATTCAAGTCCTCTACACAGGAAAAATATTGGCCTTTACTAGAAATCACCACAAAAATACAGAATTCCCCACAACTCAAGACTGTCCCAAAACAGGTTCCATTTTCGACCTCAAAGTTTGGACAGCTATAACTCCCAGTTCCCAAAACGAAATGGCACAAAGTTTATGTCCATTTTGAAGCTTAGGAAGTGAACTTCAAGACTGGAAAGTTTCAGAATTTTTAGAGACCATTTGGTCATTCAAAACGGCAACACAAACAGACTGACCAGACAGAATTCTCACTGGACAGAATTTCCAGTTTTGCAACCATTGTGTTCAATCCAATTCAAATCAATTCCAATGATTAAATACCACAAAATGACACCATTTTCAACACAAAACAACATCCAATTCCACCATTCACATTCCACACGAAAATATCATAAAATCAGGGCAAAATTCACAAATCACAATACTTAACCAAAAGTCACAAAACTTAGATCAAAAGGCTTCAAATACTCACCTCTTCCTCTTTCCCAAATCAATTCCTTGATTCTTCATACTTCCAATTTTCCTCAAGCTATCAAACACCACCAATCAAGAATCTAAAACCATAGAGATGAAGCTCTCATCACTATGAACAACTTTATAGAAGATGAATTGAGCATTAGAGGACAAGAAGCCAACCAAAATCTCACCTTTTTCTTTTCTCTTCCTTCCCTTAGCTTTGGACGTTCATGGTGGACAAGAGAGAGATGAGAGTGATTAGATGATGAAGCAAGTCAGTTTTTTGGGAGCCAAAACCGTCCACATAAAGAGAGGAAAGAGGGGAAATGAGTTGAAAACCTTGACCAAATCCAAGGGCTCAAATTGTGACACTTGTCACACCCTTAATCCATCTCTATGAGTTCACATGAACCCACACACATGGGATTCCACCCACTTAATCTCTACACAAATCAATCTCAACCATTGATCTTGAAGTTACCAATGAGTTTCCTCTTCGGTAACTGACCAATTGGTCGGTAACTTTACCGTTTTGCCCCTGATTTCGGTAATTCGGTAATTCTCATTGAATCACCACCAAACACTTCATATCGTTTCATTTAGCCACAATATGCGCCTTCCTCTATTTTAAGTCAATTTAGATGTTAATCCATAATTGAGCTTAAATACAGGGTTTCAGCGCTGCTCAGAACGCATACGAATCACATCGGGTGCCAAAACACACCATGATCTCCAAAAGGGTTCATTTATCACTAATGACATCCACTTTTGGAGTCATTAACCCTAGATCACAATTTGGGATCTTGCTAAACCGGGGCTTAGCAATCCACTAATCTCAGGCTTATTCTCTAGCCTCAAGTCTCAGAATTTGGGGTGTTACATTTCTCCCCCCGTTCAATAAATTTCGTCCTCGAAATTTGTCGAACCACTTAATCCACAAACTACAGATGCTTCTTCACGACAGCTTCCGTTTCACAATTCATGTCACGTTGGATGGTCTCCTCTAGATCACCCACACACAACCGATAATCCACAAATCCGATTCTCGCAAGAATCTCAAACAATGAATGCAACTCAGTTGCCACAAATTGCAATCGGCCCATTTCACGATTACCGCACAAACATAATCACCTCACGATTATTAAACGAATGCAATCGTTTCCACATTCGATTGCTACCAAAACCATCATCACATAATCACAATCGTCGTAAGCCCTTCTAATTCATGAGTGGCTAATGCATCTCGATATCTGGAGGCTCTAACTTATGAGCCATATCATAAGATTTTGCAGTTAGGCAGCATAGGCTACCACTCTGCTCAACTCAATCTGGTTACCCTTTCCAGGAGTAACCATCACAACCTCAATACATCAAACAACAGCCTCAGCTGTATACACAAACATTCAGCTTCTGCCATATCCACTTTCACAGCTTTACCCTCACCAGTACACCCACCAGTAACTCCACTAGTGGTAACCGAGACTTTTGGATATTCACAACAATCGCATTGCCGTATCAAATTCCACGGCATCACCTTCACCCATCCGGGACTTTTGGGTCTCAATCACAATGTTCTTGACAAGTTCACATTGATGCGTGACGATTGTCACAAAACGACAGCACCCACAGCTGTATACACAGTCATACGTAGCTTTCGCCACTTGCACAAATACGACAACTTCCCGCTGTCTCACAAATACACATTGCCCTTCCGGCATTTTCATCACAACACATATCACAGATTCAGGTCACTCCAGAATCTCAATCTCTTCTATCCAAAGTACCTGACAGTAATGGTCTACCTAGAATCTCAGTCTCTTCTATCCAGGCGACCGGTTGAGAGTCTCAATCTCCCAACACCACTTTCATGCTCTTGCACCACACAAAGCAACTACAACGGCAGTTCAACGGCCGAGCTAGAGATGACCAGCGTCAAACCCTAAACGGCTCACGCTGACCTGCACACGCTGCATTGCACCTTAACACAATTCACACAGGTCACATTCACCACAACCCGCATTGCAGACTCTAATTTTACGCACCGCCTTTCGGCCTTGGGTCAACACCGGTGCAACCAACGTGGTGGCTAGCCAGGCTGGCCATGCCGGGGTAATTGCCCTCACAACAAAATCCCCAAACATGTAGTCGAATTAGCCATCAGCTGAACTAGCTCTGCTCTGCTACAACACACCTCAATCCCAGCTTAATCACAGTTGTCACAAAGTACACAAATCACACTCCACTCTCATCCCCTTTCTCCGCCAGGAAGACACACAGTCTTAACCTGAACCGTTGTTAGCTACTCAGGGACTATCGACGTGGCAGTGCACACATAGCCATTCAGGCTCACAAATAATAGATTCGCAATCACACCCTACCCTCATCCCCTTTCTCCGCCAGGAAGACACACAGTCTTTACCCGAACCGTTGTTAGCTACTCAGGGACTATTGGCGTAGCGGTGCTCACACATAGCCTTTCGGCTTCCACATGACACTCCACCCTCATCCCCTTTCTCCATCGGGAAGACACACAGTCTTAACCCGAACCGTTGTTAGCTACTCAGGGACTATTGGCGTGGCAGTGCATACACATAGCCCTATAGCTCATACAGCTATCTGGCTTTCACAAATGGCCCGTCGGCCTCACAAATAGCCTGTCCCCCGTAAACTACCGCCCCGAAGGCACGGTCCTCCGCCATAGGAATCACCCCATGCGGCCGCAGGTAAGAGACTCACAAATAACCGTCACACCCCACCGCCGTCTCACCCCACCGGGCCACAACGGTTGGTGCCCTCTCCCACCAATCGGGTGCGGAGAGGCTGGGTACACTACGTCGACCCAGGACTCACAGTGCACAATTGTAACAAGCTGGAACCAGGCATTTCAACCACTTCACTTCAACATCTCGAATTCTTTTCACATACTGAGATCCTTCAAGACCTCTCTTTACACAATACAACTTGACCCCGAAGCTTTACCTCCCGAAGCCATAGCTATCATATCATTCTCACAGCTACTCGAGCTTCCGCTCAACACAATTCTCAAACATAATACATTCATCACGATTCCACTGCGCACTCTGAGGTCTTTCTCCTCATCTGTGCCTTCATAATGTCAGGGTGACTCAATAGGAGTCCCATAGGAATCTCCTACCACAACTGACAACGTTCACAATCTATACCAAATCTTGGCCTGATTCAACTTGAATCATTGAAAGCCATAATCAACACATCGTTAAGAGTCCATACTCCTAACGTCCTCATAGTTCTACTCTACGATTCAACTTCACGGCAACTGCTCTCCACGGTTCATTATCAAGGCGGCTGCACTCTAGGGTTCATCGTCACAGTGGCTCCACTCTAGGGTTCATCGTCATGGTGGCTCCACTCTACGCTACTGCACTCGGTGCTTCACTCAGTCCACTGACTGGTCAGCCCCTCCGGTCAGAGTTTTCCGTAGGTAGCCCTTTCCAATCAGATCTCACCGTAGGTAGCCCTTTCCGATCGGATCTCACCGTAGGTAGCCCTTTCCGCTCAAAAGTCCCCGTAGATAGCGTTCTCCGATCCGAATCCTCCGTAGATAGCTTTCTCCCTGTGTTGGATTAATAACCAACACTCTCAGAATAACTGATACACATCTCAATTCACTTCCTGTACCATACCTTGGTACCACAGACCACTGAGGTCAAATCCAATTCCTAAGAATCAACCCAGCTATTGAGTCTAATCCTTAGATCACATCTCATCTATCCAAACCTCAACCTTAGTTGAACTGGGAAATTACTTCCCTCATTTCCAAGGAGCATCATCCACTCCAACATGAACTCAAATATCTCTGCTAGCCTAAGGCACACCGGTCCCCTAGGTCTTAAGGCCTTTACACATACAAGCTCAGTATGACATCACTACATGTAATATCATACCACCTAGGGTTTCTTACCCAATGTCTAGGTTCATACTGAAACCTAAAACCTCAATATCACATATCTTAGGGAATCCTTTCCCTCTATTCTCAAATCAGATGATGGGTCTGATTACCTCCATCTCTGAATATACACATCTAATTCTCAGGCAAACCATCATATCTTTTGTTTCCACAATAATTTTCGACTACACAATAATCAATTAATGTATACACAATCCACATATCACATATATCCACAACCAGCAGGGACCTTAATGTGTATACCACAAACAAACAAAGTCATTATCTATGACTAAGGCAGCAACTACTGCCACTATCCTAGCAAATTCCCATGTTTGCCAGGAACCAGGCTCTGATACCAAAATGTAACCCCCTGCCGTAATTAATATTCGGATTACACAATAAAGTGAAATAGAGACCAATAAGAACAAAATTTAATATTATAAACCCATCTACCAGACGGGGTTTTCACAAACACCTTTCAAAATCATTTATAAACTTGGTCTCAGAATCACATTTCCGAATACAATTACTACGCGGAATATCACATTCATAACAAATCAGAGTACACAACAATAATCCCGGCAATTCCGGATTCCATTTATTAATCAAGCCTTACAGGGCACAATCGCCCATACAAGCCCTCATATGGGGATTACACAAATCTTTCTCATACACATAATCAAATCCTCATTGACATACATATATACACATCCAAATACAAATATCCCATCTGGGATGATAACCAACTACCAGAATGACAACCCGAAGGAAGTCCTCATCGCCCTTAGCTGCATGCTCCATCCTTGATCCACTACCCTGTCTGAAAGGTTAGCAGGGGAGGGTGAGATTCGAGAGAATCTCAGTAGGATAACAATATCAATATGCATGTACGATAAATGTTTAATGCATGACATGCTTGCATCACACAACTCATGATAACACAATGACAATTTGCCAGCTCAATGCTTCGAACAATATACCTATGGCCATAGCATAAATTGAAACATAGCTTCAAATTACACATAATTATGCAAAGCTAAGACATGCACCAACACACTAACACATATATCAAATACAAGCAGAAGAGATATGTTTCCTACACTCTTTCCACGTAAGCTCCAGCTCCGGCTGCTCACGATCAAAACGAACATCGAACCACAACCAGGGCGAACATCAACCCTATAACCAAAGCAAGGACATAGGGTTATTCTCTATTCCAAACTCTTACTTTCATATCACTTAAAGTTGGTTACCATTCACACCCTTTAGGTGGCTAAAATAAGCTCAACGAAAGCTTAAAGGATTGGGACGTACTAGGTTGGAAATCACCTTTCAAAATCTCAAAATCCTGAAAAATGGGGGTTGGCTGCAGCCAAGACCCTCTGGCTGCAGCCAGAACACGCACAGAAGGTTTTTGGCTGCAGCCAAGAATTTCTGGCTGCGGCCAAAACGTGCACAGAAACTTTTATGCTGCAGCCAGGATTTTCTGCTGCAGCCAAGGTAACTTCAAAAATTCATAACTAATTCCACAAAAATCGAAATGAGGTGATCCCAAAGCCAAATGAAAGCTATTCAAGTCCTCTACACAGGAAAAATATTGGCCTTTACTAGAAATCACCACAAAAATACAGAATTCCCCACAACTCAAGACTGTCCCAAAACAGGTTCCATTTTCGACCTCAAAGTTTGGACAGCTATAACTCCCAGTTCCCAAAACGAAATGGCACAAAGTTTATGTCCATTTTGAAGCTTAGGAAGTGAACTTCAAGACTGGAAAGTTTCAGAATTTTTAGAGACCATTTGGTCATTCAAAACGGCAACACAAACAGACTGACCAGACAGAATTCTCACTGGACAGAATTTCCAGTTTTGCAACCATTGTGTTCAATCCAATTCAAATCAATTCCAATGATTAAATACCACAAAATGACACCATTTTCAACACAAAACAACATCCAATTCCACCATTCACATTCCACACGAAAATATCATAAAATCAGGGCAAAATTCACAAATCACAATACTTAACCAAAAGTCACAAAACTTAGATCAAAAGGCTTCAAATACTCACCTCTTCCTCTTTCCCAAATCAATTCCTTGATTCTTCATACTTCCAATTTTCCTCAAGCTATCAAACACCACCAATCAAGAATCTAAAACCATAGAGATGAAGCTCTCATCACTATGAACAACTTTATAGAAGATGAATTGAGCATTAGAGGACAAGAAGCCAACCAAAATCTCACCTTTTTCTTTTCTCTTCCTTCCCTTAGCTTTGGACGTTCATGGTGGACAAGAGAGAGATGAGAGTGATTAGATGATGAAGCAAGTCAGTTTTTTGGGAGCCAAAACCGTCCACATAAAGAGAGGAAAGAGGGGAAATGAGTTGAAAACCTTGACCAAATCCAAGGGCTCAAATTGTGACACTTGTCACACCCTTAATCCATCTCTATGAGTTCACATGAACCCACACACATGGGATTCCACCCACTTAATCTCTACACAAATCAATCTCAACCATTGATCTTGAAGTTACCAATGAGTTTCCTCTTCGGTAACTGACCAATTGGTCGGTAACTTTACCGTTTTGCCCCTGATTTCGGTAATTCGGTAATTCTCATTGAATCACCACCAAACACTTCATATCGTTTCATTTAGCCACAATATGCGCCTTCCTCTATTTTAAGTCAATTTAGATGTTAATCCATAATTGAGCTTAAATACAGGGTTTCAGCGCTGCTCAGAACGCATACGAATCACATCGGGTGCCAAAACACACCATGATCTCCAAAAGGGTTCATTTATCACTAATGACATCCACTTTTGGAGTCATTAACCCTAGATCACAATTTGGGATCTTGCTAAACCGGGGCTTAGCAATCCACTAATCTCAGGCTTATTCTCTAGCCTCAAGTCTCAGAATTTGGGGTGTTACATTTTTCACCCTTGTCAATTTTACATTATAATTACTTAGTTTATTAGGAATTAGTTTCATAATCAGCTCCTCAAAGTGAAACGATCCGAGTTGTGCACTATATTGCATTAATTTGGTTTTATTCTTGATAACCCTGAGGCGACTAAAATGGATTATTTCAATCACTTCTCCTCTCTATACTACATGAGACCAATTAATTCCCTCGTAACTAATTTTTAATGAGAAATTAAGTGTTTGTTTAAGATTTAGAAGTATTGGAACGCTTTCTTAAGTCAAAACCAACATCTATTTTCAAAGAACTTATTCAATCTCCTTTAATAAGTTAGTGAAAATAGTCATTAATGTCCAATTTTATGATAACAATACTAGGTCAATAGGTAAATCTATTTCCAATTAACTATCCATTCAAGCAAGAATTTCAAGACTAACATGATTTTATCAAAGTTCTTCAAACAAGATAATCTCTCTCAAGCATCATCTCATTTAATACATCAACCAAGTGGTGATCAAGCACTTAGAAGCTTTAAGCACATAATAAAATCAACACATCATACTCATTAAATGCTAGAAAGAAGAACAAGGTCTCAATCCATGTAGAGGTTCAAAGTGACCCTAGAAACGAAAGTTTAGCTACTCATAATTTGCACAAACCAAGAACTAAACATGATAAATTGGTTCGTTATAGCAATAAGAGTAAAGAGAAGAAGGAATGATGAAAAACCAAGAGTGGGAGCCCTAAATCTCTTCAAGACCACCAACCAAGCCTCCAACACCTTCAAGTCTCTTCTCCAAGCTCTCACATTGCTCTAAATTCGACCTAGAAGTCCAAAATGAATCCTTTTCGGCCTAACCCTTCAATAAAAACCCCCAAAATGTGTTTCAACTAGTAAAACACATGGTTGTACTTTTTGTCATTTGCTTCAGCACAATATCATATGCTGAAGCATATAACACAACAAGCTCAAATCCTCATTGGCTTCGACCAAGGTATCATGTGCTGAAGCATATGATATAGTAAGTTCAAAACTCGTTTGCTTCAACACACATGTCATTGACTGAAACATATAACACAGTAAGTTCATATGTCTATCGGCTTCAGCTAACATGTTGTTAGTCAAAGCATATGACACAGTAAGCTTCTTCCTCATTAAGTCTTATTTGCTTCAGCACATATATTATTGGCTGAAGCCAATAACACAACAGCTTGCTTCCTAACTTCATGAGCTAGTCTTTGTTTGATCTTTGGTGCTACAAGCTTTTTCCTTAGTCCTTGAAAAGCTTCCCCATTTTTCTCTATCCCACTACAAGACAGAGGATTTATAATAAGTTCTCACTTTTTCTTTGAAACAAAGTACAGAATATGTGGTTTTACTAGAATTTCTTTAATTAACTTTTGTTTGCATCTTTTATTTGCATATTTTATTCTTTAGACTCTTTCTATGCACTATTTGAATCCAAACATAGTTGAAATGGGGAAGAAAATGTGTTGGAATATTATCAATTTCTACGAGTTAACAGTACTTTAGAGAAAGAAATAGTAATTTGGGTAACAAAGTGAATTAAGATATTATATTTAGAACCTGATTTGACCTTATCTTTACGCCTTGGGGTCAAATGCAAAATATTTGTAATCTAAGAATTGCAGTATAATGCAACACTCGGGTCATTTCACTTTATGATCCTTTATTGAACTACCTAAGTAAACTAATTATCATGCAAATGCAATTAAAACAAGGGGAAAATGATTTTTGGATTTTTTAAATTAATAATTAAAAGAAAATGCAATTGTTAATTAAAAACTAATCTAATATTTTTGGTGTTTTTCTTATGAAAATGGAGAATGAGTAAAAGTGAATGGAATGGTATGGAGTGGAAAATATCAATAAAGAATGCTCTTGGTAATGAAGAAATGACAATCCTTGCTCAAAAAGATTATGGGAGTTAAGAATTCATTAAGTCTTAAGAAAAACCTCAAGATAACACTTGAGTCCAATATTCCCAATTAATAGTAGTTCCTACAAACATAGCTAACTACTACCTCTTGAGATATTGTTAAAAACCACTTAATGTGCAATTGAAATTTGAATAATGCGACATGAGTCTTCTTGGATTTGAGTGCTAAACAGCCCCTCAAGGATATAAATCAACCACATTAACTAGACAATCACATGCTAATTAATATAATCTCATTGCAACCACAAAGAAATTCAAACATATATAATCTTCACATTGTAAAATTCAATCTCAACTACAATTATCAAACCAAAAGAGACAATTAACATTAATTCCAATTCCAGAATCACATATGTAAAAATTCCTAAAATTAGGCAATTCAAATATATATAATTCTAGACTAATGGAATGATAACAAAACTCCCATTTATAGTCCAATAAACTCAAGCACAATTCATCATCACCAAGAAGCAATAAAATCAGCTAGTCATCATGTGAGCAACTTCCCAATTCTTCCAGAACACTGCCAATCCATGGAAAATGAGTGAAAGTTGAAATTGCAAGAGGAAGGACGTGGGTTCTGTCGGGGCAGAGATGATGAACTAAGAATGAACATCTGAAGGACGAATCTGTGGAGAAGAATTCAATGGGTTGGTAATTGATGGAGGTGAAAAACAGAGGAGCAGTGACGGTGGTGGTGTTTGGTAACGGTGACGGTGGTACAAATCTGATTCCCTCTCCCTTTTCTGTTCAAATCTCCCCCTCCGGTTCAAGCTCGCGACGCCAAGACGTCCTTCCTCTCCTCTGGTTTTTTTCTGGTCTGCAACACAGTGTGGCGGAGAAGTGAATCCCGCCGGCGACAATGAAGGTGGTGAACTATGCCGCCGGTGAGAGTAGAAGAAGAGGAAGGTGATGATATGCGTGATGCTTCTCTCTGTGCGGCGCCCCCTATGATAAATCCTCTCAGCTTTCTGTTTTCAATCTCGGATCCTCGCATGTCCGAAGCCCATATCCACAGCGCTGTCGGGTCTGCTGAAGAAGAGAATGAATAGTAACCCTGGTCAAAAGTTGCGTTTTGACCAGGGCATTCAGTGAAAAATGAAAATTCTCTGGAGGGACTTAGATGAAACGTTTTGAAACGTTGATCGTCTGAAATGAAAATTCTGAAATTCTGGGGTACTTTTATGTACTTTTCTCTGGCCATTTTCCTTCGTTCTTTGTAATTTTCACAAAAACATGGGGACTTTTCTGTAATTTTTCCAGAGATCAACATATTAATTTGTCCTCCAAAATTTCCAATTTTCTTCCAAAACCCTGAAATGCAATATTAAGCACAAGGTAATATTAAAAGTTCAAGGGACAATATATAAAAAAATAATAAATAATGAATTTTGACCATTTTGCCCCCTAATTCCCATTAATTCAAAATAATTGTCCCTAACCAAAATTAATACTTAATAATGCAATAATGTCCCAGAAAATACATTAAAATCCCAAATTAATCATGGAAAATTCATTTAAAAAGAAGGTTCAATCAATTCCCCCACACTTAGACCTTTACACTCCTGAACAAAGGTAATTAAGCACAATTTTCTAAATTTAAATCACTAATGCATTTGCAAGATGAGCAATTTCATAATTAGAAAGCAATGTATCAATTAATCAAATTCCTCAAGTCAACACTAATCATAGTCAAGAGATGCAAAGAAATTAGCTAACCACACAATCCAAAATATTATAATGAAGCACAAGAGAACTCTCAAGAAAATAGTGGTTAACTCATCTCACCTCATTGTGGTCATTTCACTCTAATTCACTTAATCAACACCTTACCATAGGTTTGTAACAACTCTAATATCTCCACAACTAATAGCACTTAATGTAATGAATCAAGAAGGCTTTAAAGGCTTGTAATGATGGATGAAAGCTAGATGAAATGAATTAAACAGAAGAAGGAATTGTTGATATGCAAGTCTAAGTTAATGAATAAACTCATAGCATCTAAATAACTTGAAAACTCTTACCAATTCTTTTCTAAATTCATGAACAAATGTCTTCTTGATATTTCTTTTGCTTTTCTCTTTCTCTTTTTTTTTCTATTCAATTTTTCTTTTTCTTCTTTTTTTTTTCAATTCCATTTTTTTTCAATACTTTTCTTCTTTCTTTTTTTTTTCTTTTGCAATACTTTTTTTTTTCAATTCAATTCTTTTTTTTTTCAAAACCACACTCACTCTTTTCTTTTTTCAATACCCTTTCATTTTTTTTCTTTTTTTCAATTCTCTTCTACTTCTCTTTTCTATATACATGGCATTTCATTATATACATTGTTCAAATTTTTATTTGGCAAACCACTTTGATTTTAAAATGCCATGAACACTATGATTAAATGACATGACACGCATACAACATAAAAATGGCTCAAAGGGGTAAGCAAATGGTCATGAATGAGGGTTTGTGTTTAGGTTAAAAAGGGTTTAGAATTGAATGCCTCTTTCATTTCCATCACACTAATACCAATATCGTTTTGAAAAAGAGCGGAAACAAGTTCTAGAAGGTGAAAAACTAAGTGAACATGCACACATGGAAAGAATTTAAAGCCCAATTAACCTTCCAACAAGGTTTCTCCCTAGTGCTCACTCCAATACAATCAATTGCATAGTAAACTAACCACAATGCATTTAATTCACTATTCCTAATGCTAACCTTACAAACATAATCAATCAAAACATTGCAATCAATTATAAAAATGCTCAACTCTTAAAAACATTAATGATATAGAAACTTTTGATTTCTCAAAATCAAGGAGTAAACCAAAAAATTTAATTGTGGGTTCATTTCTCTTCCCATTCTCTTGAAAAGCAAATCATGATTTCAAAAAGTTGCCAAAACACTAGATCACATGAAAGCTCAAAGAATTTCTCATAAATCACATTCCAAAGTGGCAAATGTGACCCTTTACCACTTAGGACATGCATCAAAGCAAGTCATTCTTAAAACAAAATTTTGAAAAATTTTCTAGTTTAAGGCATTTATCATTTAAAAACAACCAAATAATGGGATTTGAAATGTATTTCCCTCCCCCACACTTAATCAACACATTGTCCTCAATGTGGAAAAACACTCTAAAGAGAGTGCTTAGCAAATGGAATTTCAAGGCACAATGGTAATTAAGTAGGGTAGTGGCCACAGATGCAAAGCATACAAAGGGGTTTTTTATTATACCTTATATATAAACTAAGTGACTTCTACCTTTTTCTACTGGTTTGTGTCCCTCCCCCACACTTATCTTCCTCACACAACAATTAAGGCCAAAGAAACATAGGAATCAAGAAGAAAACAAGTAAGGAAAGAGACAACCTATGTTAGAGTATCTTGAGTCGCTTGAAGGATAAGTTCTCATCCCTGATGAGAATCATGCATTTGTCTTTAAAAATAACTTCTCCCGCATTGGATTTCCTTAGTGGAGGTGGCTCAGGATCAATTAGAAGATGTCCAAGGATGTATGTGGATGTTGGCTCCTCCGATGACCTTTCCAAGAATATGCCTACAAAGTTGATAAGCAAATAGCAGTATTCCATCCAAAAATAGAAACATGGAGAGATTTCAAGTGAATTAAAGGCATATTAAGTTCCAAACTCTCCAAGTAACTATCACATCCAAGGAAATCAATGACACTCCCATCAGTAGGAGTCAAACAAACAGTTAAATTCTCCTGTGTTTGCAAAGTGGAAGGTGCAGAATCCAACTTAGTGTTGGGGTACACCACATCATCATTGCAATCATAAGAGATGGAAGGGAAAAGAGTAGAAGAAAGAAGAGAATTGGTCAAATTGTTGCCACCCAAAACTTTTGAATATTCAAAAGAATCATCTTTTTTTTCTATATCAGGTGGCAAATCACAAGAATCATATGGAAAGAATCAATTTCATTTGTAAAATTATCAATCAAAGCATTTGAATCTTCCCGTATGAAACTATCATGTAATTCATTGGAATCAAGAGAATAATCTTCTTCTAGGCAATGGTCTTTCTTATTCACAACAACCACAGTAGCATTTATACAAGATTCAACATGTTTACAAGTGTCATGCTTATAATCATCAATAATACTAGGATGTGTATCAAGATCAATGGTAGAATCAATCACTTCATTAAATGCTTTCTTTTGAAACTCAACAAGCAAGTGGCGTTTGTCATGATAACAATCTACACATATTTGATCTTTCGCACAAGAACATGAAAATATATCATTCAATTGATTACAATCATCTCTAGTACTATGAAGAAAAGCATTTTCAACAGTTAAAACATCACACAAAGAAGTATGAGCAGGGTCATCAACAAGTACAATTGAATCACTACTACTTGAACTAATGGATTGAGCAATTACATTTTCAAATATTTGAGTGGATTCAACAATGATTTCCTCATCCACCTCATCATCACTTAAATCATTAATTGCTCCACAAGTTAAAGGAGTAGGAGAGTTTACTTGTATAAGGATAGGATCATTACCGAATGGTAGAGAAGCCTCTTCAATGCTCTTCTGAACCTGCTCCACTTCATGTGCTTGTGTGGGAATAGACACCAAAGGTTTGAAGTCTTCCACTTGTAAAGTGGCATGTAACTCTTGAACTTGGACTCTTTGCTCTTGAATTTCTGGATAGAGAATGCCATATTGTTCCAGCTTGGTTTCAATGTTAGGTGGCACTTCAAAAGACTCCAAATTCTGGGAAGATTGGAGTTGAGTGAACATTGGAACAATTTTAGGACTCCCCTCTTGCTCTACATGCAACTTTGAAAAGATTAGAGCTCCCTCTTCACCTCCAGATTACTCCCACCATATATGATGTATGATAGCGTTAGAGAGATCTACCATTTCATTGAGCTTATCTATTTTCCCCCTCAAAGTGCCAGACTCCCATGTAGCATCCAATAAGTGTTGATGTTCGGTATCCAACTTGTTATCTGCTTCTCTTAAAGCATGCACTCGATCATCAACAGTTGGGATGGCAAGGATTGATTTCAAATTCAATTCAATAGCATAAGACTCAAAAATACTATGTTCATATGGAAGGGTAGGTGGTAGGTGATTGTTAACCTCATGAAATTCTTGTCAGAATTGCACATTTCATCCTATTTATCCCACACTTTAAGTATATTAGAGGGAATTTGGGAGTGCTAAAGTTAATGAAATGTGTTTTATTCATGCTGGGCACAAAAAGAAGATAAATGTGGATGAAATATATTGCCAACTGTTATGACTATTCAACTGTGGTTGTTTGTGAGTTCTTTTTGTTGAAAGGATATAGATTCAGTCATAGCTGGACCAGAGAAAGCCAAATGCAATGAGAAGGAGGTGAAAGGAAGTTGAAGCCATCAACCATGCCAAGGAAAGGCAAGAAGGGATGAGAACATAGCAGAAAAGAGAGGAAGCTAAACTTCAGAGATGACTGGCCGCGGCCAACCTATTCATGGGCCGCGACAAACAAGAGGACAGAAAGTTATGGGCCGCGGCCAAGAGGAGGTCAGACAGCCACTGGCCGTGGCCAAGCATTCATGGGCCACGGCCCAAAGATGGACAGAAGCTCACTGGCCGTGGCCCACAGATTTCCTGGCCGCAGCCAACCCCCGAAAATGCTGTTGTGCGTTTTGTCATATGAGGAACTATAAAAGTGAAAACCAGAGGCTGAAGACGGGATCCCCAAATTAGTAAAGACCTAGGAGGCGGCTGAGAACATCCTCTGAGCTTGGGTGTGCTTGAAATCAAGGAGAATCACGGAGAGATTAAGGATTTGCAGAGATTTCAGCTCAGATTCTCTGGTTTTTCTGTATTCCTTCCATTTCTTCTCTGTAATTCTGATATGGCTGTAATAAGAGCTTACGTCTGTGAATCATTTGTGAATATGGATAGCTAGAGTTCCTCTCTAGGATTGTTTTTGATCCTTTGTATGGATTAAACTTGTTTCTTTTCTTCTTTAAGGATCTAATGGCATATATATATGTTGATTTCATTCCGTTTTTACTGCTGTATGTGACTGTCCATCACTGTGGATGATGTGTTCAATTAAATTAAGCTTGAGAGAGTTAATTTAATTGCAGAACTGGATTGAAATCATGCTAGACTTGAAGTTTATAACTAAATGGATGGTTTGTTAGTAACATAGAGATATAGTTATTAACCTAGCATTGTGAAATTAAGATTGGTATGTAATGAATATCTTCTCTTAGCTGTAGCAAGAGATTGTGCATGCTAATAGAAGATATGCAACTGGTTATGACTTGAGAGAGCTTAATCATACACTTGGGATTCTTAATCTGACATATATATTTCGCATGAAAAGGATCCTTGAGGAGGAAAAGAAGTGAATTTATGAAATACTAAGGGGATGAGCAATCCTAGGCCTATTAAACTTGATTGAAATCATACAACTCAGAGTTTTGTTTAGCAAATTTTAGCTTTTCAAATATATCTTTTGAAATTCCTTTTTCCACACACAACATGTTTTGGCTCAACTTAATCAAATTCACCAAACCTATTGTTTGACTAATTTGTTACTCAAATCCTCGAGGGAACGATATGTACTTATCACTTTATTACTTGACGCGATCCGTGCACTTGCGGCAGTGAACAAGTTTTTGGTGCCGTTACCAGGGATTGGTTTAACAAATCTTTTAGTTGACCTTAGGCTTGTGATAGTAGATTTTGCTTTGGTCTTTAGTTAGGTTTATAATTTTTTCTTTCACTATCTTCTGCATTAAATTTTGTTTGTTTTAGTTTGATACTTGCTGGTTTGTCCCTTTTTGTAGGTATCAACTCAGTACATGCAATATTTGCAATTGGACGAATTGATAGTGGTACTTGACGGATTACCGCGCATCAAAGAAGACACTGAATCAGCATCAGAATCTGATTCAGAGATAACTAAATCTGAATCTGAAGTGGAATCTGAAGCTGAAACAATGGCAGATGAGTATGATAGAGCTATAGTCAATGACTTCGCCAGCCGAAATATGCGAGGCACTCAATCTTACATTCAAATGCCGGAGATGCAAGCACACACTTTTGAGATCAAACCGGTGATGATCATAATGTTGCAAATGCATGGGTTGTACCATGGTCTTTATAATGAAGACGCCAACAAGCACTTGATGTACTTCTTGGAGGTGTGTGATTTTTTCAAGCAGAATGGAGTCCCCCAAGATGTGCTGAGGTTGCAGCTATTCCCTCTCTCTCTACAAAGGAAAGCTAGAGATTGGTTCAACAATCTCCCAGAAGGATCCATGACTTCTTGGGCTGATCTTGAAGCGAAATTTAGAGCTCGATTTTTCTTCGATGATAAATCAGTGGAAGCAAGGGACGAATTTTTAAGTTTTAGACAACAGCCGGATGAGCATTTGTATGCCGCTTGGGAAAGATACAAGATGTTAATGAACCAATGCCCTAATCATGGGGTCGACAAGTGCGTAGTGATCCAAATTTTCTGCACTAGCTTGAATCCTCAATCTAAGGCGATGGTGGACTCTATGACTAATGGAGGTTACCGGAATGTGCCTGTCAATGAAGTGTTTAGACTTTTGGATCAATTATCTGCAAACAACACCCAAGGCAATGATAGAAGGACTACCCCAGCCCTACTCAACACAAAAGACGACTCTTCATCACAAATTGCCATAATTTTATTCGCGCTGAACAAGCACTTTGATGTCTTAGAGTCTTAAATACATAAGGGCACTTCTCGTGGTGTGCATTCTGTTCAAACTACTCTGATTGTATGTGAGCAATGCAATGACGTCCACATGCCTAATAATTGCCCCCTCTACATGGGCACTGAATCTGTCAACTATATGGGCAAATTTCAACCTTCTCAAGGCAATCCATACTCACAAACTTACAACTGTGCTTGGAGAGCTCATCCCAAATTTTCTTGAAGTCAAGGTAACACCCTAAACCCCCCTTATGAGTCTACTTCTGGCACTAAGCCGGTTCCTCCACCAGGTTTTCCATTGCCATTAAGGCAAGCTCCTGCAAAAGAAAAAGAATCTAAGACGGACAAGATGTTGGCCCGTATCTTATCAGAGGTGGAATCTTCAAGGGGTGAGAGTAAGGCTACCTTTTCTCTTCATGAATCTGCTATTAAGAACCTTGAAGTTCAAGTGGGATAATTAGCAATACAAGTAAATGCCATGGCTCGAAATGGTCTCCCAAGTGACACCATCCCTAATCCAAAGCAGGGTGGAAAAGAAGAATGTAAGGCCATTCATTTGAGAAGTGGTAAGGTGCTTCCGAACATGCCTAACTCGAGCACAACTGGACCAAAGCAAGATGAGCAAGTGGACATTGAGATTGAAGAGGAAGGAGTCATGACTCAAGAAAATATGGTGCAAGACGATGAAACTAAGAAGAGAAAGCAAACTGAAGGAGGGTTGGATGATGTTAGCAAGAGTAAGAAGAGGGAACAAGAGTTGAATAATGAGAAGAAGAGTAAGTCAACCACTTCCACTATCATGCCTCCACTACCCTTCCCTCAAAGATTCAAGAAGAAGGAGGAAGATGCATAATTCAAAAAGTTTGTGAACATGTTTAAGCAACTACATGTAAACATTCCATTTGCCGAAGCTTTAGAGGGTATGCCTAAATATGCCAAGTTCCTAAAGGATGTGTTGTCTGAGAAAAGGTGATTTAATGAATTTGAAACTGTGGCATTAACTGAAGAATGTAGTGCGATAATCCAAAGGAAGTTACCTACCAAGCTGAAGGATCCAGGAAGTTTCTATATTCCTTGCAATATTGGAACGAACTTCAATGGTAAAGCTCTATGTGACTTAGGTGCTAGCATCAACTTGATGCCCTTAGCCGTTTTTAACCAATTGGGGTTGGGAGAGCCAAGGCCTACCACAGTAACCCTTCTATTTGCTGATCAGAGTATTTCTAAACCTAGAGGAATCATTGAAGATGTCCTAATGAAAGTAGACAAGTTCATCTTCCTAGTAGACTTCGTGGTGCTTGATTGTGAGGTTGACTAGAAGATCCCGCTCATTCTAGGCCGTCCATTCTTAGCTACAGCAAGAACTCTTATTGATGTGGGGAAGGCCAAAATCACTTTGAGGGTGGACGATGAAAAAGTGATCTTTAACATGCCAAAAGCCTTGAAGTTCCATGATGATTCAGCCCAATACTCATTTGTCATATATATGTCAGATTAAGAATCCCAAGCGTATGATTAAGAGCTCTCAAGTCATAACCAGTTGCATATCTTCTATTAGCATGCACAATCTCTTGCTACAACTAAGAGAAGATATTCATTACATACCAATCTTAATTTCACAATGCTAGGTTAATAACTATATCTCTATATTACTAACAAACTATTCGTTTAGTTATAAACTTCAAGTCTAGCATGATTTCAATCCAGTTCTGCAATTAAATTAACTCTCTCAAGCTTAATTTAATTGAACACATCATCTACAGTGATGGGCAGTCACATACAGCAGTAAAAACGGAATGAAATCAACATATATATGCCATTAGATCCTTAAAGAAGAAAAGAAACAAGTTTAATCCATACAAAGGATCAAAAACAATCCTAGAGAGGAACTCTAACTATCCATATTCACAAATGATTCACAGACGTAAGCTCTTATTACAGCCATATCAGAATTATAGAGAAGAAATGGAAGGAATACAGAAAAAACCAGAGAATCTGAGCTGAAATCTCTGCAAATCCTTAATCTCTCCGTGATTCTCCTTGATTTCAAGCACACCCAAGCTCAGAGGATGTTCTCAGCCGCCTCCTAGGTTTTTACTAATTTGGGGATCCCGTCTTCAGCCTCTGGTTTTCACTTTTATAGTTCCTCAGATGACAAAACGCACAACAGCATTTTCGGGGGTTGTCTGCGGCCAGGCAATCTGTGGGCCGCAGCCAGTGAGCTTCTGTCCATCTTTGGGCTACGGCCCATGAATGCTTGGCCGCGGCCAGTGGCTGTATGACCTCCTCTTGGCCGCGGCCCATAACTTTCTGTCCTCTTGTTGGCCGCAGCCCATGAATGATTGGTCGTGGCCAGTCATCTTTGAAGTTCAGCTTCCTCTCTTTTCTGCTCTATTCTCATCCCTTCTTGCCTTTCCTTGGCATGGTTGATGGCTTTAACTTCCTTTCACCTCCTTCTCATTGCATTTGGCTTTCTCTGGTCCAGCTATGACTGAATCTGTATCCTTTCAACACAAAGAACTCACAAACAACCACAGTTGAATAGTCATAACAGTTGGCAATATATTTCATCCACATTTATCTTCTTTTTTTGCCCAGCATGAATAGAACACATTTCATCAACTTTAGCACTCCCAAATGCCCTCTAATATACTCAAAGTGTGGGATAAATAGGATGAAATGTGCAATTCTGACAAGAATTTCATGAGGTTAACACACCCCCAAACTTGAACTTTTACTCGTCCTTGAGAAAAATCAGTCAAACGACAAAAGCTAGATCAAATTAATCCCAGACATAGTACTCATGTATGACCATTTCTTTTCTTTAGCTACTCATGACAACAAAATATACATGGGTGCCTGGTTTATAGTTTAAAAATGAATTCCCCAACATTTTTCAAACTGAGTGTGTGTTTAACAAGAGTTGAATAACAATCTTCTTACATTTATTAAGATCAGAAATAACACTTCAACATGTATGACTCAGCCTCAATATCCAGACTTAATCCTCTGCATTCTCTTTTCTTTTTACTTATAAATCATTCCACACACCTTTAATGCCAATGGAACTTTAGGGTTTTATGGAATTGCTCATTGTGACCGCTTGAGGCTAACACAAGTTTCAGTATAAGGTAATGCAGATGAATTAGATTAATGCTCAATCAATCAAAGTTATGTACACAAGAGAACACTCACGGATTTAAGTGTTTAGCTCTCACAAATGTAGGAGAACACTCACGGATTTAAGTGTTTAGCTCTCACAAATGTAGGTAATTTCGCTCAGTACCACTTATAGTAGGTCCTGCCATAGGCTTGTAGAAACTCTACTCTCTCCACCACTTTGTACACCTGGATTCATGAATCAAGGGGGCTTTTGAAAAGGGTTGTAATGTTGGAAATGGTTTAATGGAAAGGATAATGGAACAAGTACTATGCATGCCTAAGTGTATATAATGACATCTTCTTCTTCTTCTTTTCTCAACATATACATTGCTTTTCTTTTACCAATTCCTTCTCTCTTTTGTAAATTGCATAACTGAGCACCTATTGAAACAAAGAATGAATCAAATACTATTTCAATGCTTTTTAAGTGTCATTCTAATGCAGAACAGAAACATGCATAGCTTGTTGTTGAATGTTAGATTTTGGAAAGTGAAGGGCTCAAAGGGGGTCATCAATGGGTGAGTATGAAAGGTTTGTGTTTAGGTCAATGCACTACTACAGAATATAGATACTGCTACCCTAAAATACGTCCCTTTTTAAAATAGGGACGTCTAAAACATAGGCGGTGGCATTTTTGTAATTATGTGTCAGAACTTGGTAGCTTTAGACGTCCCAAATTCAATTTGGGACATCTAAAGTTAAAAAAAAAATTTAAAATTTTTTTTTTAACTTTAGACGTCCCAAATTGAATTTGGGACGTCTAAAGTAAAAAATTTTTTTTTTTTTTTTACACTTTAGATGTCCCAAATTCCATTTGGGATGTCTAAAGTGGTACTTTAGACATCCCAAATTCAATTTGGGACATCTAAAGTGATGTCTAAAATTTTTTTAAAAAAATTTACACTTTAGATGTCCTAAATTCCATTTGGGACATCTAAATTGGGACTTTAGACGTCCCAAATGGAATTTGGGACGTCTAAAGTAATTCAAAAATTTTCCCGCGACCTGCATTGAATATGAAGGACGCTCGTGCTTTATATTAAATAAAGGGAAGTTTTCCTTCCTTTCTCTTTCTCTCTCTCGCTCCCACAACAGTTTTCAATTTCTTTGATAAGAATTGCAGAGAAAAACCCATATTCTATAGATTCAAATAGCTTTTTCCTTCAGTGTTTTCGCCATCGTTCCCCCTCTCATCATGCCCTTCTGTGCATAGCTTTCTCCTTCGGTGTTTTCGCCATCGTCCCCCCTCTCATCATGCCCTTCGATGCCTCTATTTGCGACGGTAACTCTCTCTTTATCACTTCTCAAATCTTACATGCTTGTATATTTATTATTATTATTATTATATAAGTTCCTCTCTTTTTTCACAATCAGATCTGATATAGTGCATCTGGGTAAAAAATGGATTTTTTGAATTTTAAAGTTTGACTAAAAGAAGTTTGAACAAAGCTAGCAAAGTGGTGGAAGTGTGGTGATGCTAAAAAATGAAATTCCGGAGCCAAAAAGAGAATGGAGAAAGCTAGCATTATGTTCAACAAAACTATTACAGAGGATTCTCGTCTGGAACTTGTGTTTGCTTTCGTAATTGATGACCTCAACATCTACAGGAAATTTGAAATTCAAATGACTTTAGACCTCCCAAATTGAGATTTGGGAGGTCTAAAGTCCTACACAGGGGGACTTTAGACGTCCCAATTTTAGATTTGGGACGTCTAAAGTGGAGGACTTTAGACGTCCCATTTTTTTCGGACGTCTTTTCTTAAAACATATTACGCCCCCCACATAGACGTCCCCCCAATTTTTGAACGTTAAAAGTGCCAAAATAGGGACGTTAAAACCCCTTTTTGTAGTAGTGATGGGTTCAAAAATTGAATGCCCCTATCATTTTCATTAATCCATATGCATATGTGATTTTGAAAAAGAGTTTAAACCAGTTCTAGAGGTACGCTAGCATAAGTGGTACAAACACACTAATGAATGAAACTCGGGCTCGAAATCCTTCCAATAGAGGTTTTCCTCTCTCGTGCACAATCCCCAAGATTAATTCAACATTAGCCTAATCCAAATGCATTAACTTAACTGATCCATATGCTAACTCTAAGCACCATAACTAGCAATTCCTTACAATTCACCCAAGAACATAAGCAAGTCCCATAAAAATTTAGCTCAAAGATAATGCCAATCATGCTCTCAACGTGTGTGAAATGCTAATCTCTTCTAAGAAATTCAAATACAAATTCAAAAGGCTTTCAATGAAAACAGTTTATACACGTCAATGTGCTATAAAATCCCTTGACAAAGCATTCGAATTATTTTCAACCCTCGTGCACAGTGTTTAATCAGGTAAGTATCAGGAATTAGCTTTTAAAATGAGAACCACGCATTCATGAATATCCAGTCTTGTTTTCCCAGAAAGCCTACAATTTAACTATTTGCTTTAGATATGATTAATTAAATTTAACTCGACTTTGACTCAAGGATAGGGCACAAAACATATTTACAAAATTTGAACTTCTTTGTCAGTGATTAAAGCATGCATACGAATATTCAAGTACCCCCAAACTTGAGGTACACAGTGCCCTCACTATCACAGGGCACAACGTGTCACAAATATTACCTGTAATGAAAAAGAGCAAACAACAACCCACATACAGAATAGTGACAGGTATATTAAAAGGCACAATAGCAATTGAGATCCAATATAAGTCATTATTAAGAGAAAGTTCAACAATAGTCACTGAAGCAAAATATGAGCAATAGCCAAAGTAATAAAACAAGGGTAAGAAGTTCAACAACAACAAACGGAATACTAATCCTCTCCATCATCGTCACTGGCATCTGCATCGCCACCATCTCTGTCATCATCATCATCCTCACCATCAGCACCAGCATCCTCGCCATCATCACCATCACCCGCCTGAGCTGCAGCAGGTATGTGGGCAGCAAATAACTCCTCTAACCGGGTCAGGCGAACACCATGGTCCTGCAGATATGTGAGGCATTGGGCTGCAGTGGCCTCAGTGCGCTGGATGGCCACGAGGATCACATCCAACGTAGAAGAAGACTGAGAAGAGGAAGGGGCACTAGATGGTTCACTCTGCTCCAGCGGAGATGGAGAGTACCCCACATGTGCCTGAGGAGCCTAAGAAGGTCCTCCCTGCTGAAAAATAGGGTTGTTCGCTGAACGTTGGGAGGCTGGGACTTGCTCATCAGGTTTCGGCTTGATGCTCAAGTAGTTGAACTTCTTGATAGGCTTAAAAAGAACATCAGTAACCACGGCGGAGACACCCACAGAAGAGCAGAAGGAAGAAATAAGGTGCGGCAACATCAATCCCACTGAATGATCACGTGCATGGTCTCTCAGAGTTTGATAAATCAATGCACCTAGATCGACTGGCTCCTTTTTCATAAGAAGGTAAATCAGGAGAGCCTAGTCTCTAGTAAGTCGATTTCAGTTTGACGAAGGCCAGAAGTAGTCATTGCCAAAATGTAACCAAACCCGAGCCTCAACTGATAACTGAGCATGTGGTAAATACTTCTGAGCCCTACCTCGACTCTGCCACCCCACCATGTTATTGTAAACCAGTAATTCTAAAATTTCATCCTTAAGTATGTCATCTTCATTGTCCAATAGCTGCTTGTACTTGCATTCTTCAAAAGCCGGGAGTGCTGCAAACTGCCGAAAGCTTGCCAGAGTAAAGTCAATGTCGACCCCCCTAAGGGGAAACCGCCAAATAAGTCTCACACTAGCAGTGGCATAGAATTCCTGGACAATCTGTAAATTCCCGTCAACCTTAGGCTCCATGAGCCTCTGCAAGCGATAAGTACGGGTGGCTAAATCATAAAACATATAAGAGACATTGAACGAGAATTCACGCTCTTGCAACAAGGGTCGATTAATGATTTTGGCTTTGGCCTCAGCGACGGCCCTGGGACCCGTTCGGTCAGCAACACGCTTGGCAGGCATATTATCTGGAGAAGGAGCAGTACGAAACCAAAACAGATAAAGAAACATACCGGCACTCAATACTGACACCAGAAACAGACAGAACACATAGAATCTCCTCCCAAACTTATCACCTAAGCAAGACCACACCACTTATCACAATTCCAGCCTACCCCCTATCCTGACTTCATGGAGATTACCTTCTTGCCCCCGAAACAACTAATCTTAACCAAAAGGCAAAGCATTTTAAATGATTAAAGAAGGAATTCCAATTCAATATGGTATGGAAATAAAAACAAAGCAAATTCACAAAATACCCCCAATCGCTAAACCATTCTGCACTTTTCAAACCGAGGCACAATATATAATCAAACTATTGGAAACTTGCCAAAAACGATTCAAAATGACAGAATATCCTTACTTTCAGAAAAACAGAGGGAATGGTTTGTGCAACCACAGAATCCAGGACAATGAGCAAGAACAAACTACAATAGGGGTCACAGGCATTATGAAATTTCAAATGCAATAATCCCAATGCAAATTGTTTGGCAAAATGCTGGAACTTGACAGAGTTGGAACAGCAAACATCAATCAGATTTAGCACACTAACCAGCAAACAAGTTACTGTCAAGACACAAATGATTAAGTAATGTCAAGTAAGTGAGAGTCAGCAGGATAAGACACAAATGATTAAGTAATGTCAAGTAAGTGAGATTCAGCAGGATAAGACACAAATGATCAAGCCCAAACCTTGATGAGGTTAACCTTTCATTTCCAAAATCAAATTGCATAGTTGTTTTAGGATTTAACTTCCAAACAGGATAACTTCACAAAAGGAGAAAAACAAATCAGCATGTTATGGACAATTCTACTTGTGAACACCCTATTTTGTCCGGGCCCCACTAAAAAATACAAAAATAATTGATAATGATTGGTGTCCAAATTGGCAATCATCATTGAAAGAAAAAATTAAAAAAAACGAAAATAAGAAAAAAAAATAAGGAAATCCTCCTATTGATGATGATCGGTGTCTAAATAGGCAATCATCATTGAAAGGAAAAAAAAAAAAAATTAAAATTAAAATAAATCCCCTCATTGATATGATTGGCATCATCATTTATTAAGGGAAAATAATAAATAAAAAATAAAAAATAAAACAATCTCATTTATGTTGATAGGTTTAAATTAGGAAGTTACTTGTGGGGAGAATAATGAAAAAAAAATTAATTAAAAACGAAAAAATCTCCACTAATGGTAATTAGGTCAAGTTAGGAAGTTTTATCAATAGAAAATACAAAAAATAAAAAAACGAAAATTAAAAAAAAAATCTCCATTGATGGTGATTGGGTCAAGTTAGGTAGTTCTTAACATAAAATACAAAAAAAAATCAAAAAACAAAAATAAAAAAAAAAAGGGAGCATTTATGAAGAAAACCCTACCTTGAGACTATAAATAGGAGTGCAAGGGTTGAAGTAAAGGGGACAAGAATTTTGGGAGAGCAAGGAGATAAGGTCTGTGGTTGAGTTTTCATCCTTTTATTTGATTTCACTTTTACATCTCGTTTTTTTTCTCTCATCTAATATCCCTTGGTTCATGCTTACCTCATCATGCCTCATGCTTACCCCATCATTCATGCACTATGACTTTATCCAATATGCATTATATTGCTTTACTTTGTATTATGATGTTGCTGGACGTGTTTTAGCTCATCGTGGTCTTGTGGATTTGCATTTTATTGTCCAACTAAATTATCTCATACATAGGCAAGAGCGGGTTCAAAGAATAAAAGGTACGCATAAATCTTCTCATCTTTGATTTCCTTTTCTTTTAACTTGTGCTATTTCTTCTTCTTCTTCTTCTTTTCCTTTAATCTATTTCTTAGGTCCTCTTTCAAAAAATATTTAGACACGCTTTGATAAATGAAAATAAAATGGAAAAACTCTCTTTTACAAGAAAATAAAAAAAAAACGTTTTTTGAAAAAAAAAGTAAAAAACACAAACCCAACAAAAAAAAGATATTTTTCTCAAATAAATTAAATAAACATTTTTCTAAAAATCACCAACCAAGTGACACGCTTTTCTACCCCCCGAACTACGTGGGCTTTGATCCCTCTAAAGGGTACGTAGGCCCTAGGTTTTCATCCTAGGTCAAGTCCAATTTTGTAAATAAATATATTTTTTCTTATTTTCTTATTGTAAATAAATATTCTTTTTTAAATAAGTACATTTTTCCTTATTGTAAATAAGTGTTCTTTTTTTTGTTTCTTCGATTTCTTTCATTTCATTTAGTTTCGTAAATATTTTTTTTTTTAGTTGGGTAATTATAATAATGTTAAAGGCCATTTTTATTTTTAAATAATTAACTTAGGGTAACCATTCTTATGAATGGGTGTTGTGGGGTACCTAACACCTTCCCCACACACAATCGACTCCCGAACCCTAAATGATTTTTTGTAGACCAGTTTTCGTTTTTAAAAAAGGTTTCCAAAATTATCCTATCTTTAAAATTTTGGTGGCGGCTCCATGTTTTTCGAAATTTCGGGCGCTACAGCTTGGCGACTCCACTGGGGATGGTTTGAGAGTCAAGCCCATTTAAGTTAAGTGTTTAAAAATAATATGGCCTTAATTTTATTTTAATTACCCTTTTTCTTTTTTGTAAATATTTGTTTTATTTTTTAAATTCTTTATTCTTCTATTTGTTTATTCTTTTTTTCCTATCTATCTTGTGATCTGCTTAGCAGATGAGGGTTAGGTAGAACCTAGGCCCATAGGTTGGTATGCTCTCCACACACACTGAACATATACACTATTCTCCTCACACACATTTTGGGCCCTATACCCGGGTCTGTGAGTTCCTTAGGTGAGTGGAAGTTTCTAGCGGTCTCCCTGTGGGGTTTTAAGAACCCTCTGAGGTTACTGTGAAGACTTCATCCTAGCTGTTACTTATTTGGTGAGGTTGATCCCTGTGGGGTTTTCAGAACCCCCTGAAGGTCAATTTCATCAAATGGGGTCTTCATCTTTACGATGGGGGCAGTTAGGAGACCTTTATCTATGAGAATTAGAACTACCTTGAAACCATTGCACCTATTAGTGGAAATTATCAACCTACCCAATTAATTAGTACCTACCTTTCTTAGGATAGATACCACTAACCTAGGGTCATTCCTAAAATAGGACACTGGAGGGCATATATTTATTTATTGTTGATCATCTTCATTGTCATCCATACATAATCAATGAAATCCTAGGATCAAGTGACTAACTGTCGCTTCACCTGAGTATGTATCTAGCATTACTGCACATAAATATACATCACAAGGACGGTATATGCATTAGATAGCTAGCCTTAGTCTAAGGGTCTATGACCCTAAAAGACCATGATATCATCACATCAATTATGTTATAAAACATATCAATAAGAGATAATCCTTTAGGACTCATGAGGTATCATTATCTCATTCATTAGCATTTTAGCTTCATTTGATATGGGCCTTGGACATAATCATTATTTTTTAAAAACCCTTAGTCGCGTGATGGCTTGGACCATTTGCAGGTTAATGGGCACTTCATTCTCCCTATGGGGTATTGGATCTCTTGAGGAGATGAAGTTCTTTTTCTTAATGTCCATTACCCATATCAAAACTTGAAGTATAAGTCATCACTCTTTCATGTCTCATGAGGTATCCTTGCATCATCTATTGGCATTTAGCTTCATTTGATATGGGCCTTGGACATAATCATCATTTTTAAAACCTTTAGCCGCGTGATGGCCTGGACCATTCGCAGGTTAAGGGGCACTTCATTATCCCTATGAGGTAATAGATCTCTTGAAGAGGTGAAGTTCTTTCTCTTAATGTCCATCACCCATATCAAAACTTGAAGTATAAGTCATCACTCTTTCATGTCTCATGAGATGTCCTTGCATCATCCATTAGCATTTAGCTTCATTTGATATGGGCCTTGGACATAATAAATATTTAACAAAACCCTTAACCGTGTAAAAGCTTGGGCTATTCACGGGTTAATGGGCACTTTATCCTCCCTATAGGGTATTGGATCTCTTAAGGAGGTGAAGTTCTTTTTCTTAATGTCCATCACCCATATCAAAACTTGGAGTATAAGTTATCACTCTTTCATGAGGTATCCTTGCATCATCTATTGACATTTAGCTTCATTTGATATGAGCCTTGGACATAATAAACATTTAATAAAACCCTTAACCGTGTAATGACTTGGGCCGTTCGCAGGTTAATGGGCACTTCATCCTCCCTATGGGGTATCGGATCCCTTGAGGAGGTGAAATTCTTTTTCTCAATGTCCATCACCCATATCAAGGCTAGAAAGCACATGTAATCATCTGCATAGCATGCATTTAGAAATACTTTCTGACTCTTCCTTTTATTTCCTTTAATAAAGGACAAGCAAGTTATCTAACAACTAAAAATTTGGCACAAAGGTTAAATGGCAAAAGAACCAGGTTTAAATCAAGTTCCTATAGGAAATGTGTATTGCATACTTATCACCATGGTCAATGATAAGATATTGGCTAGGATGGGACTCAGGGTCCCTCCTATCTAATGATCAACTCTAGTTCTCCCTGTGGAATCATAGATTCCCTAAGGAAGCTAGAGGATGCTTGTGCCAGAATACCTTTATGCCAATACACCATGGATAACTCGCTATGCCTGCTTGAAATTATGAGTTCAAATAAACTAATGATATTTTGTTCCTTTATAGGCAGGTGATACAATATTGCTCCATCTAAATGTCCTAACCAGCTACCCCCTAAGCATTCATACAACACGCACTCACGTAGTCGTCAAATGGCAGCCAGCAGTGGAAATGAAGCCGAATCTAATATAAATCATTGGATAGGGAGGGAAAATTAGCACTCTGAAATCCCCATATAAGGAAGAAATTTCCGACATCCTCTGAAGTGCTAAACAAGCCGACTGTTGCAATGGTTTCAATAATAAGCAAAAAGACCTGCACGTGGATTTCAGCTGATGATTCTAGAAGGGCTTTGGAAAATTGGGAGTTTGAGGACACCTTCAATTCTATTATTTTAGAGTAACATGCCTAGCTAAAAGTTGTCTTTTTATGCTTTGTATGCGCCTTTAGGCGAGCTCTTATATGAACCATGAATAAAGAATGATATGCGAATAAAATTCACATATTTGTATCCATTCCTTTTTTTTCTTTTTCCTTCTATTCATTCGTTGTTCATTTTTTGCCCTCCAGGAAATCGATTTCCTCGGAACTCTTGTCCAACGCAGAGGTTCCTGAGTCCCTGAATGATGATTCGCTTGTTGCCATTGATATGCATGATTACAAGTATGATGATGATGAGATCATTCAAGTATACAAAAAAATCCTCAAATCCGAAGACAATAGAATGTGCCCATATGAAGATGTGATTGAAGTAATAAATATGGGCACAGAGGAAGAAAAGAGAGAACTAAAGATAGTAGATAACCCTGAAAGAGAGCAAATGGTTGAACTCTTCAAACAATTCATAGATGTGTTCGTATGGTCTTATCAAGACATGCCAGGCCTTGATTCAGGGATTGCTTCTCACAAGATCCCCTTATTCCCAAACACTAAGGCTAAAAAGCAGAAATTGAGGAGGCTCACTTCCGATATGTCCTTAGTGGTTCAAGAGGAGGTGATGAAACAATTAGAAGCGGGTTTCCTAGAAGTAGCTAAATACCCACAATGGATAGCAAATGTCGTTCTTGTCCCAAAGAAGGACGGCAGAATTCGAATGTGTGTGGATTATCGAGATCTGAATAAAGCTAGCCCAAAAGACGATTTTCCATTGCCTCATATTGATGTCCTGGTTGATAATACAGCCTGTAGCTATAGGTACTCATTCATGGATGGGTACTCAGGGTATAACCAAATCCCTATGGATAGAGAGGATAAAGAAAAAACCACATTTATTGCACAATGGGGAACTTATTATTACCGCGTCATGCCATTCGGGCTAAAGAATGCTGGGGCAACTTATCAGCGTGCCATGGTGGCACTCTTCCATGATATGATGCATAAAGAACTTGAAGTATACGTGGATGATATGGTAGCTAAATCTTCTGAGGGAGAAAGCCATGTTGTGGTGTTAAGAAAGCTATTTGAAAGGCTACGCAAGTACAAGCTACGACTAAATCCTAACAAATGCGTCCTTGGAGCTTTATCTGGAAAATTGTTAGGCTTCATTGTAAGCCAAAAAGGGATTACAGTAGATCCAGACAAAGTAAAAGCAATACGGGAAATGCCCCCTCCTCAAACAGAAAAGGAAGTTTGAAGCTTTTTGGGGAGACTGAATTACATTGCATGATTCATTGCCAACCTGACTGCAACTTGTGAGCCGATATTCAAGCTTTTAAAGAAGAACTGCACCAGGAAGTGGGATGAAGATTGCCAACAGGCATTTGATAGAATCAAGGATTATTTGTTAAATCTCCCAATTTTGGTTCCTCCTGTACCAAGACGACCTTTAATTTTATATTTAACAATACGACCAAATTCCATGGGAGCCATGCTGGGGCAACAAGACGCATCTAAGCGAAGAGAACAAGCGATCTATTACTTGAGCAAGAAGTTTAATTATTGTGAGTCACGTTACCAGATGATCGAGCACACTTGTTGTGGTTTAGTCTGGGCTACAAGGAGGTTGAGGCAATACATGCTTTACTACACCACTTGGTTAATTTCAAGAGTAGACCCACTCAAGTACATCTTTGAAAGCCCGCATGTAGCTGGAAGAGTCTCTAAGTGGCAAGTAATATTGTCTGAATATGATATAAGATACGTCGTTCAAAAATCTGTCAAGGGTGGTACAATAGCAGATCACTTAGCGGAAAACCCCATAGATGAATGCCAGCCACTAGATTTCAAATTTCCAGATGAAAACATATGTGCTACAGAAGACCCGATCGAGGAAAGCAAATCGAAAGGGTGGGAAATGTATTTTGATGGGCAGCAAACATGCATGGCAATGGTGTAGGGGCAGTAATCATATCCCCGGACAGAAAGCAATTTCTGATTGCTATAAAGTTAGGATTTGACTGCACCAATAACATGATAGAATATGAAGCTTGTATTAATGGTCTCCAGGCTGCCATAGATCTTAGGATAAAAAACCTAAAAGTCTATGGTGACTCAGCTCTCATAATTTATCAGGTAACTGGCGAATGGCGTACTAAAGACCCAAAGTTGATCCCTTATCAAGAGTATTTGATAGAGTTGATCAAAAATTTTGAAGTAATCAATTTTCATCACATGGCTAGAGAAAAGAATCACTTAGCTGATGCGTTAGCTACTTTAGCAGTTATGATCCAACTTGATTGTGGGGTCCAAGTTCAGCCAATACAGAATGAGACTAGAAGATCGCTAGCATTTTGCTTCAATATTGGACGAGAACACGACGAGCAACCTTGGTACCATAGTATCAAGATGTATATGGAGCATGGTGCTTACCCTCCAGACGCAACACATAATGAAAAGAAGACCATCCGGCGATTGGCCATGGGCTTTTTTTATTAGTAATAATGTCCTATATAAGAGAAGCTTTGATGGGACATTGCTACGCTGTGTAGACATGAGGGAGGCGCACAAGATTATGGCAGAGATCCATGAAGGTGTATACGGTACACATGCAAATAGCCACTCATTAACTAAACAAGCTCAAAGATCTGGTTACTACTGGATAACTATGGAGAAGGATTGTATCAATTATGTTAGAAAGTGTCATAAGTGCCAGATATATGCCAACAAAGCTAACGCCCCTCCGACTATAATGCATAGTCTCATATCTCCATGGCCATTCTCCATGTGGGGAATAGATGTCATTGGGCCGATTAACCCAAAAGCTTCGAATGGTCATCGTTTCATCCTCGTTGTTATTGACTATTTCACTAAGTGGGTAGAAGCCAATTCCTTTGCTAGTATTACTCAGAAGGCCTTCATCAAATTCTTAAAGGCCAATGTCATCTGTAGATATGGGTTACCAGAGAGGATCATAACTGACAATGCACCAAACCTCAACGGGGCAGCAGTTAAAGAATTATGTGATCAGTTCAACATCAAACATCATAATTCTGCACCATATAGGCCACAGATGAATGGTGCAGTTGAGGCAGCCAATAAGAATATTAAGAAGATCCTCAGCAAAATGACAGTGACCTATAAGGACTGGCACGAAATGCTTCCATATGCATTACACGGATACCGTACCACAATGCGTACTTCAACTGGGGCAACCCCTTACTCTTTAGTTTATGGCATGGAGGCTGTTACTCCAATTGAGGTGGAAATACCATCCCTGAGAATCTTGGCTGAATCAGACCTAGATAAAAGCGAATGGATACGTTCTTGATTTGAACAATTAAATATGATTGAAGAAAAAAGGCTCACAGCCATATGTCATGGGCAGTTATATCAATCACGAGTGGCAAGGGCCTTTAATAAGAAACTACGACCCAGGTGGTTTAAAGTAGGAGACTTAGTCCTCAAGAAGATCCTGCCAAATCAAGAAGATGACAGAGGTAAATAGGCTCCAAATTATGAAGGCCCATATGTTGTTAAGCAGGTTTTCTCTGGAGGGGCATTGATATTGACAAACATGAATGGCCAAGATTTACCAAGGCCAATCAATTCAGATGCTGTAAAGAAATACTATGCGTAAAAAAAAAAGCTCGCTAAGTTGAAAACCCGAAAGGGCAGCTTAGGCAAAAGTTTGAGCAAAACAAAAAAAAAGGGGGCTCACTAAGTTGAAAACCCGAAAGGGCGGCTTAGGCAAAAGTCAGAGCAAAAAAAAAAAAAAGGGGGCTCGCTGAGTTGAAAACCCGAAAGGGCGGCTTAGGCAAAAGTTAGAGCAAAAAAAAAAAAAAGAGGCTCGCTAAGTTGAAAACCCGAAAGGGCGGCTTAGGTAAAAGTTAGAGCAAGAAAAAAGCTTGCTAAGTTGAAAACCCGAAAGGGCGGCTTAGGCAAAAGTTAGAGCAAGAAAAAGCTCGCTAAGTTGAAAACCCAAAAGGGCGGCTTAGGCAAAAGTTAGAGCAAAAAAAAAAGAGCTCACTAAGTTGAAAACCCGAAAGGGCGGCTTAGGCAAAAATTAGAGCACAAAATTGGGAGCTGTTAAGTTGAAAACCCAAAAAGGCGTATTAAACACATATCGAAGAAGGTCATCGGTCCTAGCCCTATGACTCTCTTTACTTGGAAGACTCCGTAATCATTCATCGGAAAGTGCATATCTCTGGCAATTAAGCGAGGCACCATCAGGGGGACTACACGGAACTAAAAGCAAAGGACCTCCTTATAACATCATGTCTACACCAATATATGATCATCATCATGCATCCACTTGAATATTGGAAGATCATTTCTTTTAAATGAATCTTCATCCTTAGTATATCTTTCCCTTCTATTAAATTGCATGTCAAACTTTGTTTCATGATTTGTATAAGGGTAACTCTTTTTAATTAAAGCACAACTTTTGTCTGGACAAATACTCACGTTGATATACATGGTGTCCTCTACTCCCATTTAACTTGTGTAATTTCAGGATCATTAGCGAAGGTCCCAACTGGAATTTTTGTTGTGGGGTTAAACAGTTGACAAAGGGACACAACCTAAACTAAGGGTTCTAGGCTGTGGCATCTATGTGAATCTTATTATACACATCTTCATACCTCCAAGACTGTGCAAGTAACGGGGTACTGGTTAGACACATGGACAAAGAAAGAGCAATATCACCTGCCAAGCTATTCTTTAACACCACAATTATTGCACTCATTCTCATTAGCATGTCATCACCTCCATTATCAACATCACCATTAACATCATCATCATCACTACTATCGTCATCATCATCATTAGCATTATCATTGTATTCATCATCCTTATTAGGATTCCATCATCACAGTCATCACCATTATTAGTGTCATCACCTCCATCATGACATCACTATTCTGATATTCCCTTCATTATCATTGCCATTATCATCCTCTTCATCATCATCATTGTCATCATCACTATCATCATTATTATCAATGTCATCATCTTCATAAGCACTACTCCAAGGGGCATCACATGTTCATAGCACCCTTTTCAAAGCCCAGTAATGGCTGGCACCCTTTCAAAGCCCTGTACCAGCAGGCACCCTTAAAAGCCCAGTAACGGCTGGCACCCTTTCAAAGCCCTGTACCGGCAAGCACCCTCAAAGTCCAGTAACGGCTGGCACCCTTTCAAAGCCCTGTACCGGCAGGCACCCCCAAAACCCAGTAACGGCTGGCACCCTTTCAAAGCCCTGTAACGACAGGCACCCTCAAAGCCCAGTAACGGCTGGCACCCTTTTCAAAGCCCTGTACCGGCAGGCACCCTCAAAGCCCAGTAACGGCTGGCACCCTTTCAAAGCCCTGTACCGGCAGGCACCCTCAAAGCCCAGTAACGGCTGGCACCCTTTCAAAGCCCTGTAACGGCAGGCACCCTCAAAGCCCAGTAACGGCTGGCACCCTTTCAAAGCCCAGTAACGGCTGGCACCCTTTCAAAGCCCTGTAACGGCAGGCACCCTCAAAGCCCAGTAACGGCTGGCACCCTTTTCAAAGCCCTGTACCGGCAGGCACCCTCAAAGCCCAGTAACGGCTGGCACCCTTTCAAAGCCCTATACCGGCAGGCACCCCAAAGCCCAGTAACGGCTGGCACAATTCTTTTAAATCCCTGTACCGGCAGGCACCCTCAAAGCCCAGTAACGGCTGGCACAATTCTTTTAAAGCCCTGTATCGGCAGGCACTATTCTTTTAAAGCCCTGTACCAACAGGCACCCTCAAAGCCCAGTAACGGCTGGCACGATTCTTTTAAAGCCCTGTAACGGCTGGCACTATTCTTTCAAAGCCCAGTAACGGCTGGCACAATTCTTTTAAAGCCCTGTACCAGCAGGCACTATTCTTTTAAAGTCCTGTACCAACAGGCACCCTCAAAGCCCAGTAACAGCTGGCACAATTCTTTTAAAGCCCTGTAACGGCTGGCACTATTCTTTCAAAGCCCTGTATCAGCAGGCACTCTCAAAGCCCAGTACCGGCTGGCACAATTCTTTTACGCCCCACCAAAGTCCTATGCAACTAGGCGCTTCACTTCCATTCCAGGAAATCATCTATCTCCACTTGCATTCTTCTCCCCTATGAACCAAGTAAAAAGGGGCATGGACACTGTATTTTGTCCAAACCCTCTTTGGTTCCAAGGGGAAACCTTGTTCTCTGGCCGGACAAAATACGTGTTCTTATCTTTACTTGCTTCATAGACGAGAATCTCACTTTTCTCAGCTACGAAACAAGTAAAGAGGGGCAACTGTGAATACCCTATTTTGTCCGGGCCCCACTAAAAAATATAAAAATAATTGATAATTATTGGTGTCCAAATTGGCAATCATCATTGAAAGAAAAAATTAAAAAAACGAAAATAAGAAAAAAATAAGGAAATCCTCCTATTGATGATGATCGGTGTCTAAATAGGCAATCATCATTGAAAGGAAAAAATAAAAAAAATTAAAATTAAAATAAATCCCCTCATTGATATGATTGGCATCGTCATTTATTAAGGGAAAATAATAAATAAAAAATAAAAAATAAAAAAAATCTCATTTATGTTGATAGGTTTAAATTAGGAAGTTACTTGTGGGGAGAATAATGAAAAAAAAAATTAATTAAAAACGAAAAAATCTCCACTAATGGTAATTAGGTCAAGTTAGGAAGTTTTATCAATAGAAAATACAAAAAATAAAAAAAAACGAAAATTTAAAAAAAATCTCCATTGATGGTGATTGGGTCAAGTTAGGTAGTTCTTAACATAAAATACAAAAAAAAAATCAAAAAACAAAAATTAAAAAAAAAAAGGGAGCATTTATGAAGAAAACCCTACCTTGAGACTATAAATAGGAGTGCAAGGGTTGAAGTAAAGGGGACAAGAATTTTGGGAGAGCAAGGAGATAAGGTCTGTGGTTGAGTTTTCATCCTTTTATTTCATTTCACTTTTACATCTCGTTTTTTTTCTCTCATCTAATATCCCTTGGTTCATGCTTACCTCATCATGCCTCATGCTTACCCCATCATTCATGCACTATGACTTTATCCAATATGCATTATATTGCTTTACTTTGTATTATGATGTTGCTGGACGTGTTTTAGCTCATCGTGGTCTTGTGGATTTGTATTTTATTGTCCAACTAAATTATCTCATACATAGGCAAGAGCGGGTTCAAAGAATAAAAGGTACGCATAAATCTTCTCACCTTTGATTTCCTTTTCTTTTAACTTGTGCTATTTCTTCTTCTTCTTCTTCTTTTCCTTTAATCTATTTTTTAGGTCCTCTTTCAAAAAATATTTAGACACGCTTTGATAAATGAAAATAAAATGGAAAAACTCTCTTTTACAAGAAAATAAAAAAAAACGTTTTTTGAAAAAAAAAAAGTAAAAAACACAAACCCAACAAAAAAAAGATATTTTTCTCAAATAAATTAAATAAACATTTTTCTAAAAATCACCAACCAAGTGACACGCTTTTCTACCCCCCGAACTACGTGTGCTTTGATCCCTCTAAAGGGTACGTAGGCCCTAGGTTTTCATCCTAGGTCAAGTCTAATTTTGTAAATAAATATATTTTTTCTTATTTTCTTATTGTAAATAAATATTCTTTTTTCCTTATTGTAAATAAGTGTTCTTTTTTTTGTTTCTTCGATTTCTTTCATTTCATTTAGTTTCGTAAATATTCTTTTTTTTTTAGTTGGGTAATTATAATAATGTTAAAGGCCATTTTTATTTTTAAATAATTAACTTAGGGTAACCATTCTTATGAATGGGTGTTGTGGGGTGCCTAACACCTTCCCCACACACAATCGACTCCCGAACCCTAAATGGTTTTTTGTAGACCAGTTTTCGTTTTTAAAAAAGGTTTCCAAAATTATCCTATCTTTAAAATTTTGGTGGCGGCTCCATGTTTTTCAAAATTTCGGGCGCTACACTACTGCAGCAGTAATCAATGCAGAACACAAACAACTTCAGATTTCCACCACCACACACTTGGCATAATCAGAGCAGTAGCTTACAACCAGCAATGATAGCAATGCACACTAACAACAGCAACATTCAATTTTGTAAAATAGGGCAACAGCTTACAAGGTAGATCAAGGCTAATTGAATGCATCAATTGCTGTCACAAGGATAGAAAAACTCTATAATCATGTACATTATCCTTAAAACCAGCCATTACAACAGATTAGTCATGCCTACGTCTAAATCCCCAATTCTAATTTGAACTATACTACCCTTAATGCGTGTAAAAGAGCGAGAGCGAGACCTCTTTACCTCAGATGGTAGAAGAATCAATGGATTAATGGAGGAATCCAAGATGAGAGATACCCGTTTGGTGCCCTAGGTTGCCCCTTGCAGTAGAGGAGTGTGGAACGACACAAATCCACAATGGGGAAGACAGCAGAACAATGGGGTGGAGGGAAATCAAAGGGGAGACGAAGGAGAAACAAGAGATTGAAGGCAAACTTGAAGGGAAAGGCTGAGGGGGGTGGGTCGACACTGGGGGAGGAAGAGGGGAAGGGGTTGGCGGCTGAAAGAAAGGGGAATGAGAAAAGAAAAGAGTTGGGCAGGGTTTTTAAAACCCTGCTGTCACGCTTGGGCCGCAGCCCAAAACTTTCTGGGCAATAGCTAGCTGCGGCCAACAATGACCTGGCCGCGGCCCAAAACCTTCTGGAACAGCATTGGCCGCGGCCGTTCCTGGGTGATTTTCTGGTGGAGTATGGCACTTAGAAGCCTTTGTGCTTCCTCTAACTCCTCAGTGCGTTCTTGTATATGCTCCACTTCATGTGTTTGGAAGGATATGGAAGGAGGATGTTTTTAGGGATTCTTCAACACTTGTGCTTGCTGAGTGAGACGTTCAAGTTTCTTTTCCAATCTCTCACTTTCTTTCTCTTGTTGATCCATCCTGCTAAGAAGAATGTCCATTTGTGATCGCCGCTCTTTGGTATGACCATCCATTTGAGTTTGAAACTCTTGAATCACTTTCATTTGATGAGCAAAGGTGTCCTTGTTGGACTGCTCTTCATTGATTGTTTGAGTGATTTGGTTTTGAAACTCTTGAATGACTTCACCAATGGTCGGTTCTTGGTGTGGCTCACATGGTTGGGAATGAGGTCCATAGGATTGTGGAAATGGTGGGTAGAGAGGCTCATGAGGTGGATGGTATGGTTGGAAAGTGGAATATCATGAAGGAGAAGGGTCATGATATAGCATGCGGTTATATGATGGAGGATTAGAATGTGGCTCATAATATGGGTTGTATGGTGGTGGAGAAGGTTCAAGGTATGATCTATAGGGTGGGTGTGGTGGGTAACGAGGTTGAAATAAAGGTTGTTGGTAGGGTTCTTGGTATGAAGGGTGGAATGGACCTTGGCATTCTTGACCAATTGGACTATCTTGACATCCTAAATTAGCTTGAAGAAGCTGTAACGTTTGTTGAATAGCATAGATGCTTTCAGAGATGGATTCTTTCCTTTCAGTTGAATCTACTACAAAATAGTGAGAGTGAAATGGTAAACTTTGATTACCATTAAACCAAGCCATGAAAATTCAATCACAATAAATTCCAATGAATCACAAGATAACTATCTAACTAAAAACTATGAAAACTAAGAAAAAGAATCGAAGAGAATACAAATGCAAATGAAAAAAAAACGGGAAAAGATTTCAAAATGATAAAAGATGCAAGATACTTTGAATTAACTTGGAGACATGGTGAATTCAAACAAGTGAGCTCAAAATCATATCAAATTGAATGCAACAACACCACACAAAAGCTACCAAGTCAAAACAATGCAATGAATGCTATGCAAACTACCTAAATACATAAATCCTAAACTGTATGCAATGAAAAACAAAAAATGCACAACTAACAAGCTCAACATGAAAAACCCCTTGTCAAAAGTGAATTTGACAATTAGATTACCTAGGGAGCCAATTACTTAGCTCCCTAGCAACGGCGCTATTGATTTGACCTTGTCTTTACGCCTTGGGGTCAAATGCAAAATATTTTTAATCCAAGAATTGCAGTATAATGCAACACTCGGGTCGTCTCACTTGAGGAGCCTTTATTGAACTTCCTAAGTAAACTAATTATCATGCAAATGCAATTAAAACAAGGGGAAAATGATTTTTGGATTTTTTAAATTAATAATTAAAAGAAAATGCAATTGTTAATTAAAAACTAATCTAATATTTTTGGTGTTTCTCTTATGAAAATGGAGAATGAGTAAAAGTGAATGGAATGGTATGGAGTGGAAAATATCAATAAAGAATGCTCTTGGTAATGAAGAAATGACAATCTTTACTCAAAAAGATTATGGGAGTTAAGAATTCATTAAGTCTTAAGAAAAACCTCAAGATAACACTTGAGTCCAATATTCCCAGTTAATAGTAGTTCTTACAAACATAGGTAACTACTATCTCTTGAGATATTGTTAAAAACCACTTAATGTGCAATTGAAATTTGAATAATGCGACATGAGTCTTCTTGGATTTGAGTGCTAAACAGCCCCTCAAGGATACAAATCAACCACATTAACTAGACAATCACACGCTAATTAATATAATATCATTGCAACCACAAAGAAATTCAAACATATATAATCTTCACATTGTAAAATTCAATCTCAACTACAATTATCAAACCAAAAGAGACAATTAACATTAATCCCAATTCCAGAATCACATATGTAAAAATTCCTAAAACTAGGCAATTCAAATATATATAATTCTAAACTAATGGAATGATAACAAAACTCCCATTTGTAATCCAATAAACTCAAGCACAATTCATCATCACCAAGAAGCATTAAAATCAGCTAGTCATCAAGTGAGCAACTTCCCAATTCTTCCAGAACACTGCCAATCCATGGAAAATGAGTGAAAGTTGAAATTGCAAGAGGAAGGACGTGGGTTCTGTCGGGGCAGAGATGATGAACTAAGAATGAACAGCTGAAGGACGAATCTGTGGAGAAGAATTCAATGGGTTGGTAATTGATGGAGGTGAAAAACAGAGGAGCAGTGACGGTGGTGGTGTTTGGTTCCGGTGACGGTGGTACAAATCTGATTCCCTCTCCCTTTTCTGTTCAAATCTCCCCCTCCGGTTCAAGCTCGCGGCGCCACGACGTCCTTCCTCTCCTCTGGTTTTTTTCTGGTCTGCAACACAGTGTGGCGGAGAAGTGAATCCCGCCGGCGACAATGAAGGTGGTGAGCTATGCCGCCGGCGAGAGTAGAAGAAGAGGAAGGTGATGATATGCGTGATGCTTCTCTCTGTGCGGCGCCCCCCTATGATAAATCCTCTCAGCTTTCTGTTTTCAATCTCGGATCCTCGCATGTCCGAAGCCCATATCCACAGCGCTGTCGGGTCTGCTGAAGAAGAGAATGAATAGTAACCCTGGTCAAAAGTTGCGTTTTGACCAGGGTATTCAGTGAAAAATGAAAATTCTCTGTAGGGACTTAGATGAAACGTTTTGAAACGTTGATGGTCTGAAATGAACATTCTGAAATTATGGGGTACTTCTATGTACTTTTCTCTGGCCATTTTCCTTCGTTCTTTGTGATTTTCACAAAAATCTGGGGACTTTTCTGTAATTTTTCCAGAGATCAACATATTAATTTGTCCTCCAAAATTTCCAATTTTCTTCCAAAACCCTGAAATGCAATATTAAGCATAAGGTAATATCAAAAGTTCAAGGGACAATATATAAAAAAATAATAATTAATGAATTTTGACCATTTTGCCCCCTAATTCCCATTAATTCAAAATAATTGTCCCTAACCAAAATTAATGCTTAATAATGCAATAATGTCTCAGAAAATATATTAAAATCCCAAATTAATCATGAAAAATTTATTTAAAAAGAAGGGTCAATCAGAACCAAATCCAAACCCGCCAACTATCTTTTATATTAAGGACCGGAGGTAGCATTTTATTTGATTAAATACAAACATATCGATGTTTCCTAGTCTCGGCATAATAATGTACCTTTGATATACTAGAAAAGCAGCAGTTAATTAATGGCGCCGGACGGCGGCTTTCTGGGTGGACCATAGCACTTGTCTATCATAGCAAATCCTTCCAAACTGATCTTCCTCAAATGATCACCTTCTTGTGCCATTTAGATGTTTTCAAACTATCTAACTTTTCTTCTCTCAAACACAACGTGCAGGCCAATATATCTATCTAACTTGCTGTGTTGCTTGTGGGTGCTTGCTTCTTGCTTAGTTAATTAGTCCCCTTTATTCTTTATAGAAATCCAATTCTTCAGTGCCAACTTAATCTCACCAGGTCAATTATTATTTGTTTGAATAATATTCTCATTTCAATTGGAATTTGAGAAGGAAGGTTCTTAATTATAAATTGGTAGATTCTTTGATGATCTTAATTTTTCTCTGGGTTAATTTTTTTGGTTTATTGATGAAGTTCTTATATATATTAAGCTTAATTAATCCAGGGAATGTATTCACCGATTCACATTTACCTTCAAAATAGTAGTAAAGTGGATAGAAATTGATTACTGTTCATGAGAATTATGAAGAGCTAATCCTCTAACAAGTTTCCAAAATACTGGGCCAAGTTTGGTCGATCATCCTCAGCAACAGCCAGTGGATTACTTATTGTGTGGTCAGAGATTCTTTTCAATTCAAACTATCCAGTCTTAAAGCTAAGGTGTGATTCTAATTCGGTAATTCCCCAATTCCTACCCTTTTTTCATTATATTAATTGTTGAGCAGGACGAAAGTTGTAATTTTAATGTCATTGGCTCTCTATGCACGTAATATATATGAATACAAATATGTGTGTGTGTGTGTGTGTGTATCTATATAGATATATATACATATATATATATATATGTATATGTATATGTGTGTGTATATATATATAAAAGAAACATGCATATATATGATAATAGTTTTGATGCAATCAAAGTCTACGGAAAAGAATCTATGTTCATTCTTTTTGTTAAGTCAAATTTGCGTTTCTCAATGAGAATATTGTTAGTGCATTTCCACTATAACAAGATGATAGATCCTCGTAAGCAAAACTATATATATTACAAATTATATGAGGAATATTATTTTCTAACGTTTGAAATTTTAAATTCATCACAAAATACATATACTTTAATTAAAGTACGTACTATAAATCAAAAGAATGATTATATATATATATATCGCCCTGATTTTCTTATGCGATCAAATACACTTCATGAGTGAAAATGTGAATTTTTTTCTAAAGCACATAATCTTAGGATCATTACATATATTAATTAACGGAAGTAATTAAGATCATGCTGGAATAACTCTTCATTACTGGCCAATTTTATAAGTTGATATACAGTATTAAATGTCAATATTTTTCTGCAGAATTTTGATCATAGAGAAAGGTAAGATAAAATGAATTATTATATAATGATCTTCTTTTTACCACACCTTTGGTTTTGTCATTAGGCTTTTGAGCTTGATTAGCTAGCCAGGACACAGAACATATTCCTATTCATCCCCCAAAATGATCATTTTCAAAATTAGGCTGATTATGAAGGTTCCTTTGGGGAACATGTGCCTAACTGCAAAAATTAATGGTTAATTCCTCTGTCACACAATAATGAAGGTTCAATTCTGGGTTAAGATTAGAAACGACATTCATGAATTCTGGAAAATATTGAACAATCTTTTCCATTTCAACCCTTTTCAGCTCAAATTTGTTTGAGTCTTCAAGCAAGGGAAAAAGACGACTCGAAGAATCCGATTCTCAAGGGAATCCAATTCTCCTCCTCCTTTTTTAGCAAGTTAATAACAACCAATTCTGTTCTAGTTTTCTTTTTCTAACTTCATTCAAAAAAATTGTCGGAAATTTAGTAGATTTAATTTTAAGTTTCAGTGTTGTTACTTTTCTTTAGATTGATAAAATTTTTGTGCAATAGTTTACACGGGGCAAATTGAAATTGAAAAATCATATAAGTCAGTTTATTTACCACTATATAAATTTAAGTTGAAGGGCTCTAATTTTCAGTGACAAACACACATAATGTTTGGTCTACATTCAGTAGTTCAGAAAATATAAAACTAATTTTATATAATGACTATTACACCTGCCTCTTAAGTGAAAACTTACCAAGAAACATTGCTTCTAAGTGAAAACTTTCAAAGCAAATTTATACCTTAATCCTATATAAACCTTCACTAATTTGTTGCCAAATACAAATTAAATGTCAAATATATGTCCGACCGAGTGTGTCCTTTAAGCTTGATCTATGGACACAATAAGCGGACGACTCAATGTTGAAATTTGACATAAAGTTTATATTTATGAATATTAATATATATATATATATATATTATCATCAATTCATCAAGCTAATTAATAATTATGCATAATAAACAGTGAATTTCAGCATATCTGCCTTGTTATTACAACGATTGCTTTTAAACATTGTGGAAGGTAATATAGGCTAATTATTAGCTTTCATCTTTGACTGTTGAGGAAGTACTAGTAGTGTATATTATAAGGGACATACATATGTACTGGAATTTGTGTGTGTGTGTGTGTGTGTACAGATATCATAGTTAATTTAAAACTTTAAATCAAATCATTACATAGGGCACTTTCGTCCAATCATATATAGAATTAGTTGGCAAAAATAGAAGATCATATATAGAATTAAGTTTGTAGAGATTTTCTCTTCTTTGGGAGAGACAAAGTCTGTATAGAGAATTAGACATTAGGAATTGGTACGAATGAGGACACCATATATGTACTACTAAAAGCTTAAATGAACTTTATTTCCATTAACGACTACTTCTAGGTCACTCATAAACTAGCTAACAGTAGAGTACATACATATGTATACAGGAGGGGGCATACATACCCACACGTACATATATCACAGACCTAATTAAGCTGCAGAAGCCCTAGGCACAAAAATATTTTTGCAGGTCTTCGAGCTACTGGCTACATATACTTTCCTACATGAGACAAGCTAGTTGAAACACTCACTTGCAAGTCCAAACCAAAAGTGTGGAAGCTCAAAGCTAGGGTTTTGGCTTTTGTTTCAGTAATAATATTTGCCCCGACGAAAAGGAAAAGCATTGAAGTTGACAACATTGATGCCGCCATAGATAGAAGCAGCGTCTCTACTATTAATACAAGAAGGCTCTGCTGCTTCCATTTCATCCGCCCTCCGCTGTCCTTGCCTCATTGGAGCTGCTGCTTCAGCCTGAACCCCACGCCGTCCTCGCCGGCCGGCTTGAGCGCCATAGCACTTGTCTATCAGATAGAATCCTTCTAAACCAATCTCTCTCAGGTGATCTGCCATTATTGATGCTCGATCAATGAAGCCTCTCTTACGTGGTGGTTTTTCTTTGCTTGAAAAGGAAGAAGAAGATGAAGTCCCTTTTATAGGAGCTACAAGTGACTGAATACTGTAGCTTGTAACCGAGAATATTTCTTTACGGTGGGTTAAATTAATATTATCTCTAGGTGAATGACCATATCTTTTGGACCGAATGTCAATCAACCGATGATTGTCATGATATTATAATTTGATTTCTTTTTTGCTTATTCTTTTATCTTCTTGATTGATGAGCAAGATTCAGGGAAGGAATATATTCTTGTCGACCACCAATATGATCGATGTGGTAGTTTTCTGCCTATTTCGGTTCTCTATCAGTCCTCCACTTGATTACCCTTAATTTGTCGATAGCTGGTAATTCATTTTAGTTAAACAAATTAAATTATAATATAATGTCTTCGAATATTGTAATATTTAATCACATGCGACTCATTTCTTATTTCAATATTGCTCTCAACTTCCTCAATACACACATGTATGTAATCTAAACCTGCCTTTAGATTTATAGTAGTATTGTTTGTCCCCAAAAAAAAAAAATTCTTTAAACACAAATGTATCTATGTCTGTGTGTATTTATATCATGATTTTCAATTTCAAAACTATATTATAATTAAGCCTACACTTTGTCAAGGGTTTAATTTAAGCTATATCATCCATAAATATTAATTTAGATACTACAAATTTTTATATATGGATATTTTAAATGCGTCTATAAACATTATGTTTATTTTAAATGCTGAAAAATTAAATGATGATATTATTCTTCAAATAAAACTAGCTATAATTAAGTGAATTTGTTTTAAGAGAGTACTTATTGTATAAAAAAATAAACATTTCACAAAAAAAAAAAAAAAAAAAAAAGATATCCAAAGTATACTTCTTTTTTCTGGATAATTAATTAATTAATTTTCTCAGCATTCTCTTTGTTATTTATATACTATGATAAGGTCCTCTGTGAAACACGAGATTTTTTTTTTTTTTTTGGGTTGTAATCAATTAGGCGGTTTGTGAACTTTAGTGCAACTCACTCTAACCAAAAAAGAAATCAATAATGAGTGAGAATATGATTCTTTCCAATGTTTATATATGTTGAAAGCCTCCTTTAATTTGGTAACGAATATGATTCAATATATGCATTATTTTTATCACTTTCTCCTTTCAAGCATCTTCACATTTGCTTTTATAAGGCAGTCATGAATTTGGTTGGTCTACATACTTTAGAATATTAATTATTTACGCCTAGCTATTATTAATATATATAACAGTTTCCCCGAACGTGACGATTTCTTGCTGAGGTAAACACAGTGATGTAATTGTTTGGCATTCGGATAAAATGCACTCACAATAATAATTTTAAGAACAAATGCAAGCATTTTTTATTTAAAAAAATTCAATATACTGAGCAGTATGTGACATTTGTTATGAGCATTCTCGCGGACTTAATTGACGCAGTTTTTTTTTTTTTTTTTTTGCTAGTTATTGAAGGGGGAAACTAATTTACTTAATGCATGACAAAATTAATCACGCAATTATTTCCTACCACATATGATCTCAAGTTCTCAACAGAGAAATGAATCATAAATAAATAATACTTGTTGCCATGCTGTTAAATCAGATAGACAACTTAAAACTTGCACAAACAATAAAGAGAAGGTTTTATGTGTGTGTGTGTGTGTGTGGAATGGCTGGTATCAATAAAGAGAAGGTTCTCTTAAACAAGCCAATTTATAAACCTCAATCCATTTTGACGATGAGTGCAATAAAAGATATTTTGAATTATAATTTTTACTCCCTCTGATCCTAAATATAAAATAGAGTTGACTTTTTTTGGAGAGATTAAAGAAGTTAAATGAGTTTCTTAATTATATCATATGTTATTTATCCTGAGATTATATATTAGTTTATTAGTTAAACTAATTAGTTTTGAGAAAAAAAATATAAATATAAATATTCTAAAGTAATTTAATTAGCTTCCTTAATCTTTTCAAAAAAAAGTTAACTTTGTCTTATATTTAGGACCGGAGGGAGTAATATGCTCTAGCAGGTTAGTGCACAAGTTAAGCAGATGTAATTAAATAATAATAAGTGATGTATTAGCAAGGCTAATACTCTATGTTCTTTTGGTTGTATGATTCATTTATAAACTTCACAATTTACATATAAATAAAAAATTTGATTAAGCCAAGTGGCAAAAGTCGGGTAAAAGATCGGAACAAGAGATTATTAGATATTCTAACAGGAAGGACTATACCATTTATATTCTCTTCATATCAAAGAATATTGGACAATAATAAATGGGTAGACGGCATTTGTATATTTAAATTAATTATTAAGGCCTCAATTAACAAAATATGAAGATACCCACTTTTATCTTTAATTTTTACTAATTTTTTAGGAACTCTTTTTATCTTTCGACGAGTCTAACACCAAAAAATTTGCAAGAGACAAACGGAGAGTGAAGACAATAACTTGCGGAACAGAATCAACTCAGTCCAGGTTAATTAGTTGAACATTTACTCTATATAAAACATAAACTTTATATTAAAAAAATTCCCTATATTTAAAAGTGCAACACCGCAACTCATAAAAAATTGGGAGAATTGCTGATAAATACCTTGGAGGCAAATTAATTGCTGATTGCTACCATTGCACATAACAGAAGATGTTTTGCACATAACGGAAGATTGCTTGCACATTTATATGGAAGACTTTTGCACATACGAAAGATGATTTGCACAAAACGGAAGATCGCTTGCACACACGGAAGATCACTTGCACGCTTGGTAGCAATCAGCAATTAATTTGCCTCCAAAGTATTTTTGAGCAATTCTCCCTATAAAATTTTGTACCAGGCATGCAGGGGACGGCCCACGCTTTAATTAACTTCAAATATTTCATTCTTGTGGTGTCGACAAAAAAAATTATGCACCTTGCATTCACTAGAAAATATATATATGTGTGTGTGTGTGTTGCGTTCTTTGCTAAAAAGAAAAAGATAAAACAGGGGAGCAAATGGTATGGAAAAAAAGGTTAAGAATAATAATCATGAACGTGATGCGAAGGTGATCCTCATTAGGACAATTAAGTTTTTTTTATTATTTTGGGAATAAATACTTCAGGTCAAATAATATTGAAAACTCATTATACATATCGTAACACATTTCAAGAAAATCCCATTTAAATACCACTTGAAATTGTTTAACCCAAAAAAATCCATTATAACATGCAAAAGACATATAAGGGTTGAAGGGGGAATCTGGGTTATTGAAATTTTATACTAAAAACCAAAATGCCCCTTTTTAAATTGGTTTGACATATGAGTTGGCTGGTGTGGAAAGAGGCAAAAAAAGCAAAGTGAAACGGTGGTGTCAGCGGAAGGTCAAGAACGAGGTGGCCAATCAACATTGAAGAAAGGGAAGCTAAGAAAAGAGTCAAGTGTAAGTAAGTTTCTAACAAACATAATTTTTTTTAGATAAATCGGACAATAACCATCTTATTCCCATTGTTCATGTTGGTGGGTTTTGAGTGTGGTTCGGTGGCTTTGATGTTACATCAACAATACAAAGCTGGGGCTTTATGTGGGGGTGTGGGAGTTAATTTATTTGGGGTTGTCAATGAGGACTAAAAACAATGACGATGGTGCTGTGATTTTAGGTTATTTATGATAGTTTTGGTTGTAGGTAAGTGGGTTTGTAGGTTGAGGCAGATTAAAGGTTCGGACTTTACATAACTACGACAGCATTAACGGTGTGGTGTGGGTTATTTATGTATTTGGTCATGTTAGCTATGAGAGGGAGTATAATGAAGAGCTTATTGATTTGAAATAGGTAGCATTGAGTTGATGCCAATGACTAATTGTTTGAAGTGAAAAAGTGAGACGTGGATGACTTGTATATGGTAGTTAAGTAGGGATGACATGGGTTTTTTATGTGCATCACTTGTTAACGGTGTAAATTTATTGCAAGTAATGTATAGGAAAGGAATATGTTCTGTGGGGTTGATGATGTAACACCTTAATTTCCAAAGTCTTTAAATGAGTTTGAACATATAATGACTTTAAACCTGAGACTAATGTTCATTTGAAAATAGTTGAATCCCCGACTTTGTTACAAGGTCGAACCTGCACTTAAGTGGGTTTTCAAAAACTTTTAAAAATATTTTAAGTATGGTCTCAATACGGTTTGCGATTTCATTATAACTCATCAGTTCTTAATTCCTTTTATTAAAATCAAAGTGCTCTCAGTCCAAAACCCTTGTAGTGGTGGTTCACTTAAGGGTTTTTAGTGTTTAGCTTTCCGATTCTAACTCACTTATCATGTTTGGACCGTTTGTCGATATTTAACGTATTAGTTACAACTAGTGCGGTTACTGCTACTACAGCTGGTACTTAATTACATTCATATATTATACAGTCATCCAAAATAAAAGATAACCAGATAGTCCATAATTAATCAGTCTTTTCTTTGTCTGTCTGTATTACCTTCCTTGTCCTTGGAGCTGAATGCCTTTGCTGTATGTCATTTGTTAAAAATAAAGGGTGAGATTCAAAAGAATCTTTAATAGTACACAGATCACTCATATGATATGCAGAATACTAAACATGTAAAGCAATCATCAAAGCAATAACACCTACAATATGCAGCAAACAAAGGACCTTACTGGCCTCTTACCATAGTACCACAGCACTTGGCGAACTCGATCTGGCAGCCCAGGGCCTCTGCCCCATACAAGGTGCACTCACAGGCTTTCTGCCTCGAGCCCACTTGGCTTATGACACCCCCGGGTTACTCCCAGTAAAACTTGTACTTATGGGTCTTATTGCTTAAAGACTAACTGTTCCACTCATGCACAGATGATAGAGAATATATACAAAGCAATACATATGATATAAGGGATATGGTACTACCCAGCAGTCTTTCCAAATTGGATTCTTGTTCCCAGTCTTTCAGGCGTCCTGAGTAGTTGTTATATCCTATCAGTTTAGAATTTACAGATGGCGAGTTAATACTTGTTCCAATTTTTGATAACTCATAATACTTAGTTGATTATCATTTGGGTTAGTGCTTAGGCCCAATTAAGTAATTAAAGTGGTTACACTAGGCCCAAGTACTAATTTCGCCCTTACTACTTTTAGCCTAAAGCCCATTAAATTGGCATGGACTAAAGGTTGGTAGAATTTTTCACCTAAATTTGAAAAATTATAACTAATTATAAAAAAATCTAAATTAAGTGATTCAAAGTCTTATGTGACCCTCATTAAGTCTACTTTAAGGAAAAAATATTATTCACTTCCAATCATGGGGATATATTTTCTAGAATCATCAAAAATCATAACTGGTCCAGAAAACATTCCAAATTCAATGCCTAACTTAAAAAACTTCATATCTCACAATCTACAAACCAAAATGATGCCTATTATGTATCAAATTAAAGCTTAGGATGTATAATTCAAATTTGGAAAGTTTCATGGCCATTGAATAAGATTTGGTCATTCAAAAGCTCGTCACCAACTGACTGCCACATATTTCATTCCAGAATCAATGTCAAACTTGGAAAAATTATAACTTTCAATATACTTGTCCAAATGGCTCATATTACCAATCAAATTAAAGCCCAGGATGTCTATTTTAATTCTATAAAATTTCATAGCATTTGGACTATGTTTGACCGATTAAAAACACGTCACAAGCAATCGGTCTCCCAAAAACGTCACTTTGACAGCACTATACTCAAAATCCAATTTTAATATTTTCAGTCCAATTATCCAAAATTTATAACCATACCTTAACCCACATAATTTTGCATGTAGAATCTATTGGTAACCTCAAATTCATCAAAATCACACTCTTTTACCATGCCCCATTTTGACGAACAGAACCCTCAAATCAATCAACAACCAAATTTCAAGATACTTGATTTAAAACAAAACTTATACTTACCTCTTGATTTTGCTATATCACCCTAACTTGTCTTCTCCAAATTCCACACCACTTACACAGCTACACACACCTCCTTTCAAGAAACTCTACTTCTTGTTCCTTAGTTCTCAAAACCGTCACCTTCTCTTTCTCTTTCTCTAATTCAGTTTTCTCTTTCTATCCTTTTTTTTTTCTGTTTATCTTACTCTCTTATCTAGCCGAATTGCAATGAAATGAGAAAGAAAAGTGTTTCAATTAAATGGCCAAGTGTGTGGGAAAAACAAGTGATAGTGGTGTCTTGCTTTTTGCTTTAAGTGTGCACATATATTCCAAGTGTTGATTATCCTTTCTCTTCCTTGTTTTGTGCCTTGGACGAAAGTGTGTTGATTGATTGTTTAAGTGTGTGTGGTGTAGTGTGAGTAGGTGGGTGTGTGTGTGTTGTCATGTGGCCCAACTCCCTCCCTCTCTTTTCCTCACGCTTGGCCTTCCTTCATGACTTAAATGGGGAGGATATATTAATTAAACTCTTCCTATCTTGCTCCTCATGTATTGGCCGAAATGAGTGTGAGAGAGTAGGATGAGATGATGATGTGCAATATTAGGTAAATGTCTACCTCTTTTCCTTTATCTAAAAGGATAAGGGTGGGTATTGTGTTGGATGAATAATTGCTCTCCTCCCCTTTAACCGATTTGCAAGAGTGTGTGGATGAGGGAGTTGATGTTTAAATAATTGATCCCCATCTTGTTAAGTGCTTTGGACGTCTTTTTGGACAAAGGGAGAGGGAAGTGTGTTGATCTAATCTTGCTTACAATTATGGTGAGTGGGATGGTCAAGTGTGTCCTAATAAAAGAAGAAAGAGTGTGGCATCTTGTCATATTCCAATAATAAAGTGACTATATTTTTTTCCATAATCTTTTCTTTTACTTTTTAATGTTAAATCTTAACCCTTCATTTTATTTCGCAATCCTATCCTTGAGATCAAATTCTAAATCTCCTTTTTGCCCTTGCACAAGGCAATGGCAATATTGACTAAATTGCCATTGGGTCTTACTTAGCTTATGTGGTTAAATCTTAGCCAAGTAAAATGACCATAATCATCCTAGTCTTCCCTTCTTTCAAAAATTAACTTTTTACACCATGTAAATTTTTCTTTTTGGAAAATTTAACATTTTACTAAATTTTGGGATATTACAGATGACTTGTATGCATTAAGTGTAAGTGGAATGAGTAATCTTTAATGGACATGTCATAAGCATAATTGTACATACGTGGTAGTTACTGTCATTACCATATGTGGTTTGTTGTCAACGCCATTATAGGATTTGTCATTACCATAACTAAATTTGTCATTAGCATTAACAATAATAGTGAAGGCAATAACTCATTTTGTGAGGACCTAATGATTGTGTGAGAAACATTAAGGTATTTGTCAACAACATTACTGGTTTCATCACTCGCAAAACTTAATTAGTGACAAGGCAAAACTCTTGATCAATACTTTGGCACATGTTGTTATAAGTTAATGATTCTTGTCATATTCATTACAGACTTTATCAACACCATTACTATTTTTGTGAATCCCATAACTGATTTTGTCATTAGCATCAATAACATAGTCAATTCCTTGAGAAATGTATGCTTCCATGAAATGAGTGTGGAGTTGGAGGTTAAATACTCAATAAAGGCTTAACATAGTCAAACATGTTCATGAAGTAGTCAATGGTCCAAATGGGTGTGTTGTGGGGAATTTTTTTTTTAGTGATGAATTTTTATTGGTATAGGACTAACATTGTAATGAAATCATAATTTTTTTCTTGCAGGTTACCATGCAAGATGACATCGAATATTCGGGCAACACCTTCAAAGTCACTTATATGTTTTTTTCATGTTGGGGGGAGTTTGTAACTAATATTGAAGGTGAAGTTAAATATAGTGGTGGCAGTGGGAGGGTAAAATCGATAAAGGAGGGGATGACAGTTGAAGAATTGAGGGTAATGATAGGAGGATAGTTTGGTTTGGATCGTCATTAGTGCGACATTAAATACACTTTGAGGTTTGATGAAAAGATATTAGTAGATCTCATTGATGATTTTGAATTAGAAAATATGTTCCATTAGAATGACCGTGTGCATGTCAACACCCGTTTACATTTCGATATTCGAAGAGTAATAATGGCATAGTTCCACAGGCATACAGAAATAGTACAAACATACTGATATTAAGTTCAAGCTTACATACAGGAGTCTTCCCCGCAGGGTTTGATAATTTTACAAATTTTGTCCAAAATATCCAACATATTAAAATTAAACTAATATAACCAAATAACTCTGATCTTAGGACCTGCACATCTTAATTGCCCATGTCTTCCACTTTGCCTTTGGAGCCACTGGTTCCCGCTGGAACATTTATTATTTATGAAAAAGGGTGAGATTCCAAGGAATCTCAGTAGTAACACATAATTCATCATATAAAATGCGAAAATTAAATATGTAATGCACCATATAATGTAAATGAAAATTCATACTATAACATGTGTGTACACAATACTCAGGGCCAAATGACTGTTTGGATCCCCTACATGTCCGTATTCCTCAGCTGAGTCCCATACCACAGCTAGGTAATGTGCCCCAGGCACGTGTTCATATCACAGAATATAGCAACATATAGCATATCAACATTCACATAGTGTATGAGAGATAGAGTTACTACCTTCTGTCCCTTTTTGCTACACAAGAATAGTTCCTCGAATTATGTGCCAATGGCTCAGGCGATTAATTCGGTCCTAAAATTCCAAATGTACAAGAATTAGGTTAAAACCTATTCATGTACCCCTTCAGAGATTCCCATAATATTTTTTGGTGGTTATATTAGTCTATACTGAAAATTTACCAAAATGCCCCTGGGACCCGGTCCCGACCCCACTGTACCCGGTCCGACTATACTTTCTCAGAAATGTTGACCCAGGCTCTTCTAACATATTTTCATCCAAGAAATCCATTTTTAACCTCAGTTTTTACAAAATCACTGCCAAACAACAGTTTCACAATTTTCCAGAAATTGACATATTTTCAGTCAACTTTGAAAATTCATAACTAATTGTAGAAAATTCCAAATTGACTGATTCCAAAGCCTAAATGAAGGTCTTTAAATGTACTTTCATGGAAAAATATCCAAATATGATTACTGACTACATATATTACTCAGAAATTCGGCCAACTATTACTGTTCCAGATGGAAATTCAGAAACAAAGCTCAACTTCAAAAATCCATATCTTTTAATCTACTATTCCAAAAATTATGTTCTACCCATCAATTTAAAGGTATAAATGTCTTCCTTAAATCTGGAAAGTTTCATAATTTTTTGTTAAGGTTTGGTTTTCCAAAAGTTCGCCACAACCAATCTAACTTTCAGAAATATAATCTGTCAGCAACTAAACTTCAAAAATTCATAACTAACTCTACAAAAATCAAAATGGAGTGTTCTAAAATTCTATGGAAAGCTATTTAAGTTTAGTTTCATGAAAAATATCCAAAACTACTAGATGTTATCTAATCGTTCCCAGAATTTTCGAAAACCATAACTGTCAGGCTTGAACGTCCAGAATGTTCTCTGTTACTGACTTAACTTTCAAAAATCATAACTCTCCCTAAAGATATCAAAATAATTATTTATTGGACTCATTGGAAAGCTATGAATGTCTAATATATTCATGTAAAATTTCATAATTTTTCACTAAGGTTTTCCTAGTCAAAACGCAACATGAATCTGACTGACTCCCAAAAACGTCAGTTTTGACAGTCTAACTTCAAAAATCAAGAACTCATCCATTTTCATTCCAAATTGTACTTTTCTTGATTCTATCATCAACTACACATCCTAAACTATCTATATAATAAGACCCATTCGAAAATTCCATCTATAGCCTCTGTTTAAGATTTTACAAGTTTCAGGTATGTACTCTGTTTTTCGGACAGCAAAACAGAATTGAGAAAACTAGCATGTATACATGAATTTGTACTCTAAACCTCACGAATTTTAACTCTATACTCTCCTACACATATTTCCTGAGGTTAATGATCGAATTTCAGAATCAAAGAACACCAAAATTCACCCCAAAATCGTCACACAATCACTGGTTTAACAACTTTTCGGTGACAGAAACTTTCGGACGAATTTTCTCTTATTCCAGTCACAAAACCACCACAGAAACCACTCAAATCCAACGTGAAAATAAGGATAAATGTGTAGGAGACTCACCTAAATATATTTATGATGTTGGATGTGGAATTTGGAGCTTCTTCTTCCTTCCTCAATTGAACCGATCACTCTTGCTCTCTTGTCTCTCTCTTTGTTCTCTCTTTCTCTATTCTGTTTTCTTTCTTTCTTTCACTCTCTCTTTGACCAGCTCTCTCTTCTTTTCTGACTTGAAGCAACGGAGAGTGAGGGAGTGCATGAAGTGTGGGTTATATGGTTGAAGAAGGTTAGATAATTGTGGTTAGGTGAATCATGTAGGTGTAAGTGTGTGTGTAACGTGCTACCTAATAATGTAAGAGGAGTGGATGGAGCTGTCCACTTTCTATGCTCCACGAAAAAAAAAATAAAGATGCAGATGTGAATATCTGTGGTGTGTTTTAATATAGGTATATTTTTATCCTATTAATTACACACACTAGGCCCTAATTTTTCCCTTTGTCTAATTTAAGATTCCTTAAATTTTGTAGGTTCCATACTTTGACTTATTATCAAATTCCCATTTAAATTTTCTTTTTAGAAAATTTTAACCTTCATTAAATTTGGGATATTACAGTGCACATGTGTATGTAGCATGTAAAGGAAGTGATAATGAAGGAAGGGCCATGGATGATACAAAAAGGCAAGTGTCAGTTTTTGTTGTTACATAAGTAACTATTTGCTATAGTGTTTTTAGTAATATGTGTTGACGACACTTGTTAGTATCTATTGATTGAACCATATTTGTGTATAAATTTTCATAATTAAATTCGGATTTTTAATGCATTTTCTGAGACAATATTGCATGATTGAGCACTAATTTGAGTTAGGGACATTTGTATTGAATTAATTGCAATTAGGGGTAAAATGATAAAAAAATTTGTTAATTATTCATGCAAATGATTTCTTGAACTTTCGATGCTACCTTGTCTTTAATCTTGTATTATAGATGCTTAAGAAGAAATTTTGGAAGATTTTGGAGGGTCAAATTAATATTCTAAGGTTTGGGAAAACTACAGAAAAGGCCCCAAAAATTTTGAAAACTACAAATTTACGAAGAAAAGTGGCAGTAGAAAATTACAGGAACAAACCCAAGTGTCAGAAATTATAATTGCCTATCAAAGTTTTAAAAAGTTGTATTCTGGTCCCTCCTTCAGAACTTTTAAATTTCAGAATGGTCCCTGGTCAAAACTCACCATTAGGTCTGCTTCTAAAATGGAGACCCGAGACGCAGAAAAGGACCCGACATATTAAAGAGAAGAGCTAAAAGCATATTCAAAAACAGGGGGAGGATGAAACAACGCCGTAGCTGAATCTTCGATCATCACCTTCAACTACTTTCTTCCTCTTCCGTCCAAGGTCGCCGGCGACCTTCTCTCTTTCATCCACTGTCGCCTACGACCTCATTGAAGATACAGAGGCACCGTGAGTTGAGTGGAGAACGAAGAGTCACAGGGGAGCGCCACTAAGCTATAGGGTTCTGATCACCATCATCGACATTCCCTCTCTTATCTCCAAACACCACCACCACCTTCTCCCTTCCCTCCGTTTAACAAACCCGACATGGAGAGCTGAGAATTGGAGGCCGCAAGGGAGACTTGAACCAATGAGAGAGAGCTCTGATCTGGAGCTTAGAGTTTTGAGAGAGAGAGCCACGGCTGAGAGCTGAAGGGAGGATGTATCCCAAGCTTCTTCACCACGGAATCTTGAGGACCGCCGATCTCACCTTCTTCCACCACTGTCCAACGCCACAACAGTTCCCTCCGCCACTGCCTCTGTCTTTACAACTGATGAACCCTTTTTCCTTCTCCTGATCACCACTGTCATCCTCCTCTTCTCTGTCTTTCACCACCATTAGTCACCACCGTCCTTCCTCCAGTGCCATAAACCACTAGCCAACCCACTGTTCCATTCCCTTCTCCACTTACTCTGTTTCTCTACCACAACACCACCGTCTTCCATCTTGTTTCACCTTGACCATGGCTGCTGCAAATTTAAGTTTGGTAGTGACTGTACTAAATTCAATGCGTGGCTAAGGTTTAACTCTTGATGATTGGGGATTTGACTTAAGTTCAAAGAACTTCAATACAGAGTTTTCTTTTTTAATTTCTTTATGAATTTTCTATTGTTATTGTAATTCCTAACTATGTTCAAAGGTATTTTTAATAGGATTTTGTTGAGTTATTTAAACTCCATATTGTTAAACTAAAATTGTTTATATTGTGTTTGGATTGGAATTATTGTGATTGGTTAATTTATGGTTATATAATTTCTATTAATTCAATAAGATTATACTTGCTATGTGATTTTGTGTAATTGATTTGGGTTAATTTGAGTGGCACATTTGTGCATTCATACTAGAAAAAACAATTGTATTAATTTAATCCATTTCACACATCAAGTGATTTTTAACAATTTATCCAAGAGATGACTATGAATACAATTGTAGGATTAGTCATTAATTAGATAAATTGAATTCAACATGTTTGCTTGAAGTTTTTAATTAAGACTTGATGGATTTCAAACTCCCATATTATTTAGTAAACTAGGATAACCAATGAACCAATTTCTCAAGAGAATTCACTTCATTCATATTTCATTAACCATTCCATTTTTATAAAAATACAAAAAAAATAATAGTTTAGCATTTAATTAAATTGCATTTCTTTTAGCTATTAATTTGAAAAACCCAAAACCAATTTCCCCTTTTTTTTATTGCATTTGTATGATATTTAGATTACTTAGGATTCAATAAAAAGCTCCCCGAGAAGAGAGAACGATCCTGAATTTACTGGAGAAGAGAGAACGATCCTGGATTTGGTGGGTCAATTGTACCTAAAATAATAAAAAGGGAGAGCCGACATTGGAGTAAGGACTTTGGGCTGGAGGAGAGACCTAGAGAAAGGAGGCGCTGCACAGTGAAACAGGGGGGACAGCCGCAATCCATGGAAAGATCAGCGGAGAGTGAGGAGCTGCACAGTGACGAGAGCTGAAAAGAAACAGAGAGACGGATAGCAGAGCAAGAGAATCCAGGCGGTGAGTTCATGGATTGAGAGAGCTGGGTATGTGGCGGATAGTGAAGAGGAAAATAAAGAAAAGAGAGCAGCCGCAATGGTGGATTGAAGAGGCAGAAAAGAGGGAGCCACGAGAAGCAGAGATCACAGTCGCAAACACAGAGGAGACCGATCTTCATCACCCTCTCTGTCGCCGATGACTATAGCTCTCATCTCCATTGTCACCGGCAGCGGAGCTACTGCTCTTCTGCATCGCCGTGAAAGCAACAGAGGCCCGAACCAGAGAAGCTGCCACAAACTTCAGTTCTCTTCTTCACCACCCAACCATACACCATCCCTTATCACCTTCCATCAACTTGCATCCTCACTGTCACCTCATCATCATCATCCTTCCTCCATCACCGGCGTAGCCATCCACCCATCGTCACTCATCCACCGTTAAGTCGGAGCTGCAGCGAAGACAGAGAGCTGCGAGAGCGATCTTGGAAAAGCAGAGAGCAGCGGAGGGACAGAGGAGGTGTTGACAATTCTTATTGTATTGCTTTAATTCATTTTCCTCTCTTTCTCTCGTTGAATTCCAGTATGTCTCTGAGTGCAGAATTTATTGCTGCTGCTGTAATGAGATTTACTAAACCCTTGTGTGGCTAGATTGTCTTTTATCTAGAGTAGTTATGAACTAATTTAGGGATTTGAGTATGTATGAATCATTTAATTGTGTTTAGTGTTAATTTTTGTTTACTTAATCTGGTATTAATTTATCTACTTTGTGCTTGATCACCACTAAGTATGAATTTGGGGATTTAGATTATCCTTGGGAGAGGGATCTTAATTGGACCATAGGATTAAGTAATGTGGGATTAAAATTTATTCTAATTTTCCAATAGGATAGGAATATACCTATTGGATCCATATAATCATATTAGAGTGAATTTGAACATTTATTGCCTCTTGAATAAATTAGTTAGGAATAACAATTTTAATTTGAGAGAGGAGTATAAGTGATTGGAAGACACTTATATTCATTTAAACTCTAGATTAACAATTTAACATTAAGTACTTTTAATTGGGTAAATGCATGCTCTAAAACTTAAAGAATGGATTAACCACTCTTGGTTGTTTTTATCAATTGAAGCCTTTAAATCATTAGGTTTGTTTCTTTTACATTTATTTAAATTGTCTTTCAATCTCTTCCTTTGATTTGCTCAACTTAAATGAAAATGGGAATTTTAATGTCTAATTATCTATTACCTTGGATCTCTGTGAGATGACCTTGATTTGCTACTATATTATTCTACGACCCGTACACTTGCAGTGCATATTTAAAATTTAGTAGCATCAATAATCCATCATAGACAAATAATCATTCATCTAAGTCTCAAAAATACACATGTATCAATGCAAAATTAATCCAAAACAGAACATTGTGCATAAATTGAGCTAATGGAAATTATTAAACTCCCCTTTAGCACCTTGAAGCTCTAGCCACCTCCTCTACCACCAAGACCCGAGCAAAATCAGCCAATCATCCTATTAACATTAGCCATAGAATCTCTAAACTTCAGCAAAGCCATGACAAATCAATAAAAGACTGAATTTCAATGAGAAATTGATGTGTGTTGTCGGTCAAGTTGAAAAACAGAGGAATAGAAAATTTGGATGGTGGTGACTATGGTGATGATAGAAAGAGACGTGAAAGGAAGATGAAGGTCTAATGGTGTGGAGAATAGTGGAGGAAACAAAAGAGAGAAAGATAAGAGCCGCTGGAATCTAGAAAAAGGCTACGGGAAATTGGGTTCTTCACCAGAAGCTGGGAAACGTCACTAGAGGTAATGGACGGTGGTGGTGTTGATGATTTAAACTCCCTCCGTTAGCACCAACTCTCAACGCCCCCTTCACCATCAACTTCAAGCTTCCTCCGGTTTGATCCTGAGCTCTACAATCACAGAAGCTCAAGGCTCCTCTCTCTGTCCAACAATGCTTCTCTGGCAATGGAAGCCACCAGAAATGGCACTGTCGTGAGGGAGGGAATGTTAATGATGGTGGTGGTATGGTATGGATCTCCCCCTCTTAAGCTCTCCTCTTAGTTCTCAAGTCTCTCCCATGTCCGCCGCTCTCAGCTCACACTTCCCAGCTGCTAGCCCGTGTCCCTCCTCTCCAAGTCGGGCCTCCCAGCTCTCTTTACATAGTTCTCTTTTCTCTCATTCATATGGTGCCAAAATACAACACTTTTGTAGGTACTGAATTGGCCTTTTTATTATTCGGGTACCAAAATGTCATTAATTTCTTATCCCTTTTATGTCATTTCTGAATTTGGGGTCTTTCAGCAACATTAATTTGGGTCTTCTATTTTCTTTTCCAGCTTGCACTCCAACTTCTTCCAAGTTCCTACATTGCAATATTTAAACAAAATGTAGCATCAAAAGCCCACAAGAAAACAATTGCACAATTAAAGTAACAATTTATAATCATTTTACCCTTAATTGAGCTAAATTCACTCCAAAGGTTCCTAACTCAAATAAGTGTTAAATCATGTAAAAATGGACTAGAAAATGTATTAGAATCCCTCAAATTGATTATGAAAAATCATATACAAATATGGTTCAATCAATTCCCCTACACTTAGACCTTTGTACTCATGAACAAAGGCAATTAAGTACAATTTTCTAAATTCCAATCATCAATGCAATTGAAAGATGAGCAATGTCCTAATTAGAAATCAATAGATCAATTAATTATCTATGCAGGGTTGATCAATTCTTGGGAGTTACGGAGAAAATGTCTTACATTGATGAGGCTGTGTGTTATGGAATGAGTGATGCATTTGTACAAAATGAGTGCAGTGCAAGACCTCTTCCAAGCCTTCCATGTGCAGTTGAGAGCGCAACAACACCGTTGCCAGAGATGAACTCTAAGAAGTAGATGGATTTGTTCACTTGTCATTTGACAATGTATATGGTAGTTGCTGTCTAAAGAATATGGTGTTTTGTAAATTCTATTATTGTACTTATCATTACTATTACTAGTCTTGCTAATGGTCTCAGTTTATTGTAATTAAAGTAAACATGAAAGAACACGTTCTTTTGGGTTCAAGACTCATATGCATTGGATGTGGGTGGAATGAGTAATGTAAACTTGCCATTTTATACATTATGTGGTGGTTACTGTCAACATGAATCTGGTCCTTTGTCAATGCCATTACTGTACTTGTCATTACCATTAATAGTCTTGTTAATGGTCTCAGTTTATTGTAATTAAAGTATACATGAAGGAACACGTTCTTTTGGGTTTAAGACTTATATGCATTGGGTGTAGGTGGAATGAGTAATGTAAACTTGCCATTGTATACATTATGTGGTGGTGGTTGTCAACATGAATCTAATGTTTTATCAATGCCATTACTGTACTTATCATTACCATTACTAATCTTGTTAATGGTGATAGTTTATTGCAATTAAAATATACATGAAGGAATACGTTCTTTTGGGTTCATTACCATCAAGCATTGGGTGTAGATGGAATGAGTAATGTAAACTTGCCATTTGACCATTTACGCGATAGTTGCTGTCATGAACATTTGTGGTCTTTATCAATGTCAAAAAAAAATTGTCATTCCCATTATCGATCTCGTCAAAACCATTAAAAAATTCATCATTACCATTACTGAACTTGTCAGCAGCCAACCCTTTTGGGCCAATACTTGACACATTTGTTTGAGAATAAGTTGTCATTCTCATTATCGATCTTGTCAAAACCATTAAAAACTTGTCATTACCATTACTAAACTTATCAGTAGCCAACTGATTGAACCATATTTTTATATAATGTTTCATAACTAAATTGGGTTTTTAATGCATTTTCTGGGGCATCAATGCATTATTAAGCACTAATTTAAGTTAAGGACATTTGTATTGAATTAAGTGTAACTAGGGGCAAAATGGTCATCATTTATTAATTATTTGTATAAATGATTATTTTTTTAAACTTTTGATGCTACTGTGTGCTTAATTTTGCATTGTAGGTGTTTTAGAAGGAAATTGGAGATTTTGGAGGGGTAGAATTAATACTTTGAGGTCTGGGAAATATTACAGAAAAGTCCCTAAAATTTCTGAAAATTACAAGTGAATGTAGAAAAGGCAGGGGGAAATTATAGATAATTACCTAGGAGTTTTAGAAATTATAGTTCTGCCCTACAAATATTTCAAACAATTGCACTCTAGTCCCTCATCCAAAACTTTTATACAATTTAGATAGGTCCTTGGTCAAAACCTATTTTGACCAGGGCCTCCTCCTTGCTTTAGGACCCGACAAATTTAAAGAAAAAGGTAGAGGAGCTGAGAGGTGGAAGTGAGAGACAGAGAGGCGCTGCAAATCTTGACTCTCGCTCTCATCACCTTCAACATCACATCACCGTCGCCGGCGACCTCATTTCTTCCACCATTGTCACCGGCGACATCCCTTCTTCTTCACCGTCAGTCAGAGATGGATTTCCAAAGTCGGAACTGGTAGAGTTTGAGAGGTGCGAGGAAGGATAGAAGCTCAAAAGGGCCGTGGAACAAGGGTGAAGCTCGAACCACCATCACCTTCAGCGCCGGCGAACTGAACAGAGCAAGAGAAGGAAGAAGACGAGGCTACTGTACCTCCGTCAACATTCATCCTTCTCCACACCATCGTCGTTCTTGTTGCCAGAAATAGCCGTCAGCCATTCAGCGATTCTTCACCACAACTCATAAACCAAAGAGCTTTGAATCTCTTCTTCCTCACTCAAACCCCACACCTTCCTCGACCATCATATCTCACCGTCACCAGTTAGTCTTGGACCCCAGAGCTTCAAAGATCTTCACCACCATTATCACCTTTAACTCTGCCTTCCTCTGTTCTTCACCATAACATCTTATCCGTCTCCAAATTCATTCACGGTTCTCCTTCCTCTTCCATTACATTATTCCAACTCCTTCACCTTCACTCTTTCACTATACCACATGCCTTCAACCCCACTAGAATCCTCCCGGTCAATCTCTTCCACTATCACCTACTTCACCAATTCCATCTTCTTCCTACATTCTCAGATTCGGTGGTCGCTTCTGTGCAATTCTTCAATAATTTTCATATTGTATTGTGTTAGATATTATCCAATAGCTATGTCTGGCTAATCTCTTGCTTCTTGGTAATGATGAGCTGTACTTGAGCTTCATGGATTACAAAGGGGAATTTTGCTATCATTCCACTAGTGTAGAATTATATATTTGGATTGCCCTAGTTTTAAGAATTATTATATATATGATTCTGGAACTAAGATTGATGTTAATTATCTTTATTGGTTTGATATTTGTAGTTGAGATTGGATTTTGTAGTGTGAAAATTATATGTGTTTGAATTTCTTTGTGGTTGCAATGATATTATGTTAATTAATATGTTATTGTCTAGTTAATGTGGTTAATTTGTACCCTTGAGGGGCTCTTTAGCACTCAATTTCAAGAAAACTTATGTTGCATTATTCTAATTTCAAGTATACATTAAGTGGTTTTAAATAATATCTCAGGAGGTAGTAGTTAGTTATGTTTGTAGGAGTTACTATTAATTGGGAATATTGAACTCAAGTGTTATCTTAAGGTTTTTCTTAAGACTTAATGAATTTTAACTTCCATAATATTTTTGCACAATGATTGTCATTTCTTCATTATCAAGAGAATTTATCATTCATATTTTCAACTCCATACCAATACATTCACTCTTATCCATCCCATTTTTATAAGAAAAATACCAAAAACAATAGTTTAACTTGTAATTAAATTGCATTTTCTTTTTGTTATTAATTTGAAAAACCCAAAACCAATTCCCCCTTGTTTTCATTGTATTTACATGGCATTTACATTACTTAGGATTCAATAAAAGGCTCCTCGAGAAGAAAGAATAATCCTAGGTTTGCCTATACACAATCCTTGGTTAATTGTTGATTGTGGACCCCAAGGCTAGCGTACGAAAAAGTTCCTAATCACTAACCCTTTTGGGCCAACACTTAACTCATTTGTTTGAAAATAAGTTGTCATTCTCATTATTGAACTAATCAAAACCATTAAAAACTTTGTCATTACTATTATTGCACTTGTCAGCCGCCAACCCTTTTGAGCCAACACTTGACACATTTATTTGAGAATAATTTGTCATTCCCATTAACAATGTCGTCAAAACCATTACAAACTTTGTCATTCCTATTACTAAACTTGTTAGCGGCCAGCCCTTTTGGGCCAACACTTTCTCACATAATATTTCTTGATTTACTTGCTTCCTATACAGAAAAAGTGCAAAATAGGATACAGTTGGAATAAAGGGACTAAAGCTTTAGTCAATATCCATACACTAACAATACATCACAAAAGCCCACAACTATGAATCAGTATACAAGATCGGTGACCAAAATTATTCTGCCTATGTCATCCCACAATGCCATGCTTGGTTACTAAGTTAAACATCAGTTGTCAATCTCTTTACTTGTCATTGGATAAGAGTCACTAACTTTCACTTGCAAAACAACGTCATATTTTAATTCAATTGAAATGAAGAATCTCTTACACACGTGGGTATTTCATTTAAGGGGCCAACCTCTAAATTTAACAATCCAAATACGATATTATTGTGGAAAACAGCCTATTAAGAGAAACCACTCATAGAAGATAATACATATTATTGTGTAAGATAGATAACTACAGGAGTATCATTTGCACAAATAAATTCCACTAGGGTAGGTCATAACAATTCAGTGGAACTTGTGGAGCATGTCAAATTATTCTAACTCTGAGTCGCAGACAGCAAAAGGTAAGAGTGCATGCGAGTAACATTTGCCATTCAACATTTAGTGGTAATCAGGCTTTAAAGGAGAAACATTGAAAATCCTCCACAACAATTATTATCAAAATAAAAAATGACCCACATGAAGGACAAGTTATTTGAAAAAAAAAATCAGAATGCATACATGGTCCCTTTACGTGTCCTATCCTACTTGATGAATGGCGTCTTCAGTTTCAAAGGAACAAAGAACCCACTGATTTTCGTCATTCTTGTTAAAGTTGTATGATCTTATTGTCATGAAGTTGTGCTATGATGATGCAAAAAAGATTTGCAATTGTTTATTGAAATGCTTATTATTTTAGATCCCCAAGACAAGAATCAAACAATATAAAAGGAGGAAAAATAGCACCTTTACACAATTATAATATATGGCAATATCTGCAACATCTGAAGAAGCGGCACAAATGCAAGATGATGAATTTCAAGCCGAAGTCTCAATAGGGACTGATATTCCGGCACATGAACTAGTGGATGAATTTCAAAGCCAAGATATTCTCTTGGATTCAAATCAAAATTGAAGTGGTAAGGCTCCTTTTTTTCATATCCTATCTTCTTCCACAAGTATGTAGTTTTATTTTTCGAATATATACAAGTCTATGTTTAAATAATTAGGTTATGACAAAGGTGACGAAGAATTTGTAGAATTTAGAACCAAGGTATTTGAACCAAAGCTGGTGTGAATGTTTACAATTGTGAAAATTCAAGCATATCACTATCTCATTTTCAATGAGCATATTCAAGCAATCAATATATGTGAATGTGGAGACATTATATTTTATATGAGCATATTGAAGCAAATCAGTTATATAATGTTTACACAGTGTGTTAATGCGTTATTCCTGGACTAGATTTCTTCAGCAAATCACTATGTAACAAAGTCATTTTCTGAATGTTTATAGTTGTGAAAATTCAAGCATCAAAAATTTTGTCACTGCACTGAATAGCAATGGCTCAAGATAGATAACTTGCTCAGTTTTATATTTCATTGCTCCAAGTTTTGGGCAAAGTAATGCTACAATAAGTAGACACACATTGTTAGCCAGGACACTTTTGTAGGGTAGGCAGGGTTAGTGAAGAGAATTGAAGTCTGAAATTTTTTATCTTTTGCTTGATACATTACATACGCATATATATACACATAGGATAGAATAAAATATTGGAATATGTTTCAACACAATACTGTACATTAAAACTAATTACTGCCTATAATTGCGGATCTTGACTTTCTCTTGAGTTTGGTGATCTTGACTTTCGGTGCTTCTACACTCCCCCTCAAGTTGGACTGTAGATATCAATCAAGTTCAACTTGCCAATCAGATACTCAAATCTGTCCTTGGGCAATCCTTTAGTGAGGATGTCTGAGGTTTGTTCTTTAGAGGGTATGTACCTTAGATCAATGATACCCTCATCAACTTTTTCCCTTATAAAATGTCTGTCTATCTCGACATGTTTGGTTCTATCATGTTGAACTAGATTATGAGCAATATTGATTGCAGTCATATTATCACAATAGACTTTGATCGATAGATTTATGCATTCCTTTACATCTTCAAGAACGCGTTTTATCCATATGCCTTCACAAATCCCAAGTGAGACAGCTCGGTATTCAGCCTCAGCACTGCTTCTTGCAACTACACTTTGCTTTTTACTTCTCCATGTGACCAAGTTACCCCATATATACGTACAATATCCAGATGTGGATTTCCTATCATCTTGATCACCTGCCCAATCAGCATCTATAAACAATTCTATATTTCGTTTATCTGTCTTTTTGAACAGTAAGCCACGTCCCGGAGATCCCTTCAAATAACGAAGGATCCAATATACTTCATTTAGATGCTTTTGTGTAGGATTATGGGACAAGTATATTAATTTACCTACCATTCGCTGGTAGTTTCCTATGTCCACAGCTTTACCAAGTTCTGCTTCTTCGTTTATTTTATCAACCCGAATAGGTGTGTTACTAGGTCTGCAGCCTACCATCCTTGTTTCCTTCAAGAGATCTAGTATATACTTTCTTTGGGAAATATAGATACCACCTTTTGACCGAGCAACTTCCATTCCAAGAAAGTACTTCATCTCTCCAAGATCTTTGACTTGGAATTCCCGTGTAAGTGCTCCCTTGATGTGATTGATCTCTACCTCATCATCTCCAGTAAGGATTATATCATCAACATATACTGCTAGAACAGCCATCTTGCCTTTATGATGTTTAAAGAACAAGGTATGATCACTCTGCCCCTGAGTATAACCATGTCTCTTCAGAACCCGGGTGAATCTATCAAACCAAGTATGCGGAGATTGCTTTAACCCATATAACGACCTCTTTAACCTGCAGACTTGGTTAGCCTTTTTTCCTGGGAAACCTGGAGGTAACTTCATATACACCTCTTCCTTGAGTTCTCCGTTGAGGAAAGCATTTTTTACATCGAGTTGGTGCAGATTCCAATCTAAATTCACTGCAATAGATAAGAGAATTCTGATGGTATTTAACTTGGCTATTGGAGCAAACGTTTCAGTGTAATCTTCCCCATATACTTGCGTGAAGCCTTTTGCAACCAATCTAGCTTTGTATTTCTTAAGAGTTCCACCTGCTTTATATTTAGGAGTGAATACCCATTTGCACCCAACAGGCTTCTTCCCTCGTGGTAGATCTACTACATCCCATGTCTTATTATGCTTAAGAGCTTCCATTTCCTCCAAGACAGCTTGTCTCCATTCAGGTATAGCCATAGCTTCATCAATAGTGTCTGGTATCCTAATTCTATCAAGATGGGATACAAATGCATTGTATTTAGATGAAAGGGCCTTATAAGAGATGAACTTCTCAATAGGATATCTAGTGGATGATTTGGGTTGTCTAGGTTCTTTTCGCACTGCAATGGGAAGATTAAGATCAGAACCTTCTGTTTCTCCTGGACCTGCCACTGGTATCGACTCATGGTGAGTGCTAATAGCTTGTGGCTCATTACCTCTTTTGTGTCGCCGTATATAGGTTTTACCCCACATATTTGTTTCTCCCCTGGATTTGGCACAATATCAGAGTTATCAAGGTTGTCAGGATTATCAGGGATATCAAGGTTGTTATCAGGAGCATCAGAGGTATCGGGATTAGGTTCTGTGTGGGTAGGTGTATAAATTATGACTGTTTGATCATCCTTTAGTGTTTCTTTTGTCTGAAATTCACTATATCTCTCCCCCTGAATTGCAGACAAGGCATAATAGGGTGTATTTTCAAGAAAGGTGACATCACAAGTGATAAATAAACGTTTGGAGATCGGATCATAACACTTATATCCTTTCTGGGAATGAGAATAACCAAGGAAGATATACCTAAGGGCTTTAGGGTCAAGTTTATTGGTGTGATGGAGGTGAACGTATGATGTGCAACCAAATACCCGGAGTGGTAGAGTATTTTTGAGGTATGGGAGGTTATAGTATTTGTGAAGGAGTTGAAGTGGTGTTTTGTAAGACAGTGGTCGGCTAGGCATTCGGTTAATGAGAAATGTGGCAGTAAGGATAGCATCATCCCAATGATATTTAGGAACATTACTGCTAAACATGATGGCTCTGGTAATCTCGAGAATATGGCGATTCTTTCGTTCAGCAATACCATTCTGTTGAGGTGTATTAGGACAAGTACTTTTGTAAACAATGTCATTTTCGGTCAAGAAGGTAGACAGGACCTGATTGAAGTATTCAGTCCCATTATCAGTGTGCAGGATCTGGATTTGGGTTTGAAATTGGGTTTAGATCATATTGTAGAAGTTAAGGAATGTTTGATACACTTCTGTTTTATCCTTCAACAAGTAGACCCAACTGACACGTGTATGATCATCGATAAATGTGATGAACCATTTTGTTTTGGATCGGTTTGGAGTACGGGATGGTCCCCATAAGTCACTGTGAATTATGGAAAAAGGTTTTGATGCTTGATATGGGATTTTTGGAAATGAAGTACGATGATGCTTAGCTTTTTCACATAAATCACAGTGAAAATCAGAGGTGATTTTATGAGGAACAAGGGATGGAAACATTTGAGTCATGTAATTTAAATTTGGATGACCTAAACGTTTGTGCCATAACTCTAAGTCATTAGTACTAGGGAGAGACACTTTATTGCAAGATTTAATCTAATGACTATCACTTTCATCAAGGTAATAGAGACCATCAAGCTCTTTTGCACTCCCAATCACCGTCCCTGTCGGCAGATCTTGAAAAAGACAGTGAGTAGCAAAGAAGTTAACTTGACATCGTTCATCATTAGCTAATTTGCTCACAGATAGTAAATTACACTTCAACTTTAGAACATGTAATACGGAGTAAAGAGTGAGTATAGTTGAGATTTTGATGGAACCAATTCCAATTACAACAGACTCTGAGTTATCAGCAATTCGCACTGTCACTCCTTTGGTAATAGGAGTATAGGATGAGAAGAGAGCTTTATTATCAGTCATATGATTCGAGGCACCTGAGTCAACAATCCAACAATTCCCTGTACATAGTTCTTTTATCATAGCCAAGGCTTGAAAGAAATTACCTCTCCTGATTACTATGGCAGTAGGCTTTGTTGTAGTTTGTAGTGTGGCTAGCATTTCCATGATTTTGTGCAGTTTGTCTCTTTGGGATGATTCCTTGGAAGCTTCAGCCACGTAACCTCTATCTTGCCCTTTTTCCAGCTTCCAGTCAATAGGTTTACCATAGAGGTTACAGCAATTGTCCTTTGTGTGCCCTTGTTTCTTACAATAATCACAAAAAGGACGTCCTTTAGAACCTTTTTGTTTTGTAGATCGAACAGTAGAGATGTCATGAGAACTAAATCGTAGCACAAAGGAAGAGGCATTTGAAATCGTAGACATAATGATAGTTTAGGTCTTTGAATTTCAAAAATGACAATTCAGGCCTTCGAATTTGGAAATGACAAGTTGGTCTTCTAAATTTCAAAAATGACAGATTAGTCTTTAAATTCAGAAATACCATATTGGTCCTCGAATTTGGAAAAATGACAGATCTGAACTAGATCAATTAAATAACTGATTTCGCACCGTCCTCCTTCAGCTTATTGACTCGAGTGCACAAGGAAAAGTGAAGAGTAAGGATGAGAATTGCTTCTTGCGACACAGCTAGCGTCCGACAGTTGAGCGAGAAGCGATCAGCAAGTGGGTGACGCCAAGAACCCGCAACATTGAGGACAGAAGGTGACTCGCGACGCCGAGGACTGAGGGTGGCTGGGAGTGAGATGGTCGCTGCTCTCCCTTCTATTCTGATCTGGTGTGACGGAAGGAGAGAGCACCAACTCGATTATAGAATCGGAGTGGGTAATTGTCTGCCAACACCGACGATGACAAATCGGAGTGGGGGCGACGATTCTGGTTCTGAAAACACAGAGGACGCTGGACGACGTGAGTGTGCAACAATTCTGGTTCTGAAAACACAGAGGACGTTGGACGACGTGAGTCGAGTCTTCGTCTCTTCGTCGACTCTGAGCTCGCCGGTGAAGTCGGTGGCTGAAGGGGACAAAGAGATGAGGAGTTTAGAGAGTGCCGATACAGGTTCTGACAAAAATGGAGAACACAGAGGGCACGCAGACGGTAATTGTCTTAACTATTCTCTCCTGAGCTCTGATACCATGAAGAGAATTGAAGACTGAAATTTTTTATCTTTTGCTTGATACATTACATACGCATATATATACACATAGGATAGAATAAAATATTGGAATATGTTTCAACACAACACTGTACAATCAAGACTAATTACTGCCTATAATTGCGGATCTTGACTTTCTCTTGAGTTTGGTGATCTTGACTTTTGGTGCTTCTACAGTTAGTAATCGCAAGATAATTTAAAGTTCTCAACTAACACACTCTTTAAAAGGTTTCTTTGACATACATGGAGAAATTGAATAGCTCCCTTGGGCTTAATGCCAACTATGGTTCTTTTTTCCTTATTTTTATTCCTCTAGTAATGCCCTCTTAAGGAGGAATTCATATGCTCAATAATTTTACTTTTCACTGATAAATAATATTCAATAAAAACACAAGTTAAACAAAAAAGACAGAAGTTAGAATTGAAGTCTTATCCCAGTAGAATTCAGCATAGATCAGGTCCCATAGAAACATGGCCAAACTCAATAAACCAGAACTCTTGTAAATGTAAAGAATGATACACATGAAGGGTAATCTGAGCTTGCCAGCAGGCAAGTACGAGACATATAATCTTACCCACCATGTTATCTCACCATACACTCCTGAATATAATCTCTTCATCCACAGATCCTTGCATACACAAACTCCATCTTAGTATTGCTATCATCTACAAAGTAGACCCAAACATCATTAACAACAATTGCCCAACTAAGAAGAAAAACACTAATAATAATCTTTCTAATAAAACCTGAATCAAAGCAGAATACACAAACTCTGCTTATTTAATCAAAGCACAGTTGGTAATCAAACCTAAATCCATATCCTCCGAAACTTTCTGCCTAACGCTACTTCAACATCATCATTCACACCCAACTTTTTTGTGCTTCAAAAGGCCAAATAAAAACGACCAAAATTTAAACTAAAATAGGTAACCTAGGATTTCGAAAGTTAACAACGTTAGACAAAAGAAGACATTGAGATTGTTCAACTCAAAATACTCCCCCCACGCTTGGTGATTTGGGGACGACAGCGCCGATGGTTCTTTTTTTGCCTACAACAAAGCGGACTGTGATCCTTACAAGAGAGAACCCGTCCAAGCCTGCCTTCGGTTTGAGGAATCCCGCATGAGTGTCTGAGTAAATGAGTGTGAAGGCCATTTTCGTCTTTAACCCTAAACATCAATAACCCTAATCGCCCCCCAATCCCTTATCTGTCTTTTACAAGTTTTAATGGACTTTTGTGGATTTTGTCATTTCAGATGGTATTTAAATGGAATTTTCCCAAATACTTTTTACTCCGATTTAATATGGCTCACCCAGCAATTTGATATATTATCTTCACTAAACAAATGCTTGAATGTGATTGACAACGGTCCTGGACGATAATTAATGAAGTTTTCAATGGATGCGTTATATTGTTCCGTCCATGATGCAAGGAATATATATGTGTATACAAAAAAAAAAAAACTTATCACGAAAGAATAAATCAAAATAATAAATAGCCAAGCAAAAGCAGTAACCAAAATAAATATATGGAGGTATTCGTTTATGAAATGTGAATCTTTGATATGACCTGATATCCCCTCTTCTCTTTTGCCTTATTCTCTATTATTGCTTGGGGTGGCGCTAAGTGGCTAAAGTTTGATCTATCAAGAAATTAAATATGGAATATAATCTATTCTTTATGATCTTGTATCGAATTTGTAAATTTTAATTAATTAGAATAGTAGAGATGCCATAAGGAAAAAAAAAATACGAAATCAGGTTATGACACTACTTGTAAGGAAGTGGGCACGCAACCGCCTGTAATATATATAGGGAGAGAACATGCATGCATTCATGTATGTATAATAAGAATTGGAGAACATCTCATTTTAACTCAATATCTTAAATCTCAAGATCCTCTCATTTTAGTATATATTACTTATTAAACTCAATTTTATATGGTGGAGAGGCTTTGCACATAAATTATATTACTTGGGACTTTTAATTTATATAGCTAGATTCGAATGTATTAACACATAGATCCATTAAAATTATTGTATTCTAGAAAGTACATTATATGGTTTTTGTTGGATCTAAATAAAGCTATTATCACATGCATGCATCAGAATTTGTTGGGCATCATTACGAGGAGTATCCTGAAAGGGGGACTCCTACTAGGCTTCGTAACAACAAGGGATCCAATTTCCTTGCTCATCAAAATGATGAGCAAGGAGAGCTAGCATAATCTGAACCGTCCAAATCAAATATGGATGGTCCAGATTTTACTTTTTTTAATTATGATTTTTAATTAGAAAAAATCATTTTTCAAAAAAATGTTAGTTAAGAGATTATTTTTATTTTAGATTCTCTACCTATTAAAATATTTTAAAAAAAACAAAATTAATAAAAAATGAAATCTGTCCAGATCATGCTAGCTCTCCTTGCTCATCATTTTGATGAGCTGGGAAACTGGATCCTAACAACAAGATGTTAGTAATGGATTGAGTTTCCCTACTCATCCTTTGGATGAGCAAGGAAATCTAGACGGTTCAGATTTATTTTTATTTTTTTTTAAAAAAATTATTTTAATAGATACAGAATCTAAAATAAAGATAATCTCTTAACTAATACTTTCCCCAAAAAAATGATTTTTTTATTCAAAAATTGCCAATTTTAAAAAAAAAATCTGAACCGTCGATAGAAATAGCCAACAGGCTCAACACCATACCATCATATCATACCCAGACGGTCTAAATTTTATTACGTCTCCCTGTTAAACAAAGTGTTTAACAGAGATGCCGATTCCTTGTCCTCAAGTGATTATCTGCGGATACAATATAATATTAAATGCTTGATTCTCTCTTACCTATTGTTCTGATTTGAAAAGAGAACGAAGAAAAAACCATGACGAAACACTTCATTTAAATTTTTAAGATAAAAACATTTTTAAAACTGAACTTACTTTTAAGATGGTTTTTAAATTTTACATTTCTGAGCGACTTATTATCTACCAAGTTTTACAATGAAACTACAATTAGACTTATTTAACTTTCAATCATTGATGACAATCACATCGTCAGATATTCTCGAATACCGTATTGTAGTATAAAATGCTCTTTCTAGAGGAAGAACCTTCGATACATGTATATATATATATACGGGTATTATGATCATATTTATAATTTGGTATCTAGGTATATAAAGTAAAAAAGCCTAAGAAAGAATCAATGAAAGCAAACCACGTTTTATTTTATATGGGTCGGCAAAGAGCCACTATTCTCCCAACTTCCCTATAAATACATAGCTATCGCACCTTGTTGCAAAACCAAACCGGAAACAAAAAAAACCAGGTTCATATTTTGCACTAGCTTGGTGGGATATTGTTGAATACAGATGGCAACATCATCAGATCATCTAGTGAAGATTGGAAGAGAAGGGTTTGGTGTGATAGATGCATGCAAGGGCAACAAAAGACGCATGGGTCAGCTTCCTGCTGAAAACCCTAATTACTACTACTACAACACCAACAATAAGAAGGAAGAGAAACCTGTGGGGACGATCAATCACAGAGAAGCAGCTGGGAAATACAAAGGAGTTAACGTTGAGCAGCGTTATTATTATAAGGCTGAGCCTAATAAGCCTAAGAGCCCCTGGAGTTTCTTCTTCCAAGCCTTCAAATTCTGAATATCATGCTTCTTGCTGGTGTTGTGGCTTCGTTTAATGTTACAGTTTCTTATGAATAACATATACTAGTTATATATATAAGGTTGGACAGCCACATATATAGGTGGTACTATGCTTTATGTAGCTTGAGTTAGAGAGTCTTTGCATGTTATGCTACAGGTCTAAATTAAATACTACTTAGCTATATATGTGTATGAATAAGCTATATATATGTATGAATAAGAACTTAGTTCAACAACTGTTATTATTCGTGAGTTCTATGCGTTTATTGCACCCACGTGTGTATGAATAAGCTATATTTATGTGTATGAATCAAGTGCACCCACGTATGAATAAAGCGGTAGTCCTACGAGTGCTATTATTCGTGAGTTCTATGCGTTTATTGCATCCTACATATGTATTCCAAAAGCGTTGCTCGTACATCGTCCATGTACATGTTTAAGATACAAAGATTGATCTGAACTTCATCATTTCATTAATTGATCTGAGAGGCACACGTGGGTGCACTTGATTGGGTGTGTGTGTGTGTGTGTGTGTGTGTGTGTGTGTAAATTTTGATCTTTATTATGTAAAGACTAAGCTGACCAACTTTCGCTGGGTTGGCATGTACCCAATACATGTATATTTTTACACTAATAATGGGTTTGCTTTAGACCTTCGAGTAGTATAATTTGTGGCCTAGGCGTACAGCATGCATTAGCGGATTCTTTATTAGTGCATGTGATGTTATTTTATTTCCATCTCCATTTAAGATGCAAAAGATAGTTTAAATATTTAGTATTGAATAATTGAAGAATCTATCGGCTAACTGTTGATTTCCACCTTCAAAAAAGTTGTTTATGTAACTTTTTATGAGCCATGACTCTTTCTCCGGCCCTTCCCCCAAAACACAGACTATTTTTTAAGGAAAAGTTCGTGGTAAATTTAATTTCTCATCATTTAATTAACTGTTCAAATATGATGGATATAAAAATCTACTAGCGAGTTGACATGGCACAGAGATCCAACGGTGGTAAATGATATGCATATTTAGGCGATTTATAAGTCATACTCTAGTGGCGATTTAAGCCATAGTTATCCCAATTTTGTAATTATGTATATTTTTTTATCGGATGTCCCCGAACGGACTTTCTAATTATGTATATATTCATGCAAATTAATGCAGTCACACACAGAAATTATACTAAAACCTCTTCAAAGTGCATTTAAGTTTCACCCTTAATTACAACCATAATGTCCTCCAAAAATATAGTCATCGGCTTGATATATTTGCAGTCAACGTTTATGCTTATAATCCCAAATTTAGATATATAATAATAGTTACACACGAGGTTGCCAGATTAGGACACTCTATTTCAGGAGAGGTCTTCCTCGAATCTCGTTGCAACAAACAAATTTTGCTTTCCACAAAAAGGGTTCTATATAAATGAAAACATCAAACCAGACCCAAACAGCAGATTTAAGAACGACCAATTTTTGGCCATTCTCAGAAACTGCTCAGCAAGAGAGCCAACAATATTCTAACTTCTACTCTTATTGTTGGTCTCTCTTTAATATATTGAATTACAAGTTCCTTTCTTACATACAAATCTCTATAGGTAGAGTAGGAAACAACAAATATGGGTAACGGTGAGCATGAAAGAAAGAAGAAGATGGCTGTTATTTCGGTATCCGGGATCCTCCTAGTGGCCATGGTGGCCGCCGTTGGCGTTGGTCTATCCGGTACCGGGGGCAGCGCAGCCGCGGAGGAGAAGAAGCAGATCTCATCGTCTCAAAAGAACGTGGAAATGCTCTGCAGTTCAGCCCAATACAAAGAAACCTGCGAGCACAGCCTCTCAAAAGCAAACAATAATGGCACCACGGACATTAAAGAACTCATCAAAACGGCCTTCCACGCCGCGGCCAAGGAGTTCAAGAAGTTAATCAACAACTCCACCCTCTTTGAGGAGCTCGCCAAGGACAACATGACCAAACAGGCCATGGAAATCTGCCACGAGGTGCTAGACTACGCCATTGACGACGTTAGACACTCGATCGACAGCGTGGAGCAATTTGATTTAAGTAAGCTCGGTCAATACGCCTATGACGTTAAGGTGTGGCTCGGAGGCACTATCTCCCACCAACAAACCTGCTTGGACGGCTTCGAGAACACCACCACTCACGCCGCCGAGACCATGGCCAAGGTGTTGAACACCTCCCTCGAGCTGAGCATGAATGCTTTGGACATTATTTCTGGCCTCTCTGACGTCGCCGACGCCTTCGGATTCGCCAACATCTTCGGCAGCGCAATGCAAGATAATGTCACTGTCAACACCACCAATGAGCAAGCTCATCACGGCAATGAAAACACCTCCAGTCGGAAGCTTCTCCAGAGCTTGCCGTCGTGGGTAAGTGATAGCCACCACCGTCACCACCTGGCCAGAGCCGCAGCCGGTGCCGCCCAAGTTAAACCCGATGTTGTTGTGGCTCAAGATGGAACTGGGCAATTCACAACACTCACTGAGGCTCTAACAACTGTTCCAAAGAACAATAAGAAACCCTATGTGATATACGTGAAGGCCGGCATATATAACGAGATTGTCAAGATCCCCAAGCAATCCAGTTACATCACTATCATCGGAGATGGTCCCACCCGCACCAGATTCACCGGCAATCTCAACTATGCCGACGGTGTCCAAACTTACAACACCGCAACATTCGGTAACTTATTACTCCCTCCTGTCCTAACATTCTCTTTGATACAGTTGACCTTTAATATACTGAAATTTTAAACTGAGTTTTCTAGGTTTACTCTTGTTAAATATATATGTCACTCATCATCAATTTATAATAAATTTTCATTTATTATCTCTCATATTCTCTTTTCATGAATAAAGATATAATTGAAAAAAAAAATACATATTTGATATGTAAATTTTGAACTAACATTTTGAACCACGTGATTTTAATAGTTTTTCCTTATGAAAATGATAGAGTATATAATAATTTCCCCGATCATAACATGCAAACTCTCCTTACTTAAAATGATCTAAAGTTGACGTGTGAATTTGCAGCCGTGAATGCTCCTTACTTCACAGCCATGCACGTAGGGTTCGAGAACTCAGCCGGAGCAATTAAGCACCAAGCCGTGGCCCTCCGGGTAACAGCAGATAAAGCTGTCTTCTACAACTGCCATATGGACGGATACCAAGACACACTTTACGCCCAGTCCCACCGCCAGTTCTACCGCGACTGCCTCATCTCCGGCACAATCGACTTCATCTTCGGCGACGCCGACATGGTCTTCCAGAACTGCACTTTGGTCGTCAGGCAGCCTTTAAGCAACCAGAACTCCATCGTATCCGCCAGTGGCCGCAACGTCATCAACAGCCCTAGCGCCATGGTGTTCCAGAGCTGCCGCTTTATCGGCGACGAGCTCTACCTCTCCGACGCGAAGAAGAAACCCGCATACCTCGGACGGCCATGGAGGGCCTATGCCAAGGTGGTTATCATGGATTCTCAGATCGACGGCATCTTCGCTCCCGAAGGTTACTTGTCATGGATGGGTAGCATCTATCACCTGACCTCCGTCTTCAATGAGTACAACAACAAAGGTCCCGGCGCCGATGCCTCTCACCGAGTGAAATGGCCCGGCGTGAAGACTATCACCGCCGTTCAAGCCGCAAATTTCTATCCTCGCAAGTTCTATGAATTCCGCAATGCAACTACCTCTGATGATGATTCTTGGATCTCTGCCTCTGGGATTCCCTACTCCACTGGCCCCATGTAATCACGTCCGCTTCAGCACCCGAATCATCAAAAACGTATGATTGATATATATATATATTCATTTTATTTTATATGTATAGAGGGTTAAGTAGGTGTCGGAGTCTTATTGTGATATGTCCAATTTCTTCACTAGTGCTGCATGCTAGCTCCTTGGTTAAATTCTGGATGAGTTCGATCGTTTTGTTGCGGTATTTTGTTTGAGTGATTATTTCAAAAGCAATTGTTTTGGTGACCTGCAAATCATTATGAATTTCTATAATTAATTTTGTGATCATCTCTTATTCATTATTTACAAGATATTATAGTGGTCATACTTTCTTGTAAAAACAACCAACAAAACTGGGGTACCCCAGTTTTTTTTTTTTTTTTTTTGTACGTGGGCCTTTTTTTTTTTTAGAAATTAAGTAGTAGTACATGAAAGATGATAGCTTCAGAATTTCCCCCAAAAAAAAGTTCTTTTCATTTTTCCAACATTTAAACTTACAAAAATGGAAGAAAAATATTTTAAAAAAGGAAAAAGAAAAAGTCGCATAGAAGTTAATAAAAAATAGGAAAAAATAAATTTGAAAATCCTTATAATTCTCATCAAGTTTTTTATTGAATCTTTTAACTTCCTACCATTAGCTGTCCTACTATATTAAAAATTTCCGTCAAATCTTCTAAGGAGCAAGAAGGCTTGTGGCTCTCTTTTATACACATTCGAGACTTCTCTCTAATTTCTGAGTATTTTTCCATATATAATTATACTTATGTTTGATAATTACTCCTCCTTATACTTTTTTCCACGCGCTGAACTCCTAATATTTTTAGTTTTTGGCTCATCTTGACTTATTTAACTAGTATTCAAAATTTAAGATGTTAAAGGATTAACCCTAAAAAGTTAAAGGGTCCGATAAAATGAAAAGAAAAACTTAAGGACCTGATTCAAAACTAAGAAAATATATATATATATATATATATAGGGACCTATAAATTAATTTTTTTCTAAATTTTATGAAAACATTGAAAGAATAAAAAATAGCACACAGTCCATGATGCGTCTAGCATATAAATTTAATATTTTATAATAAAATTCATAAGAAATTACATTAATCTTTTTTTGCCAATGAAATCACATTAATTAATTATTCGCAATAAATAATAAGTAGCATATATATATATATATATATATATCACTCATTTTCCATATTCTTTCCTTGGTAATTGTAGCTGATCTGCTGCTTCAGATTCAATACAGGGGTACGGTCCCCCGTTTAGCTTAACACAAACGTAAAAGTCATAGTGTGTGTTTGGGATAGCGGTAGAAAAAATGACTTATTGTGATTCTGACTTATTAAAAATGACTTAAAAAAAGTCAATTTTTGATTTGTGATTTATGTTTGGATGAGCGGTTGAATAAGTGATTTTTCATAAGTCAAAACATGTTTGGATGAACGGTTGAATAAGTGATTTTTCATAATTAAAAACGTGTTTGGATTAACGATTGTATAAGTGCGTTTTTAAAAATAAAAACTTGAAGGGTATTTGTATATTCTTCAAATTTTAGATAGATTATATATGTGATATTCAATATGTGTGTATATAATATATATATATATATATATTATATTATTATATTGGAAGAGAGATGGAAATCGTTGATAAGAGCTCATGCCAAATTCAAATGCTGAAGAAAATTCGTGGGTCCAACGTATCTCTTTATATATTATATTATTATATGAAAAGAGAAAAAGTTGACTAAGTTTATTGGGCCCCACATGAGGAAAAGATGGAACAAACACATGAGATTCATATTTAGCCAAAAAAAACGCACCTTGTTTTCAAAAAAAAGCCTCAACTTCGGGTTTATCAATAAGTCAGCGAATTCGGGCTTTTTTTTTTTGCGAAAACGCTATACCAAACACTTACAAAATGGGTTACAGTTTTATTTGGGCTTTTTGTACTGAAAACGGGCTTATTGGGCTTGAAACGTGAAACCAAATTCTCACAAAAATTAAGGTGATTAATCATTACAATTGTATTATTAGGTTGAGTGAAAACATTTGAAAAGTTTGTATTTCAAAATTTAATTGTACCAAAGACTAAAATAATTTGGCAAGAACTAAATAGAAACTTTATTTCAAGACAAGATGAGCATAGGATTATCTCTCAATATTTTAATTCATGAGATTTAAGTAATTATCACTCTATTAGAGATTAAATGACTTAATGTGTTAGTTTAAAGTTTAAAAGATTTTGATTAAGCTTTCTCAAGTCAAAACCAAATTTATATCCTCAATTAACATGTACAATCTCTTACTACAGTTAATAGAAAATAATCATTAAGTAACAACCTTAAACTGATAAAGTTAGGTTAGTAACTATATCTCTATGTTATTAATAAACCATCCATTGAATCCTTAAACTTTAAGTCTAACATAATTTTACCTAAATTTTACAATTAAATTAACTCTCTCAAGCTTAATTTATTTGAATAAGGCAATCTAAGTGGTTGCCAGTCATATAGGCCCAATTTGGTATGAGGCACTGGGGGGTAGGGACTGGGTTAGGGATTGGGCCAATTGTATTATTTGGTATGAGGGGCTGTAAGGATATCCAGGGATTGGGAGTACCACGAAAGTGAGATTGCTGCAAAGCCACCTCCCCCCTGGTATTGCATTTTCAAGCTTGGGATTGCAAAATTTATAGACAAAAGTATCCTTATTTATAATATTTTTAGAACAACAATTCCCTCAATCAATTTTAGCCTAAATAAATCAATTTGCACCTCGCCTTACAATCGCTCTACACCACGCCTTCCATCAAGTAAGAAAATCCAAATTAAGTCAATTACCAAAATAATATAATAGCATAATTATGGAAGTTTTGTTGTCCTCATAATTCTTCTAGTGCTTTTCTTCATCTAGGTTTGATCATTGGGATCCCATAATTATTGTAGAAATTTTTTTTTTTTTGAAATCTGGTTCTACTTTTGAGATACACTAGGATTTGAATCAACATTAGCCACAAGCTGCTGTTTCCACTCAAACTGAGAAGTGATTGTAAGTATAAGCAACAAGAAAACAAGCAATATGGGCCTCGACATCATTACCAATTACAGACAAAACATATCGATGTAGCCGGCAAAACCTTAAGGGCCCGTTTAGTTCGATCCCATTACACCCTGCAGTGCAATGCAATGCGATGCAATGATAATGCAATGCAATATTAATTACAGGGGTAGTGTTTGGTTTGATTTTTAAGTAACGTGCAATGAGTTAATATTTTAAAAATTATTTAAAATTAATATATTACACAAAGTCTATTTTACCCTTAATATAATCTTCATAGAAAAAATAGTTAAAAGCCGGTGACGGCGGGGATGGAGGAGGAGGTAGTGACGGCGGCAATGATGGGGGTGGCGGGGGAGGAGGAGGTGGTGGTGGTGGGCGGTGGCGGGGCCAGGGGTGCCGACCGAGGGGGAGGTGGTGGCGATGGAGGTGGGCGGCGGGGGTGGAGGAGGAGGTGGTGGCAGTGGGAGGTGGGCCAGTGGCGGGGCCAGGGGTGGCGGCAAAGGAGGAGGTGGTGGTGGTGGCGATGGGCGGCGGGGTTGGAGGAGGAGGTAGTGGCAATGAGCTAACGGTGGGGGCGGCGAAGGCGGAGGTGGCGGCGGCGGCGGGGGGCGGCGATGGTGGAGAAGGAGGTGGTGGTAGTGGCTGGAGGCGGGTGGTGGCGGTAGAGGAGAAGGTGGCGGTGGGCGACAATGGGGCTGGAGGAGGAGGTGGCGGCGGCGGGTGGAGGTGATGGCGGTGGAGGAGGAGGAGGAGGTTGTAGCGTGATGCGGCAAGTGAAATGAGATAAGTGACACAAAGATAAGGGAAACTAAAGGGTAAATTGGACTTTTTAAACCATGCAATGGGATGGTAATTAAGATTCATAAAGGGGAGATATGAATGAGGATTACCAATTTTTTTTGGTAATCATCATTACCATGGTAAATTCTATTACCATATTAAAGAGCAACCAAACACTCTTCTCTTGGTAATGCAATCATGATTATCATTGCAGGCATGCAATGGGGTTGAACCAAACGGACTCTAAATTCATTATCGAAGCAAACTCAAGCTCCTACAAAGTGAAAGCGGACCGATTCGTGATCTGCCTAGAAGTGTCGGTGTTTGTTCAATTACAAAGTAAAAAGACTTAAATTTCCTATTCAGGGCACGTATTGGGACCATCGAAATCAAAAAAATTTAGGGTTGTATTTTGTTTCTATCAACAAGTTATTGAGCTGTGAGATTGGGGGAAAATTCTTTCCTTGATAATTTGGTTTGTAGTTCTTTGCCCTTTTATTGGAGACAGTCATGGGAGTTAACTCTGTGATTTTCTGCATTTTTCTCATTTTTTGCTTGATTGCAGTGATATACGATGCCATAGATCCAAATGATGTCAAAATTCTAAATGATTTGGAGAATCCAAAGCTTCTTAAATGGTCAGACAATGGGGATGATCCTTGTGATCCTCCTTTATCGAAGGTCGGAGATGGTGGGGATGGAGGGGTAAAGGTGAAACTAACTTACATCTAGATTGTAGATTAAATTTGGAATTTAGGGTAAGGGTATTTAGGTCTTTCATAACAAATGGCTACTTAAAAAATAAAATTAATGAAATCATTCCCTCCAATTATTACTTTGTACCAAACATATTTTTAAATATCAATTCCAATCTCCCGGTCCTAGTCTTAATCCTAATCTCAATCCATCGAAATTCAGTGCTTTGTACCAAACAAAGCCATAGAATTATTAGACACAGGATAAAATTAACACATAATTGTCATTAACAATTAAAAAGAGTAATAACAAGCCTCAATCATTGCAAATTTGCAATGGCTTGAAATAATCCTAATGGCAACTAATTATCCACACAACATCATCTCAGCCAGGAACAGTATCCAAAGCCATGAGGAAACGATAAAGGAAAAGAGAATAGAATAAAGTTAATCATTTTTCCCTTCTGGCACTAAGAGTTCTCTTCTTCCTCACGTTCTCCCCTTCTTACTCTGTGAACAGTCACGACGGCACCTCTGGTCCTTGATTAAATCACCTCCATAGTCCTCTCGTCCTCCTGTTGAGGATGATGAACAAAACCCCGACGCCTCTCTGCTTTTTTTTTCTGGTCTTTGCTCACAGGGAAGAAGATGAAGGACCCGTCAATGGTGGCTGCCTAAGATGATGAATGAACAGTAGCTGCCTCTTCCTTTTGTTCCAACTTGTGGATTTTTTTAGGCTTTCGGATGATTCTCACTCTTCTAGAAACGGTGTCGCATAGTGTTACTTCTTTCGCACTTTCACTCATCTGGCATAATTTCAAAACGGCGTCACTTCCGGAAGGTCATTAACAAAGAAGGAAAGAAACAATTAATAAAAATAAAGAAGAGTGAAAAATCTAATAATAATAATAATAATAATGCCACCAAAACTCTTTTCTTTTTGTATTTTTTTTAAATTTGAGCTATTATTATTTATTTATTCTTACTACTTTTATTTTTTTCTTAAAAATATGATATTTGCAATAAAATTTTTAAATCATGCATAAATTTGATATCTTATCAAAATCATCAATAAATTTTTTTAATTTACTATTGACTCTCCAAATATACCAAAATATATCTCAAATTTTATTAAAAATGAGGAATCATAATTGGAGTAATATCATTATACATTGGTGTTATTACGTACTCTAGAGAGTTTCTTTCCCCGCAAAAGGTTTGATTTTTTTTTTAATTAAATCCCTTGCCTGTTTGACTGTTTCCGAACCCTCAGCTTTAGCTTTACCCCAAAGGCCCAAACTGAACGCTGAAAGGAAAAAAAATGGGAAAATACCAGCTAGGTCCCAAGCTACAGAATTAATCTCAAAAAACTCCCTTTACAAATTCCAAGGTCAGAAAAGTCCCTAGGGACTTTTCTGAAAGCATTTCCCTTTAAGCAATTACTAAAATAGCCCCCACTCAAATAAGAAAAGAAAACGCACAGAGGAGAGAGGAGTGAAGCACGTATTTGTGATCAAGGCATTAAGGAAAAAGAGAAAAACGCACACGGACGAAGGGCGTAAGAGGTGCAACATTGAAGGGATACAAAGTGGCGTTACTGTTCTTGGGAATCTCGTCTTCTTCATCGTCCAGGTACGTGCAGCAACGTAGAGAAACGAACTCTGGAAAATTTTGTTTCTTTCTGTGTGAAAGTTGGTTAGATTGAGAGTGAGGGTTTGGTGAAAGGTTGGATCTTGAGCTAAAAAATGGAGTAAGTAGTAGGTGGTAGAGAAGAAAAGCTAAGAATTTGGTAGACAAATGAGCTTGATCATTGAAGTTGGGATTTCACCTTGGGTGGGTTGGGTTTATGTTAGAGTGCTCTGTTTTTATTGCATGGTAACAGAGGAGCTGCTGTGTTTAAAGTAAGAATGATTAATGTAATTGGTATTCTTTGCTGGAAAAACGCTGAAATGAACAAAAAAAATTGTTGTAAATTTGTGCATATGAAGTTGTAAATATTGTTGTGGAAGTTGTTAATATGTACCGTAGGTGTGCTCTATTTTTGGTGAAGCAAACAGAGGTTTGACCCTGTTTTTAGTGTGTTTGGTGTTGTTAGAAAAAGCACATGTGTAGGAAAAAAAGTGTAGTTAACGTGTTGTTAATATGTGCATATGAAGTTGTAAATATTGCTGTGGAAGTTGTTAATATGTACCGTAGCTGTGCTCTATTTTTTGGGAAGAGAACAGAGGTTTTGCCTTATTTTTAGTGTGTTTGGTGTTATTAGAAAAAGCATATGTGTAGGAATAAAACTTGTTGTTAATATGTGCATATGAAGTTGTAAATATTGCTTTAGAAGTTGATAATACGAAGTTTGTGTTGCAGATTGACATGAAAGATGGGAAGTTGTTCAGGGAAGAATTTATTTTGTTTCTTTCATGTGGGGGAAGTTTTTAAATGGTGGAGAAGATGAAATACAATATGTTGGTGGTTTAGTAAGAACAAGATGCGTAAAGGAAGGCACAACATATGAGGAGTTGCGAAGAATCATATCACCCATAACGGGAAAAGAAAGGAATGAAATGCAAATGAAGTTCAAAGTTGCCCTTGATACATCAACATTTGTGGATCTTGTAGATGACGAAGGGGTGTGTCATCTAATCAAATATAATGAACAATATAGTCATGTGTATATTGAAGAGGATGGTGATAATGACAGTACAGAACCAGCAATGAACGGTCAAATGGAAGAGCAAGAAGTGTAAGTTTATTTGTCCTAAGAAAAATAATTTCTTCCAACGTGAATATGTGCAAGAGCACTAAAACTTGTAATTTCTTGCAGGATTGATCATTTGTTTAGAGGTGAAGGAGGAATGTGTACATCCTCACATGGTTTGTTAAATGAAGGTCAAGTGATCCCATCATTGACTTGTGCTACGCAAATGGTGCCAACCCCTATACCAGAAATGAATCATGGAAAATAGAGGGATTTGATTATTGGAGTAGGACAGATTTTTTTGAATGCTGTGAGCCTTCGTCAAACGTTATACAAATATAGTATTGCTCATAAGTTTGCATACCAATTTGTCAAGAACAATCAACACAAGATAATTGTGAAGTGCAAGGTTGAAGGTTGTCCTTGGTACATGGGTGCATATTCATCAGGAGAACATCGAGATACAGAGTTTTTAACCATTAGAACACTCAAAAGTGAACACGTTCACCAAGCACAAGATAGCCTAATAGTTTTGTATCCACACAGGTCGAGCTTGACATCATCAATCGTAATGGATGGTTTAAGGTGCAATATTGATAAGACTGCTAACATCATTCGATCAGACATGTACAGAGAGTATGGGGTACGGCTGAACTACCATCAAGCATATAGGGCAAAAGAAAGAGCGGTAAGGGAATTACATGGTCGAGTAGAAGACTCTTACATGGTAATTCCTTGGATATGTGACAGACTAATCGAGAGTAACCCGGACACAGTTGCAAAATGGGCAGCCTCATCTAACAATAGATTTCATAGGGTATTTATTGCTTACGGTTGTTCTATTAAAGGGTTTTTAGAAGGTTGTCGACCCATACTTTATGTAGATGGTTGTCATCTAAGTGGCCCTTATAAGGGAACAATGTTGTCAGCTAGTACATACGATGCAGACAACCAGATGTTTCCCCTAGCATATGCCATTGTGAGCGGTGAGATGTATGATGAATGGTCTTGGTTTCTATTGAACGTGAAAGACATTATAGGCTTAATGTTGGTAACAATTGTCTCAGATCGCAATAATACGATTATTGGTGCTGTAAAAGAAATATTTGGCAGTGAGAGACATGCTTTTTGCTACCGACATGTGAAGGAAAATTATAGTGCCGAGTTCCTACGAATTAATAGAGGTCGGACACGAACATTGGCGAATAGCAAGGAGAATGCACTCCTTCTTCTTGATGCAATTACATATGCAAGGTTGGATGAAGACTTCACTAGTGCAATGGGTACATTAAGATTATTCAATCCTCAATTGGCAAATTGGGTGGAGAATCAAGGGGATGTTGAGAAATGGGCTCTAAGCAAGTTTCCTTTCAAAAGGTTGGATAACATAACCAGTAATCTTGCAGAGTTGTTTAATGCATGGATGTTAACAGAAAGGAAGCACACCGTGTCAGTTTTAATTCATGAACATCGGGAGAAATTGGCTCGAAAATTGATTGCAAGCAAGATGGCCATGGGTAGTTGGAAAAATGCAGTGGGACCAAGAATTGAAGAAAAATTGCTGCAACAAGTTAAACATGCTGAAAATATGGAAGCATCATATTATGGAGACAATCAGTTCTCGGTTCGAAGTAGACATGGAGATGCCATCATTTTTGTGAATGTAGATCTTGGTGAAAGAAAATGCATGTGTCTAGCATGGCAAATGAGTGGAGTACCTTGCGCCCATGCATGTGCAGCTATTAAGGTACTTAGTGGTAATGTCTACACATTTGTATATGACTGGTTCAAACTGGAAGCACAGGAAAAATATATGAAAGTTCTATGAGGCCAGTCGCAACTCATGATTGTTCACAGGTTGAGTCTCTGACGGTGACACATATGCTAACACAGACATTCTTAGACCCTCCAATCACTTCAAGGCAACCAGGAAGACCGAAAAGGAAAAGAAGGGAATCTTAGTTGCAAAACAAAAAGATATATCATTGTGGGAGATGCAATGAGGCTGGGCACACAGTCAAAACTTGTAGAAATCCAAATCCATCCTAAAAACAAGTACATAAATGTAGATTCTTTTGATAGTAACTTTCTGGTGATGTATATATTGACCATGAAGTAGTTGCATTCCCTCACCCCTTTTGCTTGTTGAATGCATCCCCAACTTGGTGTATCTATGTAATTAGTATATCATATTAAGTGCAATGAGTAAGTGAACAAAAGGTACTTACTGATAGTAGTTAATATTTTATTTTCTTAGTATATATGGAAATGATAAGCTATTCTATTGTGACAGTACAGGTATTATTTTGTTTAAGTTAATGCTATGTTGTTGTAACAGGAGCCACATGAAATTGTACAACCATAAGAGGGTTGGGCAATGACCTTGTGAAAACAACTTTTTTTTGTTGTGAAAACATACATACATAATGGCTTGTGCACAAGGCCTCATGATGTTGCTAGTGTTAGCTCAAGAATATTATGCACAGCGAGACATCACTGGGTTCAGCTCATGGTAAGACACTGTGAGAGTGTCAAAAATTATACTGTACAGAGAAAGTTGTTAATATAACTGAAGATGTTGTAAATATAGCAGAACATATTGTAAACGATGATAGAAGAAAGTGGTGTCTAAGTTGTGGCTTGTTGCACAAGCTACTGCCCTGGTGTCCCTGGTGGGAGTAGTTGTAAACGTAGCTTAAACACTTGTAAAAAGAGCTTAAGGTGTTCTAAACGTAGCAACATGTGTTGTAAACATATATTTAAGACTCTCTTTATCACCAAGTTGTAAACGTCGCTTATTAAGTTGTTAATATAACTGAAGATGTTGTAAATATTGCAGAACATCTTGTAAACAATGATAGAAGAAAGTGGTGTCTAAGTTGTGGCTTGTTGCACAAGCTACTGCCCTGGTGTCCCTGGTGGGAGTGGTTGTAAATGTAGCTTAAACACTTGTAAAAAGAGCTTAAGGTGTTCTAAACGTAGCAACATGTGTTGTAAACGTAGCTTTAAGACTCTCTTTATCACCAAGTTGTAAACGTCGCTTATTAAGTTGTTAATATAACTGAAGATGTTGTAAATATTGCAGAACATCTTGTAAATGATGGTAGAAGAAAGTGGTGCCTAAGTTGTGGCTTGTTGCACAAGCTACTGCCCTGGTGTCCCTGGTGGGAGTGGTTGTAAACGTAGCTTAAACACTTGTAAAAAGAGCTTAAGGTGTTGTAAACGTAGCAACATGTGTTGTAAACATATCTTTAAGACTGTCTTTCTCCCAAGTTGTAAACGTCGCTTATTAAGTTGTTAATATAACTGAAGATGTTGTAAATATAGCTGACCATATTGTAAACGATGGTAGAAGAAAGTGGTGCCTAAGTTGTGGCTTGTTGCACAAGCTACTGCCCTGGTGTCCCTGGTGGGAGTGGTTGTAAACGTAGCTTAAAAACTTGTAAAAAGAGCTTAAGGTGTTGTAAACATAGCAACATGTGTTGTAAACATAAAAACAACAAACACTTGTTCAAATGACATGTCAAACAACCTGAGCAAAATAACTGATATATACATGTTGATATAAGATGAGAAAAATAAGCTGTTTGGGGACCTAGTCAAGCATTTGATATGTACATGTTGTAAAGTTAATTCATTATGTCACCAAAACAACTGATGATGTTGTAAACTAACTATATGTTAGTGCCTTTTGTAGCAAGTTGGCATTCATACAAAATATCAACTACAGTACACTATAACTAGCCATTTTCACAGAACAATACGTCAAATGCTACACGAATTTCTTCCTCTTCATTTGTTGACTTCCGTTGAGAAGGGACAACACCTTTTGAGCGTGTTTGTTCTGTTCATATGCGACTAGCCACCATAAACAATCCACCTTCACTTGCCGAATCTGATGATCACTAAGCTTAGGCATAGTGTACCCCGCCTTGTCATGTGTAGAGCCATCCCAGCTATGTAACCATGACAGAACATGAACACCACACGAATTGTTGCAAAACAAGAAGCCACATACATAGTTCCAATGTTATAACAACCAAATGGGTAAAAAAAGCTATAGTTCAAAGAGTTGGAGGAACAAAAACAGCACTAACGTATCAGCTTGGACATGCACTTTTGCCCAAGTAACTTCCTTTGGTATTTCCTGCCCTTTGTCATATACTTCGGGTTTTACTCGACGAAGTATGTTAACAATGCAATCTCTCTGGAAGTTGTACGAAAAAGAAGTTATGTCAGAAAACAACAATGACGAATGCACACAAACCATTTGAGAAAGAAGCACTTACACACTGTTGTGCGAGCCGTTCTTTGGCTCGAAAATCTTCTTTTTGACTTTTTCTCATTCTCTTCGGTTTTGTTGGATGGTCAGCCGCTGAACGTGCATCTTCTTCTACCTTTTGTGCCCTTGCATATGTTAATTGGTCAACCAATGAGTCCAGCACATAAAACCGCATTGTCTTCATCTCCAAGACATAACAAAACCAATGATCCAGGCGCAGGGTAGGAGCAAAAATCAAATCACAATCGCCAATGTTGTAACCAATATGTTCAGGCAAGATCTCCGTAGCATGTGATTCCAATGACCACTTGTTAGGAGCCGCTGCCATTTTTTGCATCAATTCTGTGGAAAATATGTGTCTGGTCACCCGGCTGCTATTGTGTACTTGATCCCCCACTAACATCCTCACAACCATGGTCATAAACTATGCACCATTAAAAAAAGGGTCAGCAATTCGCAGAATTCAATGAACATAGTATGAGTTTATTGTTCAAGTAACTTACCCTGTTACTAATCCACCCCCTTGGACGAAGGCAATATAGTTCACCGCGGGTCAAGAAATAATCATACATATCCACAAACTCCCTAATACACAAACAAGCGCACAAAGTCAGTTTTTGTGATTCATCTAAGTTGAGATTGAAGAAGTGTGATGACTTACTCCTGCTCATCCTCTACTGATTTACATCGTGTAGTGTACATTTGATATAAAACTTCCTTATCCTTCTCATCTTGACTTCTCTTCTTAGCCATTGTTGTCACCCAAGGAAACCCAATAGAAGGTTTCTTAACCCTTGTAGATTTCCTCAATTGTGCCTTTTCCTTTCCTTTCGATTCTACTTCCTCCTTATCTCCTATAGCATGTACACCTCCTACTTCTTCCTCTGACCCTTCGTCTGCACTTATAGATTGCACTTCATCGTCTTCTCTTTTTCTTATGTCACCCCCCTCATCATGTTCATCATCTTCACTTTCAGATGAAGATTTAACGTCTTGCACCTTTTCATCCCCTTCATCCATGTTTCCCCCACCTAACAGCCTCGCCTGAAGGGAAACAAGTTCCTCTTGCACTATTGATACCACCCTTGACATAATTCGATCATATGTTCTCTTGATTTCCTGCAAATTAGACATCACAAAAACTTAAGTCAATACTTTCAACTGAATGTGTGGCTGACATCAGATTTCACATCTTACCGGGTGTGTTAGCATGGTTTGTTCATGCAATTCAGAAGAGGCAGATCCAACTACATTACTGACTGAATGTAGCAACCCTTGGTTGCTTTCCTTCTCTATCTGCACTCTACTCTTGACGTTGTTGTCATTCCAAAATGCAAGCGCATTTTCACTTGTAGAGGCATGTAGTTGGCCTAGGGGAAAATGTTGCAAGCAAAATACCTGTACAGAAATTAAATTACACCTTAACAGCAATAGAATTCAACATCTAATGCAGCAATTTACAACTAATTAAAAAAGCCAATAAACATTACATAGATCAAACATGCACTTACCATTAGAAAATATATACATCCCTCGACATTGATCCTCCCTGCATCTTTCCCTTTCATTAATTTCTTCTTGTACTGTGCAAGAGAATTTGATAGTTCAATCAACACAAAACTCGACCAATCGTACTTCCCAAGACCTCCTTTTGTTGCCGCCATCATTTTCAACACTCTATCAGTCACTTTTATACCCGACCCAAGACACAAGAGAGTTCCCAACGCATACATGACAAAGAGGAATTCGAATTCCGGATCCTCGTCTCTCTCAATTAGCCATTTTCCAATGGTCTTGTAAGGCACTGTCCCGTACAATGTCTTCAATTGTTCAAAACCTTCTTCTTCTTTATTGACTTTTTCCTCAATGTCCCCCCTCACACGGTAACTCCATCAATTGTTGTACATCTTCCCGGCAGATGTTCAATGACCTCCCTCGAATCAAAACATTGTTAGTTGGAGTGTCAAATGCAGACATCAACTGACCACATAGATCTCAAGGGATTTGTGAGCAGCTTATGTGAACTAACTTGTCAAATCCGATTTTCTTTAGCCTATCCATCTTATCTTCTCTATTTTTCACACTGTTGCACACTTTCATAAATTGATTAGGAGCACATCGGGTCAAGAATGGAACCACGTATTTTGTCCCTTTTGCCTCACTCCTTAAATTCTTTGCCCTCACCTTATATGCCACCTTCTCCTCATCTTTCAATGCGTCCCAAGCTTCTTTCATAGACTGTGTCTCCTCTTTTAAACGCTTGCACTCCTCCTTCTTATTTTTCTTGTTCTTAAAATAATCTTGTGTAAACAATATATACCCTGAAACTTTTTTCACCCTCTCTCCCTCTCCATCTTTCCTTTCTTTCTTCTTTGCCAATTTTTGCTTAACCTTGAGCATAATTACTACTTTATTCACACACCACCAAAAACATAAGACATTAACCAATCATTTGTATATAACGAACAACTAATTTATGAAGTTAATTGCAATTCCACATCAGCAATGTACAGAACACAGTCATCTAGACAATATATATATATATATATATCAATCACTAAGTCATATAAATCAACAATGAAGCATAAGGTCATGAACAAAACTTTCTTCTGCAACTCATCACACACAACAAACAATTTTTCATATCAACGGTTGCTAACTATTCTATACTGACAAGTACCAATTCGTACAATGGTGTATGTTGTACCTAGAGCCAACTTTACTTCCTATACTGCCCATTCTTCTGTTGGAACCACTCAAAAACAATAATAAGCAACACAAACTGAAGCAATAATAGGACATCAATTTTTAACAGTAACTAACTTCCAAATACACCAATTCTAGAAAAGCACATTATTAGCCTCATACCCATTGATTCTGACCTCAAACCCAATGCTAGAGCAGCACATTATCAGCAAACCACATTATAAAACATTCCCTGGCCTTCAACGTTACTCATAAACAAACATCTATACCCCCAAAACAACAACACTGATTCAGCCATCACATAGTAGCGCCACACAGAAAAAGAAAAAATTTAAACCCGACAACCACCTTCCTTAACCAATGTATTTTCCCAACTAAATTCCAAGAATCAATACTTTCCCCCAATCCCAAACTAGTGGCAACCCAATAGATTAATGGTGCCATTTCACAAAAAAAAAAAAAAAAAAAAAACCACACAGCAAAGGGGCGGACGACTGACCATCGGAGGAGCACTCGAGGGACGCTGGGTGTTGGAAGGAGCGATGCGGCTGACGTTGTTGGACGGGCACCGGATTCTTTGCCGCTGCAACACCGGCCGACGCTGGCGCTGCCCACAAACACCGGCTTCTTCGCTACGGACTGCGATGCATGCTTCCCCGGCGGACTGTGCTGCACGCTTGGACTTACCCACGCTGACTCGAACGGCAGTGACGCTTGACGGAGAACACCGACGCTTGACGAAGAACCACGGCACGACAGAGGAACGAGAAGCAGAGCGTGCGTCCAGCGATTCCAATTCGAACCCTCTGTGTCTTCTTTTCAAAATGAAGCTCCTTTTTTTAAATTTGAGTGGGGGCTATTTTAGTAATTGCTCAAAGGGAAATGCTATTAAAAAAGTCCCTAGGGACTTTTCTGACCTTGGAATTTGCAAAGAGAGTTTTTTGAGATTAATTCTGTAGCTTGGGACCTAGCTGGTATTTTCCCAAAAAAAATTATGTGCTTCAATGAGAATTTATGGTCTTATATATCATCTCCCTCCTAAATATAACATCTAATAGATTTTTTTTAAAAAAATTAAATAAATTACTTAATCATATCATATATTATATATAATTAAGTTATATATGAGTTTATAAATTAGACAAATTAGTTTAGGGAAAAAATGATAAATATAAATACTTTATAGTAATATAATTAACTTCATTAATTTTTCTAAAAAAATCAATTGGGTCTTATATTTAAGACCGGTGGTAACATAATACTCTATCTAGTCCTAAATATAAGATAAAGTTAACTTTTTTTGGAGAGATTAAGGAAACTAATTAAATTACTTCAAATTATCTATATTTGTCATTTTTTTCTCTAAATTATTTTACCTAACATATAAACTGATATATGATCTAAGAATACATAACATATGATATGATTTAAGTAACTTATTTAATTTCCTTAATCTCTCCAAAATCAATCAACTATGTCTTATATTTAATATCAAAGGTAGTACCATGCTTGAAGCGACATTTTGTAAAAGCTTTCCTTTTTTTTTTTTTTTTTGTCATGTTTCGATAATTCTATTCTTGTGTCAAAATCCATGGTGCTTGGAGATAATAGCAGATTAAGACATTCTATTTCAGGATGGGTCTTCCTGCCCTTTCGTTACGTTGCCACAAACTAATTTGAGTTTCTTCATCATCTATCCATATAAATTACCCCTTCAAACAATACCCAGAAGCAGATCAAGAACATCCACCACCTTTGGCCTTTCATCATCACCAACTGCTCTACGTACAACAGAGTGCCCGGAATATTCCAACTTCTTATACTCTTGAATGCATAAAAACCTATATATTGGAGATTTTGCCTCTCAAATACAAGGTTTCAAGTTTGAGTCACGTCCTTGGAAGAGCAATCTCCAGTTAGACCCATCAATGCTCGTAGTCAGTAGTCAGATAACCATATAAAAAAAATTCTAGGATGAAGAATACAGCTGTTATTTTTGTATTTGGGCTGGCGATGGTGGCTGCCAATGCAGTTGCCTCCGCGGAGGAACATGGTGAGAAGAAACAGATACTGTCGCCTCAAATGGGCGTGGAAATGCTTTGTAGTTCCGCCCAATACAAAGAAACCTGCGAACACAGCCTCTCAAAAGCAAACAATGGCACCACGGACAGTAAAGAACTTGTGAAAACCGCCTTCGACGAGGCCGCCAAGGAATTCAAGAAGTTCATCGACAACTCCACCCTCTTCGAGGAGCTTGCCAAGGACAACATGACTAAACAGGCCATGGAAATCTGCCAAGAGGTGCTAGACTACGCCATTGACGACATTCAAAACTCAATCAATAGGGTGGACCAGTTCGATATAGGTAAGCTTGATGAATATGTCTATGACGTTAAGGTATGGCTCGGAGGCGCTATCTCCCACCAACAAACTTGCTTGGACGGCTTTGAAAACACCACCACTGACGCGGCCGAGACCATGTCCAAGGTGTTGAACACCTCCCTCGAGCTTAGCATGAACGCTTTGGACATTATTTCTCGCCTCTCCGACATCGCCGAAGCCTTCAAATTACCTGGTTTTGCCAACATCCTGCAAACTTTTGGCAACGGCAACACCTCCGGTCAACAAGCTCATGGCAATGACAATACCTCCGGTAAACAAACTCATTCCAATGACATTAGCTTGCATCGGAAGCTTCTCGAGAGCTTGCCGTCGTGGTTAAGTGATAGCCAACACCGTCACCTCCTGGTCACAGCCGCAGCCGGAGTCGCCAACGTTAAACACGATGTTGTTGTGGCTCAAGATGGAACTGGACAGTTCACAACACTCACCGATGCTCTTAAAACTGTTCCAAAGAATAATACAAAACCCTATGTGATTTACGTGAAGGCCGGCATATATAATGAAATTGTGACTATCACCAAGCAATCTAGTTACATCACTATCATCGGAGATGGTCCCACCCACACCAGATTCACCGGCAATCTTAGCTATGCCGATGGCGTCCAAACTTACAACACTGCAACATTTGGTAACTTGTTATTCCTCCCGTTCTTAATATAAGATATATTTAGGGAATTGATATGGATCCTAAATATAAGACATGATTTTTATATTTATCAATATTTTCCTAATTTACTCTCTATCGATGCTCCCTCAATAATTATCAAGAAGGAGAGAGAATGAGAGAATTAAAGAAGATAACTAGAATGTTTTAAAAAATATATATCATATTAACTAAATTAACTAAATTTTTTAATCTTATTAAATTAGATAAATATCTCTTATATTAAACTTCAGAGTAACAATTTCTTTATGATATGAAGATGAAAATTCTGTTACCTAGAGTGATCTAAACTTGATGATTTGTGAATTTGCAGGTGTGAATGCTCCTTACTTCACAGCCATGCATGTTGGGATTGAGAACTCAGCCGGAGCAATTAAGCGCGAAGCTGTGGCGCTCCGAGTAACGGCAGATAAAGCCGTCTTCTACAATTGCCAAATTGACGGACACCAAGACACACTTTACGCGCAGTCCCACCGTCAGTTCTACCGGGACTGCGTTATCTCCGGCACAATCGACTTCATCTTCGGAGACGCGGCCATGGTCTTCCAGAATTGCACTTTGGTCGTCAGGCAACCTTTAAGCAACCAGAACTCCATCGTCTCTGCTAGTGGCCGCAACACGAACAACAGCCCCAGCGCCATGGTGTTCCAGAGCTGCCGCTTCACCGCCGACGAGCTCTACCTCTCAGACCCAGCGAAGAAACCGGCATACCTCGGACGGCCATGGAGGGCCTACGCCAAGGTGATTATATTGGATTCTCATATCGACGGCATCTTCGCTCCTGAAGGTTACACTTCGTGGATGGGTAGCAACTATCACACGACCTGCATCTTTAATGAGTACAACAACAAAGGTGCCGGCTCTGATACCTCTCACAGAGTGAAATGGCCCGGCGTGAAGGTGATTACTGCTGCTGAAGCTGCAAATTTCTATCCTGGTAAGTTCTATGAATTCAGGAATGCAACTAACTCTGAAGATGATTCATGGATCTCTGCCTCTGGGATTCCTTACTCCGCTGGCGCCATGGCCGTACCAAATTGATTAACTTAATCACAAGCTTCACTACTGGAATCAGAATCATCACTAATATATATATTCATCTTATTTATAAGTGTATAGAGGGTTTTTTTTTTTGGCCATGATATGTCTATAGAGGATTAGGTAGGCGTCGGAGCCATATATATCCAATTTGACTAGGGGTGCATATATAGTTCCCTGGTTAAATTCTTGAGTTCGTTTTGTTAGGTATTATATATATAAGTGATTATTTCAAAAGTAATTGTTTTGTTGACCTGCGATTATGAGTTCATATATTTAATTAAGCAGTCGCATTCCAATTTATTCCTATTCATATTATATATAGAAGATAATATAGTGGTAATCTCTTTCTTATAAAAAAAAACTAACCAACAACTTAACTGAGGTGAAGAGGTTGAACTAATTTATACCTTCCCACAACTATTTTTCCTTTTTGATATTTAAATAGCGCATGTCTACTTCAAATTTATATAAAAAGTTGTACTCATTTTTTCAACATTCAAACGTACTAAAATAATAGGAACAAAAATATTTAAATTTCTTTATGAAACACGATTCATTATGATTAAACAAAATGATAACGTCCATGATGATGAGGCTAACCATGATGAATTATATAAATAGTGTTATAATATATTTTATATCGATGTTGTTTTAATATTTTAAAGAAAAAATTATACTCCCTCCAATTCAACATATACGCTTTAAATTTGTGAGGGGAACGATTTTTTTATATATTACAATTTAGATTTATTTCATCATTTAGTGCAATTATTCCAATTATGCCACACCCCCTCGTTACCTTTTTTTTTTTTCATACATTCTTTTTCATCATTTGTTTGCGGGTGAAGGTTGAAAAATAATGATAATATTTAGCACTTTAAACACCCAACAGAGTTATGTTTTATTGGTTCTAACATAGCAAAATAGCAAGATCATACAGGTGGGAGTAGAAGACAAGAAACAGAGGAAACCTGAACTGGCTGAGTTGAAGGTCCGGAGTTGTTTATATTTTAAACTATAGGACTGAGGGTGCAACTATAAGATCAATTAATTAATTTTTCCTTAATTAAGTTTATAAATATTTTATATATTTAATGATAGTTTATATATTTTTCTATCATTTAATTAATTCTAGAATAAAAAGATATTTTAATATAAAATCTAGTTATATCCTACTTTATTTTGTTAAAGACGTTATAAGTTCAAGTGAGGATAAAATGTCAATATAATATATTTATATTATAAATATTAGATTAAAAGAGGAAAATTAATAATATATATAAAGATATGTGTGTTATATAAGTTAAAAAACGAAGGAGATAAGCAAATAAAGATATATTTGAATCAAAAGCATAAAGAGACGTAAAGCAGAGGATGACGTGATCAAATTAATTAGGGAAAATACCAACTAGGTCCCAAGGTACAGAATTAATCTCAAAAAAGTCCCTTTGCAAATTCCAATGTCAGAAAAGTCCCTAGGGACTTTTCTGACAGCATTTCCCTTTGAGCAATTACTAAAATAGCCCCCACTTGTATTTACAACGTCATAAGCGGCGTTTACAACTTGGGAGAAAGAAAATCTAAATGGTTTATGTTACAACACTTGTTGCTACGTTTACAACACCTTTAGCTCTTTTTACAAGTTTTTAAGCTACATTTACAACCACTCCCACAAGGGCAGTAACTTGTGCAACAAGCCAACACTTAGGCTCCACTTTCTTCTATCATCGTTTACAATATGGTCTGCTATATTTACAACATCTTCAGTTATATTAACAACTTCATAAGCGGCGTTTACAACTTGCAAAGTGTTGGCTTGTTGCACAAGTTACTGCCCTGGTGTGAGTGGTTGTAAATGTAGCTTAAAAACTTGTAAAAAGAGCTAAAGGTGTTGTAAACGTAGCAACAAGTGTTGTAACATAAACCATTTAGATTTTCTTTCTCCCAAGTTGTAAACGCCGCTTATGAAGTTGTTAATATAACTGAAGATGTTGTAAATATAGCAGACCATATTGTAAACGATGATAGAACAAAGTGGAGCTTAAGTGTTGGCTTGTTGCACAAGTTACTGCCCTTGTGGGAGTGGTTGTAAATGTAGCTTAAAAACTTGTAAAAAGAGCTAAAGGTGTTGTAAACGTAGCAACAAGTGTTGTAACATAAACCATTTAGATTTTCTTTCTCCCAAGTTGTAAACGCCGCTTATGACGTTGTAAAAACAAGTGGGGGCTATTTTAGTAATTGCTCAAAGGGAAATGCTGTCAGAAAAGTCCCTAGGGACTTTTCTGACATTGGAATTTGTAAAGGGACTTTTTTGGGATTAATTCTGTACCTTGGGACTTAACTGGTATTTTCCCAATTAATTAAGAGCCTTCCGCTTACACACGCGCGCGGGCATGTAAGTCTGTGTTTTTATACCCTTAAAATGATAGTTTTAGAAATATTTTTCTGTAAATTGAGATAAAACTTCTTTCATATATTTATCTTGTAAATTATAAAAGTTATTCTCCAAAAACTAATCATAACACACATTAAGGCATAACAGGAGGATGGCGTGTTCTAATTTCTTTGTTGCTGGTGGGAACGCAAGAGTTCGAAATTTCATCGATGGAAGATTAAAATTTGAAGTTGCAAAAAATCTATAGTATATATAAAAATTTAGTATTGAGTTTTTGTTTCTCCTTTCTTTTTTTTTTCTTTTATCTTTTTTTTTTGTCTTTGATTAGCTATTATTTTGATTATGAGAAAGTTAAATTTATGTAACTATACCTTCATTTTGGATTATTTAGTTTGATTATGGATTAATGAATGATAGTTTTTATTGTTAATGGCTTTAAGATTATATTTGTTGTTTTAATTGTGTGATCGATTATCCTAAAACAAGAGAAATCTTATTAAAATTCATTTTGGTGTTCTAAATGAGCCTAAACATAGGAAATTTAAACTACACTTTCAATTAAATCGTGCAGGATTGAGTATTTAAACCTTGAATATCTTGATTTGCTTTTACAATAGGAATATGTCTATAAGACCTACATAGTCGGGCTTGCACTTAAATTAGGCTAATTAAGTAATTACCTAAGATATTAGGGATTAACATAATTGGAATGCCCTCTTAGTAAATCAAAATACACTCTTAGGTAATTAAGAGACCTAAACTAGCAAAAATAATTTTAAGTGCAGTTATGGAGAGAAATTTTTTAAGTGTAGTCAGGGAGAGAAATTAAATACTAAGAAGTAACTAAAGCTGTAATAATCCAATTCACAAATTATGATCTAGAATCACATTTAACCTTAACTTTAGTTAGATTTGATTTTCTTTTTAGTTAGCTTTTATTCATACAAAATGTAAAATCATTGCTCAATTAAATTTTTAATACCAAGTCTCGGTGGGAAAGATACTTTTCTTATCATTTTATTACTTGAAACTACCCAAAAACTTGATGCACACCGCATGTGTACACGGCGTATTAAGTAATCAAGTGATGAGAAAAGTATCATTCCCGTGATGACTTAATACTAACAATTCAATTAAGCAATAATTATACACTTTTGCTTAATTCGAGTCAACACAAATCAAATCAAAGATAAAAATAAAAATTAACTAAAAAAGGAAAATCAAATCTAACAATGGTTTAGGCTAAAGTTGATTCTAGATCTTAATTACTAATTTGAACTATCATAGCTTTGATTATTTCTTAGTGTCTAATTTCTCCTCTTAATTTCATTTAAAGTTATATTTGCCAGTTTGAGACTCTTAATCACCTAAGAATGTATTTCACCTAAGAATGTATTTCAGTTCACTAAAAAGTATTCTAATTATGCTAATTCTTAATGTATTTGGTGATTACTTAATTAGACTAAATAGCGCAAGCCTAATGTGTGGTTACATAGGTCTCATAGGTGTATTTTTATCCTAAAAGTAAATTAAATTATTCGGTATTTGAATATTTAATCGTACACAATTAATTGAAGGTTTAGTTTAAATTTCCTATGTCTAGGTTTTTTTAAAACATCAAAATAGTCTCAATCAGATTTATCTTATTACAGGATTATTTTGAATACAATTAAATCAACCAATATAATATCAAAGCAATTAATTATACAAATTGTTATCCACTAATCCATAATCAAAACTAAATAATCCCAGGAAACGGAAGGTGTAAAGAATTTCCGTTGGGAGCTCTTTCCCCTGGGGCGCCTCAAAGAGGTGACTACCTTTCGGGCCTATCAGATTGGGGGCGTGTTCGCTACCGCAAGTGCACGGATCGCGTCAAGTAATAGAGTGATAAGTAAAGATTGTTCCCACGAGGATTTGAATAACAACTAGTCGAACAATGGCTTGATGTGTTTGATCAAGTTGACTCAGATGAAATGTTGAGTGTGAGGAAAACAGATTTAAAAGATGTAATGATAACAGCTAATGAAAATCTTGACAGAGTGGGCTTCTTGTGAAATTAATCAAGTAGAGTGAATCTAGGATTGCTCTCTCCTTTTGTATATCATAAACTCAATCTACTTCCTCCTCGTCATTAATGCTTATGGGATCTATATGTGTCAGTCTAAGGTTCAATATTCATTGGTTAAGCTCTCTCGAGTCATAACAAACATATATTCTCCAATTAGATGCACAATCTCTTGCTGCATTTAAGGGAAAATAACCATTAAACAACCCCCTCACTTTGACAATGCTAGGTTAATGACTCTATCTCTAGGTTATTAACAAACCATACATTTAACTCTTTAAACTGTAGGTCTAGCATAACTCTACCCTCGTTCTTCAATTAGATTAACTTTCTCAAGCTTAATCCATTTGAACATGTTATTCATAGTGCTAGCTATTCATGAATATCAGTGAAAATAGAGAAGAGTTAACACATATATACCATTATCTAATGAAGAGGAAGAAGAGTTCGAGTTTAATCCATACAAAATTGTGGAGCAATCCTAGAATGAGAGAAACTAGCTACACATGTTTAACAGCTGATTACAAATAACAAGAATTAAGGAAGTCATAACAGAATCACAGTGGAGAAGGGATAGAATACAGAAGTATCAAGAAATCTGAAATGAAATCTCTTCTGATCCTCAAGCCCACTTGATTCTCCTTGCTTCTAGCAAATCCCAGCTCTTAGAACCTCCTTCGCCGCCTCTGTCGCTCTTTCCAAAAGTAGGAACTCCCCCTTCAAAACCCTGGGTTTTTCCTTTTATATCCTCTCAGCTATCAAAACGCAAATGTTCATTTTCGGGGTTGGGCCGCGGCCCACAACTTTCTGTGCTCCTGTTCCCTTCATGGGCCGCGGCCCAAGAGATGGTGGGCCGCGGCCCACACCTTTCTGTGCTGGTGTGGACTTCCTGGGCCGCGGCCCAAAACTTTCTGAGCTCCTTTTGTTCTGTTCTGATCTTCCAGCTGGTCTTTCATTCACTGGTTGTCAGCTTCAACTTCCTTCCTCTCTTTTTCACTGCCTGCAGCTTCCTCTGGGTTAGCCCTGACTTAATCTGTACCAGTTCACACAAAGAGCTTTCACACAAGGTTAGACATTCATAGCAATTAGGGAGTAATGTCCTTCACAATTTCATTTTGCTGTGCATAGCATGAGAGAAACACAATTCATCACTTTAATCCTTTCTCATGCCCACTTATGCATCCAAAGTGAAGTAAAACAGTATGAAATATGAAATTCTAGTAAGAATTTCCTGAAGTTAACAGGGCGCCAGGACTAGTCGGTTGTCGGGGGCCCATGTCGGTAAATCCGGCGTTGGCCTTCAGGTTAACGCCGGATACCTGGACGGTGGGTGCACCGAAGGCCACAATTGGTCCATTGCATAAACCATAAAAAAAAACTAAATAATCCAAAACAAAGATTTAATTACATAAACTGAACATTCTCATGACACATATAATAGTTAAAAAGAAAGAAAATGTGAAATAAAAACTCAATACCGAATTTTCACCAATGTTATAAATCTTCTGCATCTCCTAACTTTTATCTCCTTTCATTAAAATTCTAAACTCTTGTGTTGCTATCATAAACCGAAAAAATAGAACACGCCATCCTCGTCACTCCTTGCGCACACAGATATGTAGGTGGAAGGCTCTCTATTTGATCACGTCATCCCCTGCATCTGGTCTATTTATCCTTTTGATTTAAATATATATATATATATATATATATATTCTTGATTTTCCTCTTTAATAAAGTAGGATACGAATAGATTTTATGTCAAAATATCTTTTTGTCTTAGAATTAATTAAAATATAGAAAAATATATAAAATATATCATTAAATAGTTATAAAATATTTATAAATTTAATTAAATATATCTCAAAATCTACATCTATTTAATTATAAAATATATATTTATCAATTTTTTTATTTTTAAATAAGTGTATATTTAAAAAAAATATATATATATATTACATATTTATTATTTTTAACTAATATTAACCGTTTTCTTAATAAACACAAATCGATTATTTAAATATTATATTTTAAATGGGAGGGAGGGGGATACACTTAGGGAACTTAGGTGAATATTTGGACTTAGTTATAAGCTATGTTTGATGTCAATACAACACTAATTAATATATATACATATATAAAATAAAATTCATAAGAGATCACATTATTCACAAATATATTTGGGCATGTTTGTTATGACGTTGAGATTACTTATAAGCTACTTTTCACATAAATTAAGACAAAACTCCTTTCATATACTTATCTCATATACCGTAAATTACGATTGAAAAACTATTTTTAAATATTTCAATCGCTGTTCCAAACGAGCACAATACTAATAACTTAAGCAACTTAGTGCTCGTTTGAAATAGCTTATTTTTAGGCAATAAGTGCTTATAAATCGTGATTTACAGTATACGAGGTAAATATGTGAGAGGAATTTTATCTCGGCTTGTGTAATAAGGACTTATTTTTTAAGAAATCGTGATCCCAAACATGCTATTAAGCAGTAGCATAACTCATTTTTCTTTCTTTCTTTCTTTCTTTCTTTTTTTTTTTTTTTTTGATACAGCTCATTTTTCTTCATCATAGCCTAATATCAACAGACGGATGGCCCAAAGAAAATAAATGAGACTGTTCCGTCAACAGATAGCCCAATGGCTCGTATTTCCAGGTAATCCAATTAAGGAGAAGGCCCAACATATAATGTTCTCGGCCGAAGTCAGAGTTGACTCATTGATTTCTGAATATTATCCAAAACAAGCGGGAAAATGGTGACTGGCACTTTTTGAACACTCCCTCTCGTGTCCCCCTCCTGCACTGCTGCCTGGCGTTGCTGCAAAGCACCGAGGATAACAGAAGCTTCAGATCTGTGGACACACGATACCCACTTCCCATTTCTTGGAAATTCGAACGCCCTGATTTTACCTTTTTAGTGCTTACAATTTCTCACCGGAAACTTGAAACCCTAGGTTTTCATTCCGGGGGATATGACCAAGGACAGGTCGGAACCGGGAAGCAGTGGTGGCGGGTTCCACTCGGTTCACGCAGAGCGAGACCTTGAATCTAATTGGGAAGTCAACCTCGCCAAGAAACTTGAGGAGTATTTACTTAAAATTTGTTCCGGTGAGATCACTGGGGTTGAAGAGGAAGGTCACATTTCCGTAAATTTTGCTGAAGGTTTGGCCAATCTCATTTGTATTTCGTTTTGCCGCCTTCTCTTGTATATGCTCATCTGAATTGGCTGTTTCTCGATAATTGTAGCTGCTCTGCTGCTTCAGGGTTCAATACAGGTGTACAGTCGGAAGGTGGAATATCTTTACACATTGGTAGTACGTGCTTTAGAGTTTCTTTCTCAGAAAAGGTTTGATTTTTCAGTCCAAGTTCCGGGTTTTCTCTTGCTCGCTACTTAACCTTCCACTTTTGCTTTGCCCCAAACTGAAGGCCAAAGGAAAAAGAAAATTACGTGCTTCAGTCTTAGAAATTTACGATATTAACATCTAATGCAATGCTAGAGGCAACATTTTGTACAAGCTTTCCTATTCTGTCACATTTCTATTCTTGTGTCAATCCATAGTGCTCCGACATCGTATAGTTGATGCTTTTGTTGAAATCTTGGGCAAAGTAAACATGACTCCTTCAAACTTATATGAAAATTGAAAAGTGGATTTTGGATATTAAATACTAAGCGGATAAATGAAAGTGAAAGTGTTTACTCAAATGCTTAGTAGCATTTGATTATTAGTCAGTAACAAATCGTTTGGTGACATTTTTTTTTGGCTGAAATGACAGTGGAAAGGAGATGCTGAGTTTAAATTGGGTAATGTATTCACTTGGTAATCAGATATTCTAAATGTCTATAATTCTAATTTTAAATACTACATATGTTATATAACTAGAGTTGGGCCCTATGTATTGAATGAAGTTTGAGAAATGAGTTATACTATTCATGATTTATGAATATGTGGCTTCTTATAGTTTTAACAGTATATATTGATTAATTGATAATAGTGTCAAAGTTTTCCGAATAAAAAGAGACAAGTAAGCCTGGTTGGATTTTCTTAGATGACACTAAGGCTTTGAATGTCAGGCTAATTTTCTATCAGACCACTGTGTTTTGAAGTTCTGAAGTGTTTTCCTTTTATTGTTTTTAAATCTTGTCCAATTTATCTTTGGCTTATGTTGGGCCACAAATAACATGATTTCATGACCCTATATAGCCCTGCCTGAAAATACTTAGGATGAATTTGCATATCATCAGATATTGATTTCTTGTTCAAATTGCACTATTTGGTCGTCCATTCCATCGCTCCTTTAATTTTTCTTGTGATATAAATCATTGGCAGGATGAATTGAGCTAAATAGAAGGATTTGAATCACAAAGTGAGCAATTTTGGCAACACTAATATTGACATTACTGACATAATTTTTCATGCAAAAGTATCCTTTTGATGGAACTATAAGCATATTTTAAATGACATGAGATAATTTACATGCCTACCTAAGTAGCTGTGCTATTTTTAGTTTTGTGTGCGTGATTGAATAAATGTTTGAACCTGAGGCCTATTATTAATTGCCTGCAATCCTTCATCCTCATCGCTAGACTATGCCTAGTGGCTTGACTGTACTACGTTTCATTTTGTGCAAAATGTAATGCTTATTTGGTCTGACAAATGTAGTTTTTGGGCAGACTGCAGGATCAATTAGATGGGGCAGGGCCATCAGTCCAGCCCGAAGAAAATGGTGCCCCAGCTGTTGCTGATGAAGAAAATGATCAATTTTGGTGCTCAGATGACATCCCAGGTAACCTTTCTTTATGTGCAATGTTGAGAAATTATCAAAAGTGAACATGGCACAAAGGGATTGTTATTATTATGAAGAATTTTTTGTTACGACATATCTCTAGCATTAGCCAAGAGGTAGTCAGAATGATATTGCAATTGAACATGGGATTGCTCTTATATGGTTTAAATTGCTTTTGGGTTTTATAATTTCTTGAGAACAAAGAATTGCTGAGGTTGTCCACATTTCAGGTTTCTCCTTCTCTTTTTTCATCTCTCTCTTTTTATTCTTTGATGTCTTTATCTTTCTCATCTTGCACCGATAGCATAAAACAGTTATCTTCTATATTGATGTTGCCATGTCTTATTATATTTATCTCTAAATTGTTGTTGTATTATAGTGGAAGAAAATATTTCCTTAAATAGTACGCTGGGCAAGGAAGTCAATTTGGATCACTTTGTAAAGCCTCCTGCAAATCTAGTTGTTCTTGAAGGTGACTGCTTGGATGCTACCGGTGATGGTGGGGAATTGGAGTCTTATCTGGTACCATGATTGCTTCCAGTTGTTTACACAAGGAAGCATTGTTATACTTCATTTTATTCACTGATGATATGGTGCGTGTTTGCAGTTGGCCACCACAGACTTGTATCGTGATTTTATTCTTTTGGACACTTCTGATGCTGCTGCACTTAATGAGTATCTAAGGGTAAACAAAGCAGAGACAGAGCAAAATGGTGCCTACAGAGGGAGCTCTAATCGTAAAAGCTTTCATTCTCCCAGAGGACGTTCTACGGGAAGTGCACATAAAAATTCTGCTGCAAAGAGTCAGCATGCTAATCCCAATTGTACTCCTCAACCTAATTCCAGATTCAATGCTGATAACATTCCAGTCAATTCTCCTGCTTCTGCTGGTTTCAATAACTGCAACACTGGACTTCATGTGGATGATGGATGTGATGCATATCACTCAAACAGTTCAAGCGATGATGAAGATGATCCATGGAAGCCTTTAAATCCTCATGAGCCAGGCAGTCTGAGAGTGAAGCCCTTTAGAAAAGGTTTCTCCTCCCCCTTTATCCCTTTATTAATTTGCCTTACCCTTATTACATGATTATACCTATCGTTACTATCCCCTTTATGTTTACTCAGTGAAAGCTTTCAAAAGCAAAGGAATCAATTTAAACAAGCGAGTATCTATAAGTTCCTTGTTTCCACCTGCAAAATTGCACGGCCCTATCAATCCAGAGCTCATGAACATATGGGAGAGTCAACGGTATGCCAACAAAAAACAAAAGGATAGCTCATCAACTCCATTGTATGAAAAGGTAATTTCTCGGGGCAGGGGTGCGTGCTGCCCATCAAAAATACCCCCTCCCCAAATATTTTTTGTGTGTTTCCTTAGATTATTAGATTTTATATAAAATGGGTGACATTTTGATATCTTATGGGCTAAAAACGGAGTTGTTTTTAATTTTTTATGATTTTTCAGATATTTAACACTCTTAATGAAAGAAAACTACCCAATTTCAAAATATTAAATTTTTGAAAAATCATAAAAAATTGAAAATAACTCCATTTTTTGCCCATAAGATATCAAAATATCACCCATTTTATATAGAATCTAATGATCAAAAGAAGAAGAAAAAATATTTGGGGGGGTATTTTTTGATGGGCAGCAGGGGGAGCAGCACCCACCACCTGCCCAATTTCTCGTGGATTCTCTGTTTACCTTCTTCCATCTTATGACAGTTTATACTATTCGATGAATGAATTACAGCTAAGGCAATCACTTATTAATGGAGGGGATGAAATTTCTGGCACGTTTCCAAATTCTGAAAATTGCAATGATGACAATTCATATGATAGTGAGAACCCTGATCTAGAATTTCCAGAGAATGTGAACGTGGATGAAGATATGCCTGGTTGCAGCAAAGAGGTTTGGATACCAGTAATTTTTTTGTCACATGCTCCAGTTGGAAATTTCCGTATAAGCTCATCTACTTGATGTTTTGCAGCATGACAATGGTGATGCTTATGTGAACGTTGATGAGGCTCTAGGTAATGAATATCCAAATTCTCAGTCAAGTCTGGAAGATCTCTGTCGCTCTCACCTGGTAAGAGTGCCAGTTACTTTTCAATTAATTATCACGTTTTTTCTCCCAAAAAACAAAAGTTGCATCCTATCTTTTGTAGTAAATGCAAGGGCTCCAGGGAAAGTGTTGGTTCAAGTCCTAGCTACTTGTTTTTTCTGAAATGGTCTCAATTTTTTTGGCTTGGATGATTCCATAACCTATAGTGCTTCACGCAGGATTCTCTCCTGGCTAGCATAGCCAAGACCGAGAAGCAAACTGAAATGGCAGCTCGGGTTTCTACATGGAAACAAAGAATTGAGCAAAACTTGGAAGAACAGGTGAATAATTCTTTTTTATGCCCTCTGTTTAATGTTCATCTCATCCTTTGCAGCTTCTTTGTTTTTTTTTTGGGGGGGGGGGGGTTGGAGGGCGGGAGGGATTTGTGGTAGTCAATAGTTTGACGCTCTTCAGAGTTTGTTGTGCTTCAAGTTGATTTGAATGAATTTGCCTGACAGGAATCACATCCGCCATTTGATATCCACGACTATGGGGAAAGGATTCTGGACAAACTTTCATTTGAAGAACAAGAAAACAGTGTCTTGCCCTTTTCTGATGTGGTTAAGGGGCAAGAGAAGTATGATGTGGCTCGAAGCTTTTCTGCATTACTTCAACTGGTACATTTTTTTGCCCCGAACAGTGGTTACTAAGAGTTGTCAAAATTGGCCAATCCAAATATGTTTTGAACTTCATGAAATTTCAGGTAAACAATGGAGACGTACATTTAGAAAGAAGTGAAGGTGATGGCAGATCTGTGTGTTACACAGGTGTGAATCCTTTCCATGTTAGGCTCCTAAATCATGACAAGAAACGTGATAATGCACAGCCGCGTTTCGCAAAAAAGAGAGCAAAGTCTCCGACCAAAAAGGCGTTTACGAAAGGGAACAAGAACAAAGCTGCTAGGGTGAATTCTCACAACACCAACTCATCTAAGAGGGGGCTGTCGCCTCCATCATCGAATTGCAAGTTCTCTGTAAAGCTTGCCAAGTCAAGTTCCATAAGGTGCACTCCAGAAGGCAAGAGGAGACGAAGGTCTCAATATGTTGAACCAATTAACTTACATTCTGCAGGCTAATTCATCCCCACGGCCACCATTGATTTTTCATTGAAGACATCCACTGGATGTCATTTTTAGTAGATTAGTGTATCAAGTCATTGCAGTGCAGGGTTTCACTAAATACAAACAGCTCTGGTTCTGCAATTTTGTAAGGCCATATCCCACCTTGTGAATATTAATATATCTATGTACTCGTATAACCTTGTAACCCCATATGTATTCTATTCAATGAAATGATAATTCTTGCTCAGTAGCTTGATTCAGCCAGAAACTTGTTCCCAAGATGACAATAAAGTATTCTTATAAATGGTAATAGGGCTGAATAGGAGTGATTCAATGCTCAACAAAATCAAGAGTTCAATCTTTAGGAATAAATCTTTTTTTTTTTTTTTATAATTCTCTGGGCCACCTGATATCCAAGCTACTAACCAATTCGAATTAAGGCTTTGCAACCGAATGTCTCTATCTTGGGGGTTTTTTTTAACAGGATGGGAATCGAATCTCAATCCTCTCACTCACTTTGTGATCTGGTTGATTTCCTACTAGATCAAGTTGCTTTGAGTAAAATAAAATCATGTTTATATCAGAATGATCTGAAATAAGTATAGTATGTTTGGATCACTTATTTTTTGGATATAAATGTTTATTACATAAGTTAAGATAAAATTCTTCTCACATATTTATTTTGTATACTATGAATCACGATTTATAAACACTTATAAATTAAAAATAAGTGCGAAATGAAAAGTCGATGCGATGTGAATGTGATATAAAGATGAAAGAGGACCAATGATATGATTACAAAATGAAAGGAAAGTAATGGGATTTGCGTGGTGGCGGGTTTAGTGGGGACCCTTTTCGATTGGAGCGTTCTTTGAGTGACTCAATCCCCACCTCGCCTTCCTGCTTTAGTCCATTTATGATCATGGTTTACAAATTTAATAATAAATCTTTTCAAAATAGGAAAATTAAAGAAAACGAAAAAGCATCTAAAACATGTAAGGAAAAAAATCAGACTCCGTAATTTTTATATGCGGTATGGATATCCTAATAATACCAGGCCCCGCTAAACAAAATCACTCCAGGATTACCCTGCGTATCCGAGTCAACTCATTGACTCGTCTCTATCTCGGTCACAGACGGAGCTGCATGCAACGGCACAGTTTTCCGGCGATGGGGACGAAGGACTTGACTTCCTCTCTCTGCTCAGTATTCTCTTGAACGATAGCAAGCGACTCCCCGGTGACCTAAACGACGCCGTCGACCCCTCCGCCTCTCTCCCGAAGCTTCTGCTCAACGGCACGTCAATTGCCACACCCAGGGACGACGGCTTCCGCCTCAACGCAATCGAAGACGACGAAGAACGGAGCGTCCGGCCACTTCGGTTCTCTTCCTCTCCAGCCTGATGACACCCTGAACTCGAACCCGGTTCGCACACATCGATAACCACTTCCGGTCCGGGTCGGTCCCCGGGCGGGACGACGGGCTCAACCAAAGATCTACAGAGCGGGCAAGTTGAGTGGGACTGGAACCACATGTCGATGCATTCGACGTGAAAAGTGTGGTTGCATTTGGGCAAAACCCGACCTGATTCGTTGTCTTGGAAATCGGACAAGCACACGGCGCATTCCACGGGGTCGGAGTGGGCGGAATAAACGAAGACAGGGAGGGACTGAATCACAGAGGGGTCGAGACCGATGGGTGGGGTGGCATCGGAGTCGACGTAGAAGACGAGGTATGAACGGCGGCGACGGCGGCGAGCACGGCCGAGGTACCAGCGGGCGTAAAAGTGGAGGGAAATGAGGAGGATGATGAGGAAGAACAAGACGAAGGTGATGGTGAGGAGGATGTTGGTGGTGAATGAATAGCCATTATTGGTGTCGAAGGGATTGAGATGGGGCTTGTCGTCGGTGGCCATTGATGGGAATGGATGAAAGAGGTGAGGGGTGAGCTATATGGGGAAGAAGCTGCTGCTGATTTTAATGACAATGATTTTCTTCTATGGTCACGCGCTTTGATTCAAAATTACCTATTTTGTTTTTGCTACTCCTACGTGTAAAGGCTTCACTAAATTCCTGTAAATCTCGAAATGAGTCCCAGAGATACTTTTATAGCTCCGGATAATTGATGATAATATCAAAAAAGAGCTTAGACGTGTAAATTAAAAGGCGAAATCATATTAGTGACGTATTAAATGTGTGTGTTTTTTTGAATCAGTACGGCAAGCTTAAAGCTTGACTGCTTGAGGAAGCCACGCACGTATTAAATGTGAAATCAATTTCCAAGAAATTATGTTTGCTACAGCTTGGTAATGGTAGGACTGGGATGTGTGCGTCACGGCGGAGCGTGAAGACTTTGATCAAACCATCATTTATTGGCGGCAAACAAGTAAAAGTATTCGTAGGGATGGTGTGTGGTGTATCGCAGATTTTCCTAAGCCGCTTTGCTTTGTTTCAACTTCCGACGTGTTTCATTCCCTAGTATCAATATCATTTTGACCAACTTTCTTGCTCACTTTACCAATGATCCCTCCTCGCGTCCTCCTTTTTCCCATACACATCTTTGATCTTTCTTATATTCAATGGGAAAATGGGAGAAAAATGTTTTGACTTGTTCAAATCGACATTACTACCAGACATTCATAGAACCAACGCGGAGGTAAAGCAGTAGTTATTATATACAAGCTTATTAAACCTGGACTGGTCGCTGAACTGGCAAGGGTATTGAGTTAAGGGTCAATAGGTCATATTAAAGTCAAACCGGAACTAACCCAAGGCCGAATTGATGAGAAAGTGAAGATTTTATGATTATTAATATGAAATTCTAAAGAAAATAAAAAATAATAATTTTTTTTAAAAAAGTGAACCTAGTTGATGTCCAGACTAGACCGGTTCGCCAATTTCATAGCCGAACAGATTTGTCCAGTCCAGTTCAGTCCGAGTTTAATAACCTAGATTATATATCAATATTAAAGGGGGTTGGAGTGTGAACAATTATTTTTCTCACAAGTATATCATATATAACCAACCACTACTATCTCGAAGAAACTTAAATAAGAGGGGTCCTTTTAGAGTAAATATTATTTTATAAAATTAATTAATTTAAATCCTCATTTATCAAAAACCAAGTGCTTTTTATTTTATCAATGTCCACATAGTTTCAATAAATTCTTTACTCTAACCTTAAGGATGGCTTTTGGCCAAAAAAAATAAACTTGAGAATGGCGGATTCCAGGCAACCATACATGTGCTCAATTTATGTCCTCCGTGTTTTCTTTTTTTCCATCTAAAATGGTTGAATAATAACATTTTCTCTCCAATTTTTTTTTTCTCTCATTCCATTTTCTTTCCTTCCAACTTTTCTTTCCATCCAAACAAGGATTAGTTTCAATAAATTCTGACTTTTTTTTTTTGGGTATAAAGTTTCAAAAAGTTCTTTACTCTAACCTTAAGAACGGCGGATTCTGGTCGCTCTCAAACCTGAAAACCTAAATCCTATCAAGGCATGATTTGTTATCATAGTAGTATCATTCACGAAACAGGATATTGAAGCAAACTTTGATCCCCTGCTTTAGGAGCCATCATTGCCATTATCATATGAAGTGTCCGACACTCACACAGCATACTCAGGCTCTTCTGATACAAACAAATACCCGACAATCTGAGAATGTATTTATCCTTCTTTTGTGGAAATAACAGAAAGAATAATATTTTAATTTTACATTTAAATATAAAAAGACGGCCTTCAATTTAATCTGTATATGGTTTGCAGAGAAAGATGTGCAAATAAAACTTGCAGTAGAAACAACTTTACCACTCGGATGGATTGCACTGATTCAATATCCACAAATAGACCACAAACTGACAAGTGGCTTATAGCCTTACAGGTTACAATCTCCTAATAATGCAAGAGCCTAAAATAAAAAACCACAACGGGTAATGAATAATCATGACCTCAAATCAAGGATTACCAGGCCTCTTTCTTTTCTCAACATTGAAGTGTGTGTCCACAAGGCCTGTAATTCCTGCTGTAACCTTCTGACCTGGCTTCACAGGACCAACACCGGGGGGAGTGCCTGCTCAATGACATAAACTATGTTAACGAAGCTAAGGTTTCAAAGATTGATTTGGCCATTGGTGACGATAACAGCATGATTAATGGCCTCAAGGGGTACAAAACTATTCAAGAAGCTGATCTGTTTCATAATCTAATGTATAGCACAAAAATGATATGGCAGATGAAGTACCAGTGAGTATCACATCTCCTTCAAAGAGTGTAAAGATGGAGCTTATGTGACTAATTAGAAATGGTATCTTAAAAATCATGTCCTTGGTTGAGCCTTTCTGCCGTATTTCATCATCTACCTGCAACAACCATTTTTCTGCAGTCACTTTGAAGTTACTAATGCATTATGTAACCTTGGCACATTAAAATAATCAGAATTCAGTTATATGAGCGAATAAAGTATAAATAGCACAAACCTTTAACCATAATTCTATATCATGAGGATCTGGCACTGCAGTCCTGGGCAACTGCATACAATAGATGTTGAATCAGACAAACAGTAATATGCTTTAAGAATATGGCTTAAATATACAAGTAGATGAGATGATCAAGAAAGGTCTATGGGTATTTCACTACAAGAAGCATTTTAGTTACTTCGATTCCCCTAGAAGCAGGCTGTGTATAACTAAATGGCATACCTACAGAACTACTTGCATGCAAGTTATTCTACTTCTTTCACAGAAGCCCCCATCACAAGTGATGTGCTACTCTCAAATCACATAAGCAGGTGTAGGTATACTAAATTATAAAAGCCATCAATGGCTGAACCTTGTACTGTCAGATTTGAAGCTATGCACTTCTCTCTATCTTCTAAAGTCAACTACCTTTTGCTAGATGCCTGTTTTTTAGCATAAAAGGAGCATTAGAGATGTACTGTTTCTTACAACAGAACTAATCGGTGTGAAAGTATCCTGCCCTTTAGCCAAACTCCATGGAAGACCTGCAGACTACAAATTGCCAAAAGAAAAAGAAACCGCATAAATAACAAGATAAAAAGAATAACAAACTTTCACATTTCAGTAAATCTTATATGGGGATAAGGATACAAGAATACATATACAAATGAAAAGAACATATATAATTCTTACTTTTTCACTTGTTCATACCCAAAAATTTTAATATCCCCATTATTTTCTATCCAAAGTAACATCAGATTTTGCATCTGGCCAAGTGAATATGTATATATTAGGTGCAAAAAAGAAAAAGAAAAAAGGGATAAGAGGATGGATGGAAAACTTTTTCATTGTTCAGTGAAATGTTTATGGCTTAGACACACGCTTCATACAAATTTCCTCCATCAACCTCACCATTTCACCAATTACAAAGAAAGTCACGCAACACCATAGACTAGAATACTATATTTGTTCGTTGATAAATAATAGGGTAAAATTCATTCAATGTTAAGACTGATTTGTAAAGTTGCTGAACTCGAAACCAACAACTTATTGCGTGATAAATTCCACAAGATTCCCTACTCCTATCTAATCAACATTCTATCATATTGATATTCACTACAAGCTTAAATGAGATGGGCTCGTAACCAATCTCTCACTTTACTCACTCGCTGGCACATACATTTCAACAAGTAGTTGGTATCCACTCCGTTCATTATCTTTACACCCAAAAAGAAAGAAAGAGCTCACCTTTGCAACATCTTGGAGGTCCCTCGCAGTCATATCTAGTGCGAGGGCATAACCTGATACATCAAAATGTGATTTCACTTTAATTTAATAGCAAACAGATAAAGAACAAGCATATATGGCTGTATAGAATAACACTTATAATCCTATTCCCCTTTTCATCAGGGATGTGTTTGATGACATAGAACCCGATCACAGCTGATCTTCTCAGAATTCTCTTTACAACATCAACAGCATAAAGTTATAAAAATGTAAGTGGCATTTCAAGGGAGAAAGAGCATTGCCTCCAACATAATCCATAGCGGAAGACTCGGGCACATCACGAGCCTTATTTCCGATCACCACTGCCAACTCGACCTCATGATGTAGAGAATCCACGTTGTGAGGGACTTCGATTGTTCCTCCATTTTCCAAGTAGGACGACGTCGGTTTCAGAAACAAGACGGGCTCCTGGAAAACACTAGGACTTAGATTTCTGATACTAGCCTCACCAACTTAGCTTAAAAGAGAAAAATTACAACCGATGGATTAAATTTTGAGTGAAATTAAACAATCTACAACATGAAGATCGAAGGTTACAGGTTGGGCGAGATACCTTGGGAACGGCGTTGCCGAGTTCCTTAGCGTGAGCAGCGTAGTTTCTACCAACAGCGACAATCTTGGTGCCAGCTTGCAGAAGGCTCTGGTAAGCTGTTGTTGCCATCGCTCTGAACTGAACCTGCTGCTTTGAAGCTTTTGCCTTCAGGAATTTCAGTTTCGGCTGCTCAGATCGTCTATATGTATACTAGAAGGGATCGGCTCCCATCCGCTGCCTCAATCTGGGCTGTTAACATAAGATCTCAACGGTCCAGCAGACTAGAAGCGACATGTCGTTTTCAGCTCCTTGCCAACATAGTTTAGTTAATTAAATGACCATCCAATTGATTGTTTGGGCGTTACGATTGCTTATAAGTTGTTTTTTATGTAAATCGAGACACAACTCCTCTCACATACTTACTTCGTATACTGTAAATCACTATTAAAAAGCTACTTATAAGCAATCGAATCGCTAAAACAAACATACCTATTACCTTTTAGAAAATAATTTTTATGATTTATAGACTAAGTATATGAGAAAAATTTTATCTTGACTTCTAAAAAAAGATTTTTAAAACCGTAATTTTAGTGTTATCCAAACACTCACTTAAACGCATATGGGTGGAGCCATTTGTTCGTGGATGATATTTTTTTTTTCATAGGTGCATCATATTCACATCAATATTAACCTTACATGATAATTTTATAATAATTTATATTATTCAAAAATCATAAAACAAGACAACTCATCTATTTATATCATGGGTTTAAGAACTGGACGGTCCGACCGGTTGGACTGTCTGCCGGTCAAGAGGGCGGGCCAGTTTACTATTTTAGGCTGTTTTCACTGGGGGACCGTTTTTGAACTGTTTTTTGGGCCGGGAGCCATTATTGGACCAGAACCAAGAACGGGTTTTTAAGAACCAGCAGGCCCAATAACTTACTTTACAAAAAAACCCATTTTTTTTTATTTTTGATGCTAGAAACTGGAAAGTCTGCAAAGGAAAAAAAAACTTAATATGGAAAAACACAGGTTTATATTGTTTAATCTCATATTTGTATTATGTGTATGTTTTTATTCTCAAATGGCAGATATGTTCTCGTTCTTCTCAGATGGCTCATAAATCTACATTCTCCTTTTTGTTATTTTAAAAAGTTAATATATTTCATATATATATATATTTGCTGGGCAGCAAGATAAATGCTTCAAATCTGTCTTAGAGTTAGATGTACAGGTTTAGAATTGTTTAAAAGAAGAAGAACATATTAATTGAGTTATTTTATTTTAATAATTTTATACCAAACGAACATATCAACATAATCAGATTTGTATAACCCTTGAGTAGTAGATATTTTAAGCACTTATCCTTATGGATGACAATTGATGAGGTTTTTAAATAGTGTTTTGTGACTTTACTAACTTCATATGAAATTAGACTAACGACTAATTATTATAATATATATATATATATAATATTTTTAAATTTAATTATTACGTCACCGGTTCGGCTAAACGGCTCAATCGGTCCAACCTGTTGAACCTTGACCCTCTGACCTTTCCGGCTCGATATTCGATTCTGCTTTTAAAATATTGATCTGTACACATAGAAATTATGGGCATGTGTTTGGTAAAAAAAGAAAAAGAAATAGACATGTGCATGAATGTATGTACTAGCATATATATTTTTTCTGGCTTGTCTTGCTCCCTTTTTGTTTCTTAAATTGATATTTTCTTAATCATGCATATTTGAGGAAAAAATATTTAAGTAATTACGTTTATATATTTAATTTATCTTTTCCAACTATCCTGTTAGTAATCGTTGCTATCATTAGGCCAAAAAAAATTATTGCTATCAACATTATAACACTTCTATTTTTAAATTAAGAAATGATAAGTCAGTTATTTTTTAAGAAAAAAAGTTAAGAATTCCTTATCATGTTTTGATATTTTTTAATTAATTCTTAGTTAAAAAACTCATTTGTCATTTCTCAAATTTCAAATTTTTCTTTTAAGAATTCTCCTTTTTAAATTTCAATTCGACTTTATCCTATATTAATGTCAGAAATAAAAAATGAAAATACTAATACTGCGATGCTTCATTCAATCATCCTTGACCCAAAAGCAAATACTAGAAAAAGGAAGAAAGAATTATGGTCATGCTAGTGCCTTCCCAATGGTAACGAAACAAATGGTTTGCAGTTCAGTCTCAGACTTCACACAATTGAGCTCTGATCTTTGTCAATGGCGAGCGGCGTAAAACTAGGCACAACAGCCTGCTGCTGCGGGTCGCTTGTTGAAGGAGATGAACGATTCGCCGCCGTACTAGACTCTCCGATTTCAGACACACGACTAGACCTGTAACTTTAACCTATCACTTATTGCTGAAACCCTAAAAGCAATTTCCTATCACGTCCAAACATTTCTAAGAGATTGTAAGTTAACAGTTCTCGATCAAACTACTCACCGTTGGCGAAAATTGGAGGATTGCCTCCTTAAACCAAGCAACGATGGAGTTGAACAGCAACCAGTGAACTGAGTCGCATTCTCAGAAATCTCAGTACTTGACTGCATTTCATTCCCCAAACAAAAAAAAAAAAAAAAAAGGCTGAACGAGTCATGAACATTCTAAAACAATGGTGTTATAACTGTTTTGCTGTATTCACACTTACAACAGTTTGCTTCTGCGATCCTTGTGCAGCAGATAGCTCTGAAGGCCTTTCTCCTCTGTTTCTTCTTTCATTTACCAGAAGAACTGCACACTTGCAAGTGAAGTATAGAAGCGACACTCCAAGAGAAAATATTATCAGGAACTCCATGATGACGGCTGATCCCAAGACTGTAAACCACATTTACAATGAGCTTGTAAGTCGTGAACAATAAATATATCAGTAAGCTTTTCTGATTCTCATTCACAAATTGTGGTTGCTCTCATGTATGAGAGGACAAAATATTCTTATCCATTTTGTGATTGGAGAAATTGACGTAATAGATTTTGGGAACTTGATGCAAGTATTATACAAATAAAAATAATGAAAATCTGTTACTTACTGTGAGCAAGCAATGAACTCATCGGTCGTTTTCTCATCAAGTTTACCGTAGCCTCAGTGTTTAAAGGCAATGACATCCCTTCAGAACAGTCAGGATAACATCCATAATTTCCCATATCATTTAATTTCAATGTTAACACAGCTCCATGCTCTCCTCCCTGTACAGAAAAAGCAAAAGCTTTACTGTGACAGTGTAAGATCACGGATTTACTCGGCATATTGTTCCTAATATGCCCATTCCCAACATTGCTTCAACTTGATCTTTTGCTCCCAGACATGTGACCATAATTAGACATTGCTTTTTTAATACATGCTTCTTCGTAAGCTTCCAAAGAATATGTGTAGACAGTAGGACTAATGTTTCAAATATAGTCCTATGTTCATAATTAAAGCCAAATACCTCTGAAACTTGAAGGATAGGAAGATTACATACGTACATGATAGAAAAGTTGCTGCATAACTGTGTTGCAGTCGTTGACTGTTCCCCGAAATCTGATTCCGTTGGCTCTCACCATGAAATGCTCTGAGATAGTGACATAGGAAAGAAGAGGCTGCCATTGGTTACTATCTCCAATCTTCAGTTCAGTTGTGTTGGTCAAATAAGAAGGAAGAGTTGTTGCTAATATTCCTTCATTTACTTCCAAAGAGAAAGTCACCAGAAATTGAGCCTCTCCCCCTGACATATCACCCCATCATCATCACCAGAACACAAGCAATGTCAATTCCCTAGAACAAAGTTGTTATCTAATCATTTTATATTTTTTACTGTTTGACTTCTATTTCGCTGGCCCACAAATTATTGTTCATCTGTTTCATATAACTAAATCTATTACTCCCTCCTGTCCTTAATATACGATATATTTGGGGTTGATCTTGGTCCTAAATATTTTTTAATCTTTTCCTAATTTTACTCATACTAATGCTCCCTCAACAATAATCAAGGAAAAAGAGGAATAAGGGAATTACGGAAGATGATCAGGATATTTTAGAAAAAGACATATCATATTAACTAACTTAGATGTGCATTCTTAGATGCTGAAAAATATCAATCCAGGAAGATAAATATCTTTAACCTACCAGGGAAGGTAAGAAGATCGGGATCTCCAATGAAAAAGTCAAAGTTGTCTGAGTCTGTGTCAAAGATGAGTGACTCGTCTTTGTTACCCTTCAGTATGATAAAGTAAGGGACTCTAATAAACGGTGCATCATTGATAGGATCCACAAAGACTGGAACTTCCAAGTCATTCATTCCATACTTATTCTTGGTAGACACTCGAATGGCATCCTTCCCACAAAAATTCTCATTTCTGAAGTTAAATATTAAAAAGACCAAGTTAAATATTATTTGTGAAACTAAACACCAAAATGCATGATTTTACAAATCTATGGCATGTAAATTCCTAGAAGTCTTCTACGTTCATCAAGACTTGAGATTTCAATGTTGCAGCCATCATATCATATGATATGCAGCGTCTATTAACCTGAATAGTTCCATAAACTATCTTAATGATATCATACTATTGACTATAATGGAATGAAAGTTACTTCGTTTAACCGCAGATAACTTTAGCCTAGCTAGATCATGATGCTATAGCATGTAACCTAATTAGTAGCAAGGCATTCGTTTACAGACAAGCTGGTTTTCCAGAGCAGCAACGTCATTAAATTAAATATCATCATGTAATTTGAACATAAGTTTCAAAAATCACAAGCAGATGAAATATGGACTTGTAAGAAAATGAAAAAAAAAAAAAGGCAAATAAACTAACTTTACACGAACAACTAAAAGGAGATTACCCCAGATACTGAATTGACTGGAGCGCTGAATTGATTACTTCCACAGAACCTACCAACACTAAATTGTTGGCTGTATCATTGCCTGTATTAATGGTAAGTTCACTCCACATTGGTTGCCCAAATTGCATTTCCATAGGAGACATAAGTATACTTCCAGATCGTACACTCAGGTTCACAGTTATGTTTTCTGTTAAATCTGAATAAGTTATCTCAAACCCAGTGAAACCACTGCAAGGAGCCACAAGAACATAGATAAGACATTAAAGAACATTAAAAACTTGGAATTATTCATTAATATAGTGTGCTACACTGTAATTACCCAAATCTAGGACTAATCAGATCTTCTGTTGCTTGCAGTTGACTTGGAGCAGAAGCAAACTGAGGTGGGACATTAAGAACAGATATATACACAGAAGCAGTAGCTATATTTCCGTTTATATCAGATATAGTGTACCAAAAATAATCACTTCCATAATAATGTTCATAAGGAGTATAACGAAAAATCCCTCCGTTCTGTATAATTGAACCATGATCTGGCTGATGAAAACACCACATATTAGAAAAAAGAAAAATCACTTGAGATTATAAACAAATTAATAATGTTACATACATCACAAACATGAATTTTAATTAGTCATCTTACTTTTGAGAGATCTACAATACTTGCATTATCACCAGCAAAATAATCATTGGCTAAGACATTAATCACAATTGACTCATCCTCCCAAAGAGATACTGTATCATTGGTGGCTTTGGGAAAATACTCATCTGAAATTAATGTCAGAAGAATATCCTCAGAATTTATTAATGTTAATAGCACAATGAAATTATAAATTTATTGCCAAACATCTCAAAGCATGCTACTCATACTTACTACTGTAGACATTGACACTGAAAGGACATTGGGAGAAATGTTGGTCATCATAGTAAACACAAATCTCGTAGGTGCCAACTTCTTTAGCCATATAATAGCAGCCGTATGAACCATCCTTATGATCCACAACGTCCCAGGTTGAAAATGCAGAACTATTAACTGAATTAATCTCCAATCTCAACCTAGATTTTTGTGACAGGACAGGGTTTGAAAATGAATCCAGGAGTTTTACTAATATTTCATTCTTAGACAGCTTTGGCACCTTTTGATGAAACATCACAACACTTGAAAATAACATATTTACTTCACCTGCATCAAACAAAGAACACATTTATTTTCTAAGCACTAAACACTCACTTATCCATTTTCTACATAAAATTCTTGCATCTTCGAGAAGCTGTATCTCTTTGTACTTATTCTGGTTGCTGAAAAAATAAGGAGGTTTATGGTGGGAGTAAGTGCTAAAATCCTAAAAGTTAGCATCTTTTTATTCTTCAATACTCTAATGGGAAACCCTTTTCACGATTTTATTCTTCTATTAGGGTTTTAAAAGAGCTAAAACACACAAGTAATTTGATACTACCTCCGGTTCTAAATATAAAACTCAGTTAACTTTTTTAGAGGGATTAAGGAAGCTAATTAAATTACTTTAAAGTACTTCTCCAAACTAATTTGTCTAACCTATAAATTAATATATAATCTAATGATACACAACATATGATATTTTTTAGCAATTTATAATCTCTCCAAAAAAAAGTTAACTAGGTCTTATATTTAGGACCGGAGGGAATATCATGTAGTTCAGGAATACCTGGTCGGACTTCTTTTCTGATTGAATGACCTCCATTTAATAAAATATTTCCACAATATATACAAATCTCATAAGTACCACTTTTTGTGGGTATATAGTCCACCCGAAATTCACTGGCCACTACAGAGGTCTCACCCGGATTAGTCTGAAACCAAGATAACTTATCATTATAATTTCAATCAAATCTTTACCAAGAATTTTCTATTTGTATTTCTTACATTGTTACTCAGCCCTATTGACGGCGATGGGGCAATTTCAATGTGACTAACACCATCATATTCCACTCTTGAAGTTGTACTGTTTCCTACCACAAAAATGCACACATCGATACAATAATTTATAAATGCTAAACATATAAAGTACTGATAAATTAAATGGTTTATAATAGCACATACCAGTGGTGTTTAACACGGGATATATAGTTGGTGAAATTATGTAGGAGTCGTTTACTCTTGAAATCAGAACTTGAAATAATTCTGCTTCAACAGGGGAAGGATATTGATATATGTCATTTAGATACACATAAAATTCTGACAAAGCTCCAGCCATTGAATCATTTAAACCAGATCCATTGACAACACTTTTCACCCCATCACAGTAACCTGTTTGGAAAGGAACATGAAAAAGAAGTTGCATTCAGAAAAAAATCTCAGAGTTTAATTTATGTAATAACTAGAAGACAGATTCTGTTTTTGTTTTGTTTGCATAAAAGAGACAGAGGACTAAAATGAAAGAGACTTGGCACGTAGATCTCACCGACATAAACGGTGTAAGCATATGGCATATCAAAAATGCTTTTGTTATGCTTGCTATCATATATTGTTAGAAAGAAATTTCCTGGTTCCGAATTGCTGAAAGAAAACAATTGAATTCCAGCATCCAATTCTTTAAACTGAAGATCTGATACAGGTATTGATAGATTTGTCTCCCTTTCAACAACTTCAGCATCAAATGGATACAATCCTGGAACCAGATTTCCATACTGATCTTGTTGATGTATAAAAATTTCCATCTTGGAAGCCAATTGCCATGCTTCTGGTTTAAAGTTCCATTTGGCCATACAATTAGAGACATCTATAGATCCTGGCATTGCAAATAGGGGAAGTATAATGATGGTTGAAGAACACATAGTAAAAAAGAGGACATCATAAACTATTAATTTACACATATATACAGAATTAGGATAAAAAAGATACCAACTATTATGTAACAAGGTTTCTAACACTATTATGTTCTCCTGATGACATAAACTAACAATTGGTTCAAAGAACACAACCTGGGTTCACCTTCAGTGGTAATGGAGAACCGCTCAACGTTTGATTTCCTCCTTCTATAAGCAATGAAAAGTTGCCAGCTTTTGTCGCAATAAACTCAAAAATCATATAGTCAAACTCGTTCCAGCCCATGTTGCTGATGTTTAGTGCGCTAGCAAAGGAAGCATTCTCATAAAGCAAAGACAAATTAAAGTCTGGTAAATAGGAAACTTCTGTTGACTGAGAGATGTTGTTCCCAAATGCATCTTTAAGGAGTATCATAATAGTAGCTTTTTCACCAGCTTCAAACTCATTTTTCAGACCCTTCCATGAAGCAGCACATACTGATGGATACATGTTCCCTTCAATAATATAACAGCATCTTGTGTTAGACACATGAAACAGTAAAGTCCATATTGGTCCACTTCAATATCAATTGGCACTCTCAATGATATTCTTTATCACTTTACAGCTTGAAAGTTTGACTTTTGTTCCAATTATATCCTTTCATAAATATGATTTAAGAACAAATGTTATATGAAGTTGAACCAAAAAAAAAATGATAGCTTAGTGCACAAGACTCCCCAGATGGCGTCCGAGGAGGGATAGATGTACCCCAAGTGAAGAGGCTATTTCGAGGATTTGAACCCGTAACTTCAGGTCACATGGCAGCACCCTCAAGTTGAACCAAAGTAATACCAAAAAAAATCTGAGGGAGCTAATCTATGCTAGAGTTTTTACTTGGAATTAAATAGAATATAATATCTATATAGAATGGAGAGTGCATAAAATCATTCAGTTTCAGAAAACAATCTCACAGATGCTTCAAAATGATTGTGATTCTTAATCTAGTACATGAATAAACTCACTTAGTGAAAGAGAGATTCATCAAAACCTGGCTCAACTCGGAAGTGCAGGGATGAATCATAAACTTGATAATTGCCCTCTTCGATGAGCACATTGAATACCCCAACCCTGATCGGAGTAAACATAATGCTCCAATTACTTGGGTCAACTTCGAAATTTGTCAACACCGTAGAAACGTAGGAACTATTCCCAGACTTTCCGTTCACGTCGAGCCTGGGCTTAAAAGCGATTCTGTCAATCTTGTCGGCGTTTTCAAGTACTGTGACTTTGATCGCTGCCGTATCGCCTGCCCGAAATGAGTCCTTATCATCCCACCAACTGAAAGCAAATTTAGGCAAAGGGGCTTTATCTGAAGATGGAGATTGAGAACGAGATGTTAGGAATAGAGAGAAAGCAGCGAGTGAAAGGGCAATGTGTCTGAGAATTAGGACTGCCATTTTTTGTGAGCGTTGTCAGAGGCTGGTGTTGAGTTATGCTCCATATAGAAGTTGCAGTTCATGAGGTTTTGAATTGTGGCGGTTGATCGCTGTGTAACGGTTACCCCGGGAAGAGGTTACTTATGGTCATGCACATAAACATTTTGCTGGGAAGGATAATGTTCTCTTTCAACGAACTAAAGCCGCATGTCAATCATATATATTAAAATCAGATTGCTATTTATATAGAATTAAGATCATTCATATTCATGTAGTTATTTTGTAGGGAAAAAAATAATTATTTAATCTTATAATTTCATTAAGTTTATAAATCAGTTGTTTGATTCGATTCGTTGCTAAGTTTATAATGATTACTGATAACATATCAAATGAAGATGATCTAAGTAAATTTCAGTTATCTTTATATTGTGTGTGCGAGTATAAATTCCCGAGGGTTAATTCCAATTACCCTTGGAAGCAGTTATTGTCGGGGCCTAGACCGCTAGAGTGCCAAGTCCCCATGTTGCACTCCCAGCCCCTAAACAATGAGGGGCTTTTCAAATGTTTTTTAGTGTTTTTTTTATATTGGATTCTACATAAAATGAGTAATATTTTAATATTTTATAAGTTAAAAATTGAACTGATTTTAATTTTTATGATTTTTTAAAAATTTTTCAGAAAAATGATGCAATTTTCTTTTTCACTTAGAGCACTAAATCTTTAAAAAAATCATAAAAAATTGAAAACAGTTCCATTTTTTTAACTATAAAATATCAAAATATCACTAATTTTATATAAAATCTAATGCAAAAAAGAAACTTAAAAAAAAATATTTAGGAAGCCCCTCATTTTTTTAGAGGTAACAGGGAGGACAGCATGGGATACTTAAAAGAGTGCTTGATAAGGGATCTCTAATGCCGTGTTTGGTTTTCTTTGTTTTTAGTCATAGATATACCATTGTAATACAGGTTATGATTTAATGATATACAGTTTTTGATGCCAAAAAAAAAAAAAAATTGCCATGCACATATAAACATTTTGCTTGTAAGGATAATGTTCTCTTTCCACAAACTTAACGCACATGTCAATCATATCTATTCAATCAGACTGTTATTTATATAGAATTAAGATCATTCATATTCCCATGGCAAAAAAAAAAAAGGGTCATTCATATTCATGTCGTTATTTTGTAGGAAAAAATAATTATTTAATCTATATAATTTTATTGACCTTGTAACTCAGTTGTTTGACTTTTTGCTGAGTTTGTAACAGTTATTAGTGCCACATTAGATGAAGATGATCCAAATAAATTCCAGTTGTCCTTATTATATATACATATAACAAATAAATTTGACGGCATAAAAAAGCCTAGTAAATTAATTGTATAGGTAAAATAGGGTAGAGTTCATCTTATCTTTTTTTTTTCACCAGTTTAAGAAAGACTTCATAAAATCAAATCATTGGTATATTTTATTTTCAAAGTCAATGTGAAATGTAAAACTTGTAACAGATTTTATTATTTTATTTTATAAATCACGAGCAATACAAATATACAATCAATTTTTGAAACTCCTTGCAATATTGAGACCCATCTCTAATTTGTTAAGTATACCTATATCAAAGTTCCTTTTATCAATCATGTTAAGTTTTCTAATAAAAAATTGCAATGTGTCCTATTTTTTTTATAGGTGGGTTTATAATTAAATGATAATATTTATAAAATAAGACACATAATCACATGTGTAATTGGAAAACTTGATATAATAAATATTAAGAACTTGGTCTAAGTATTTTCTTTTATAAATTTTTTTAGTAAATCTCTATTTGGAAAACATGCGGTGAACTCAGAGAGAAATCATTATAAGATTTTAACCCCAAACAAATCCAATATTCTTTTTCTAATTCTTTTAAGCAGAGACTAGTCATGCAAAAGTGAAGCCGGGGGCCGGGGCTCATTTGGTTCAATTCTTGAAACTCGTATGCTGATTGTTCATTCTTGTTAATATAGATTCATTTTCACCGCAAAAATGGTCTGGAATGCAATGTAACGCTAATCACAATGAGAAGGTCTGACAGGAGTATGATCAAGGTAATTAAACTCGGACCGGTCAGTGAACCATTCAAAATACTGAGTCAAAGGTCAGTGGGTCAGACCGAAGTCAAACTGAAGTTAACTCGAAACCAAACCGGTAAGAAATTGAAGATTTTAAGTTTATTAATATGAAATTCTAAAGAAAAAATAAAAAAAAAACGATTTAAAAAAAAAAATCGGGACCGGACAAGTCTACCGGTCGGTTGGCCAGTTTTCAATCCAGACCACCCTGTCCAGTCCGGGTTCTATTTCCATGAGTATGATACTAAACATTCCAACATTTTCATGGCCATACATGCTAACGATGATATTCAGGAGAACGATAGGAATTAACTTCATTTCCAAAATGAAAACCCCATTTCAAACAGAAAGATTAACATTATTCTCTTCACTGGATTTGGAATCTGTCAGGTACAGATCTGCTCGGCGACCAATTCTTTGAGCCATCACTCGAGTCAACTGATAAATAGAACCGTACTTCTCGTTTACTAAGGGAAAGAGTGAAGAGGCCATAATATTTATCAACTAACAGGACAAATGGCCGAGAAAGACATTCAACAATATATATATATATATATATATCATCTCAAGTACAACAAGAGAAGCTCTGGATTTTCAATTAAGTTTTTCCACTCATTGCAAAATCTGGCAACGGTTGCACCATCCAGCACTCTATGATCTGCACCAATATTAACCTGAAACCACCAGTAATAATATCTCAGTTTGTGTATAGTCAGATTTCATATACGTGAGAAAATCAGAGGAAGACACTTACAGTCATGAGTGATGCCGGATACACACCCCCGTCGTCTGCCAACTGCGGAACTTTCTGAATGCGACCGATTGCAATAATGGATACTTCAGGAAGATTCAGAAGTGGGGAACCAAACTTCCCGCCAATTGCTCCAATATTGCTTAAAGTAATTGTCCCCCCACATATATCCTCAGGATTAAGCTTGTTATCCAACGCCAATCGTTGCAGTCTTGATAGTTCTTTGGTTATCTAAATACACGAATTTTAATAAAATAAACAACAGTGCTGCAAGTACACAGAGACTCTTGTACTAATGGAATTCAAATACGAAGCACGTTTCGAGTTGCTAATGCACGTAGACGTAATCAACCATAAGAATGTAAACTAACCTCCAAGATGGAAAGAGATTGAACATTTTTTATGTTTGGTACAACTAAACCATTTGGAGTAGCCATAGCAATTCCAATGTTGTGTGAACCTATAGCAAACGAGTCATTGTGTCAAATGCTGGAAATGTATTAATCTAAATTTAACTAACTAAACATCAGATAAGAATAGGTTAAGCTGTAAAGTATATTCAAGTAAAAGACTCGAGTATTAATAAAAATTTAACAACTTCGACTTTGGCAATTAAACTCTTGACAATTATCATTTACAAAGAAGAAATGCACACAATAAAACTCGGATTAATCCAATGCTATATATAAATCTTAATTAAATTTAAAAGTTAATACTTCAGATAGTTTTCCTTGAATGCATATCTTTCACCTAACGACAATGCATTACATTTATCCTATACGAACTTAAACACAATCAAGCTTCAAGTTAAAGGAAAAGCAGCAAAAATATAGCAATAATTTACACACTAGTGTCTACGTTACAAACCTTTGAGTATGACCTCCATTGACTCTTCATTGAAGCAACTATTCATCAAGGGATACTTTATCAGGGCCATTGAGAGTGATTTAATTAACAAGGGAAGGAAAGTGTGCTTGACATCAGGAGAAGTATTATTATTCTGAAAAGATGTTTTAAGCTCCACAAGGGCATCACACGTTATCTCATCTACATAATAGAAATGTGGCACTTTGGAAGCCAATGACATTGTTTTTACCATTGCTCTTTGGAATCCGCTGAAAAAAAGAAGAGGAACCAAAATCAACATTAAGCATTTAAGCAAGTTCTTTGGCATTCACCTAAGTTTTATCACAAAAAGTAATGCAAAGCTCCTCCTCCTTTTACTGCTATAGATTAGTTTACCACACTTTTCTTCGACTTAACATAGATGGTAGTGGTAAGGATTAGCTGGTTTAAGATATTTCATGCATGTAATCAAAAGGACAAATGATTGAAAACCATGAAAATCTTACCGTAGGGGAACTGTCTTGTCTTCAAAAGTCCACTCAAATTTAGATGTTGCATCAGAGTTGTTTCCTTCCACAGGAAGAGACTGATTTCCACATTCAGCATTCAAGGAAACAGATTGATCTTTAATGATTCCTTTCACGACAGCATACTTGAGCACATCTTCTTTTAAAACCGTACCATCTTTTCCAGTACCACAAACATCATTTATGTCTATACAATGTTGTTTTGCTAGACACCGTACAGCAGGTGTTGATAGAACTCCACCTCTTTTACCTTTGTTGTCATCGTCAGGTGTTGATGGAACTCCGCCTTGTTTACCTTGTTCACCTTGTTCATTATCAGAGCTTGGTGACTGTACATTTTCTGAATCCCTAGAAATGACTGCCGATAACGAAGACTCATTAACTGTTAACTTTGCAAGGGTTTCCCCAACCTGCAATTTCACCCGACAAAAGCTTAGTTACATCTTAAGTCTCCAAAGAGAATACAGCAATAGTAGCAACAAGTTTTATCCAACTAGGTGAAGTTGGCTACATGGACTCTATGACCATCGTGTTCTGAAAACAACCAATACTTTAAATATATCATTCTCCAATCACAATACAAAATGATAAATTTTTTGTTGAGAAATAAAAAGATTATTTTGTTAAAAAGATTAAATAAAGTTTCAAATGATGCAATACCGTAAATCTTCTAAACACTGTTGCCCCTGCCATCTTCATACAAAGGAAATGCAACGCTCCATAGGCCTCATAGATAGTTGCAAAAATATATATGACTTATGCATTATTCCTTTTTTTTTATTTGATCAAGGTTTCCCTTCGAAACTTAGAGGGCAAAGGGTTCTCAACTCTCCCAACAAGCGCGCTTCCTAGGATTCGAACTTGTGTTTTCCTCTTTAGGGGGTGAAGTCCCTTACTACCTCAACCAACAACTTGTTGGTACTTATGCATTATTCCCATACGTCATGTTCTTGTGTTATAAAGATGAGGGGGAAATAGTAAATTAGCCACTAAAGCACTACTCATATAAAAGCACCTCCCTTACCCCCTCTTAATTGATCCTGTCCCAAGGAAAGACTAAGAAACTAAGAATAACAAAGAGAAATGAAGAGGAAATTGCATAATATATTTTCAAGCAATGTTCTGAGAATGATATTTTCAGATGTTAAATTTTTCTTTCAGAAACTCAAATACCAATTCACTATGGTTTCTCTCCCACTTGACTAAATGGTTATCGAAGAAATATTTATGATGCTGCCCCTCTTTCCTCCTCTTCATCTACCCTTTTAGATCTCTCACTTTTCCCCATAAGTTTGGCATATTTGAAATTATAACAACAGCTTAGCTTACTCCCATTTGAACCATAAATGTTTCAACTCCCTATTTCAACTAATTCCTTTCAGATCTCTAACTTTTTTTGTTCAAATTGATTCACAGACTGGTGGATGCTATAATCTTAACATCAATCAATATCTACATTTATAAGCATCATTTTAATGAATCATATCCTCTGCTTTTAAGGTCTGAAGTCCCACCTTGACAATATTACCAGGAACAACGAGAAGATGAGCAACTTTCCCCTTGTAACGACTTGTAATTTCTATAGTTGCTTTATCGCTTTGAACTTCACAAAGTGGTTGAAATTCTTCAACTTGATCCCCCTGCCAAAATGACATAATACATTCATGAGATAACTAGTTTTAAAAGTCCAAATTAAAACTGGGGCAGGATCCAACTTATTGAAGGTTCCATTCCCCCTACAAAATATGTTGTGTGTATTTGGAAACAGAAAGGAGTTCTTTTTTTTTTTGAAAAAAAAATTGAGGACAGAAGTCATAATAGAATATTGCGCATTTGTGCAAAGCAGTGAGGAAATAAGGAACCAACCAGTCGCTCACCTCTTGCACAAACCATTTGAGAAGCTCACATTCTGCAATACCTTCACCTGTTTGTGCCAACGGAACGTCAACCACCTCACCCCCAGGGGGGCCTGCCACGGCTTCAGTGGAAAAGCAGCATGTCTTCATATACGGAACATTGAACTGCAAAGTGGAGATTTTATTAACCACAAACTAATTGCAGCCACTAAAAGTTGGAATTTAGGGACATGATTAGATTAACTGAAGCAAGTTCAACAATAACAGAATAACACTAATCGAATAGTGAAATTAGTGCAATCGAGTAGCAATTGACAAGACTAATGAGTAATTAATTACATCAACTTTGCTGGCCCAAAAGAGAAAAATTCAATTTTACCACATCAGTTTTGACTCAGGTCAAAAGAACTTCAAGCAACCTACAAAAGCACAGAATACCCTGACATTGGGATTCTAATTAGGATGACATACGATAAGAATGACTAGACATATGGGAAATATTCATCCAGTGATTCTTTATGAGAAACAAGTAAAAAGATGGTACTGTGATTCTTGTGAGATATCCTATAGCCTTTTAGTGGGAATTGGAAAAATGTGGGGATAACAGTGAGAATTTAAACGACGCCGTATATCAAAGGCAAATCAAACTGAATAGTTGATGCAACATGAACAAGCACATCAACAGCGACAACTCACATTTCCATCATCTAGAACTCTGGCCCGCCTAAACGGCGCTGGAGCGGAGTCAGAAGAAGACCCAGAAAAGAACTTTCGAACCGGAGCGTTTTGCTCCGACGGAGAAGAGCTAAGGGAGATGTAAGGACAGAGGCATCGCCGGCGGCAACCCCAAACAGTCCTCTGCCATATCCGGCTGCTCAGCATCCTGCTCCGGCTGTCTGTACAGAGGTCTCTTGCGGTTCAATGAAGAGAAAAAAGGCAAGAATTTCGTTCGTTCTTGATTATTTGTAATGCATAGAAGGGATATTATTTGTGGAAGATGACGGAGGAACCGTTGCAATTTGAAGCAAAAACTAGATAATCGATTTTGCCTTACGAGCAATGAACTAATCCAAAACAACGATGAAGGATCGTAAGGTCATTTCGCTAGAGAGATCCAAAGACCAAAGGCATGACCTAATCTAGACTAGGAGGGACCTGAGGGCTGAGGAGTATCATTTTGGCATTGGACAGCCTTAAGTAATTTTTATGAAAATAAAATATACACTCTATATTGCATAGAGTGACAATATAAAATAGTACTTGTACAAAGTTTTGTTTATTATATTATAATAATGGAATGAAATTTTTAGATACTAAATTCTTGATTTTTTTTATTTTTTTGTGTATTTTGGTAATCTTATATTGTATATTAACAGATGGTAATATTAATGAAATAAAATATTTAAACAAAACCAGTCAAATGAGACAACTCGTGAGACAAGTGTTAAATTTAGGTGATAAGGTTGAGTTGAGTCATCCAAACTCAAACAACAAATGACAGTTAGGTAAAGCTCGAGCGGCTTGCTAAGAGCTGAAAGCCATCCCAAATGTGATTTTTTTTTTTTTCAAAAACATAATAACAACAACAAAAAACTCGGTAATGTTTAACTGGGATGTTTAGGTTGGTGTTTGGGTAATTGGGTTTTTTTTTTAAAGTAACTTACGGAAAGAAGCTCAAAAAATTGATTTTTTAAAAAAAGTCATTTTTACCAATATAAATCCAAATACAAATCACATTCACAATTTAATTTTTATTCTATTTTTAATTTGTAAAAATTAAATTAAAAAAATCATTTCTATCACCTTGATCCAATCAGGCCCTAAGCGAGTATTCAATTAGACCACGTTATTGTGCATGCTTGTTTCACGTTCTCACGTAATTACACGTGTGTGTGTGTTTAAAAAATTCAAATTATTAACTATACTACCAAAGAGTATTAATAAAAAATTCACTATTTTTTGAGACAGGCAATAAATATGCGGATTGACTTGCTTATAAAGCTGGTCACATGGAAATGGTAAGTACTCGTATAAAATTATTGGCTCAATTGCCACACCACACTAGTGCGCTGTAAATTTTGTAACTGTGATTTATGATATTCTCACCGATAAAATTTTTAATGGAAATTTTCCCCCATTTTCCATCCCCCGAATATTATATATTGAAGAATGTTTGAGTTAAATTTTAATATAATATTATATGGTTGTGTTAATTTCATTGATAGCATGCTAATAATTAGGTTACTTTACTATAGCATCATGAGTAGATCTTTTTAAAAAAATGATTTGGTTTTTTTCGAAAAAAGGAGTAAATAATGCTAGTGTTATATTTGTAGTGGTTTAACACGATTGATTCATTAATGTAAATTAGTAAGAAATATGGATGGAAATAGGCTACCTACCTACCTCCTTATTAGGGCATGTGGTATATTCTATATTAAGTTTAGCCTAATCTATTTAGTAAATAGGTCAAGTCAAGGTTCACGTTTTTTGTCAAGTCTATTTAGGTAAACAGGTTAGATATATTTTCATAAAGTATAACTTCCAAACCTACAGGCAGGTATGGCCTATTTAGCTTTTTTTTTTAAATTTATACTATTATAAATAATTATAGATAATATAATTTCAGTCAGTTTTATAAATTATTTATACAATTACTAACTTAGTTTTTAACTTAGGTTTCACATCTCATCATTCACCCCAAACTCAACATTTTTATTCATTAATCAAATACATTTACCTCTCTTCTCTTCAATTACCCAAGATTGCAATGTTAGCTCACTGTATTTCCCTTGATTTGCGTCATTTGTTAAAACATAATAATTGCTGTTTTAGTAACGCCCTAATAAAATATTATAATCTTAGTTAGAGAAGTTTGTCTCGGTTTCTAAAGGAAAAATTAAAAAAGCTAAAATCCATTTTTTACATACCTCTATTTGTTATACTTAGTTGATTTTAAAAAAATATATTTTGTTAGATTAGTTTTTCTTATTTTGACTTTCTTTGATAATTGTTGTCACTAAGTGTTCTTTTTCTTATTAAACTATTACAGGTGAGAATAAATCATAAACTTTTAAAACATAATGTAGGTTTTTCAATATGTTTGAAAGATTGTAAACAAACATGGAGGCATAGGCTTTAAATCTATTTAAATGCTTATATTTCAAGTAGGCCATTAAACAGGCTTCAGACCTTGTCAGATCTTTTGAAGATCCAAACCCGAGCCTCTAAAAAAGCCTATATACAGATTCAGGCTTAGACTCAGACTCTAGATCTCTATTGCAAGCCTAAACTTATTTAGTTAAAGCTTAACTCGACCTAACATATTTCCATTCCTACTAAAAAGCAAATTGAAACGTGCCCGTTTTGATAAATAATGTAAATGGGACCAATCTAAGAACAAGGATCACGATTGCTTATCTGTAAATCAATCATTCATTCTTATCTCCTATCTCTTCCCAATTAAAAATAAAATTGTAAATGAATATGGTACTCAATATAATAATAACATTGATGACAAAGTCGTATCTCATCTTATTATTCCTTCCTCTTTCCAGAGAAGTATATATCACATTAGATTATCGGAAAGGCCATAGTGCATACAGAATTTTAATTTGTTTCAATAAAGGCCACTACAATCAAGTATTAATTGGTATCTTAAAAAAATAAAATAATAAAAGATGTTACAAATGAAGTTACTGTGATAAATACTTGTTGAACTCCTGAATCTCAACACATAGACAGAAGACTTGGGAAAACTAGCTCTGTATATTATTAACTGAAAAATATTTACATGAATAATGGATTGACCATGACAATACATGACCACATATTTATATCTATTCATATATATAGTCCTCCCTAATACACAGAAATATATTAACTACAAAACATTATACATCATTCTACATTTACCAAAATAACCCCCTAACTCTAGCACTCCCCCTCAATTTGAGAACTAAACAAATCCTTAGTTCCCAACTTGCGCAAGAACTTGTGTTGTAGACTTCCTCCTAGAGCCTTTGTGAACATGTCAGCTTGTTGATCTTGTGAGCGTATGTGCTTTAAATCAATGACCTTTTGATGCCATTTTTTTCGAACAAAGTGACAATCAATCTCTATATGTTTAGTACACTCATGAAATGCAGGATTTGTAGCAATATGAATGGAGGCACTAATATCACAAAATACATATACCGAATCACTATGTTCAACACCAAGATCACTCAATAACCCACGTGTCCAAACAATTTCAGACACAGCCATACTAACGGCCCTATATTCGACTTCTGCAAATGATTTTGACACAGTACTCTGCTTATTACTCTTCCACATGATTGAGGATCCACCGAACTTGAGAAGATACCTGGTTACTGACCTTCTAGTGATGGCACAAGACGCCTAATCGGAATCACAGAAACACTCTAAACAAAGCGAACCTTCTGCACTAATTAATACACCCAATCCGGGACTTCCTTTGAGATACCACACTACCTTGAGTGCTGTTGCCATATGTGCTTTTGTTGGTAATTGCATAAATTGAGTCAAATTCTGCACAACAAAACATATATAAGCTCTTGTCATGGTTAAATACAGCAACTTACCTATAAGTCTTTGATATCGATCCGGGTGTTTGAGCAAGATATCAGGCTTGTCCTTCCCTTCACAATATGGCAGTAGCTTTAAATTTTGGGTCATAGGCACACTTAGGGGCTTACACCCACCTAAACCTGTTTCAGACAAAAGATCAAGAGTGTATTTCCTTTGAGACAATATAATCCCTTTACTAGACCTTGCAACCTTTATTCCTAGAAAATACTTCATTATACCAAGATCTTTAATTTTAAAATTTTGGTGTAAGAATTGCTTGGTTTCTGCAATCCCTTGTCTGGAGCTTCCTGTCACAAGCAAATCATCAACATATACCAAGATAAGCACAATCCCATCAGGTCTATGAGAAATAAATAGCAAATAATCATGCTTGCTTTGCTTAAAACCTCCTCTTAAGAGTGCCTCAGTCAGTTTTTGGTTTCATTGCCTAGAGGCTTGTTTGAGGCCATAGAGAGATTTATTTAGTTTACATACCATATGCTCTCCCTTACTATTGAAACCTTGAGGAACATGCATATATACTTCCTCATCAAGGTCACCGTGTAGGAAAGCATTATAAACATGCATTTGGAATAAAGGCCAATTATGCACAGCTGCCAATTTTAAAATGGTTCTAACAGTAATCATTTTCACTACAGGGAAAAAAGTTTTATGATAATCTATCCCTTCCTATTGACTATATTCCTTAGCTACCAAACATGCTTTGTATTTATCTATGCTACCATTAGAATTAAACTTTACCTTATAAACCCACTTACATCCTATAGGCCTTTTACCTTTGGGCAAGGGAACTAGATCCCATGTTCTGTTAGCTTCTAAAGTATGCATTTTAGCCTCCATAGCTTTAGTCCAGTGCTGGCTTTTGGCTGCTTCTTTATAGGATGTGAGTTCTATAATAGCATCAATAGAACAAAGGAAACATGAGTGTTGGGCATAAATAAGTGCATAATCTAAATAGTTAGTGATGGGATATAAGCACTTCTCTTTCTTCTTGTGTTCATGTTCAGAAAGCAGCAAAGAACACACATAATCATTAGCCCATATTGGAGCTCGTCGCTCTCTAGTAGATCTGACCATTGTGTGTTCGTGAGGCTGATTGGTCAAATTAGAAGGCATCACAGGGTCAAATTCTGTTTCAGTTATTATAGGGTCAGATTCAGTTTGAGGAATATCATTACCAACATTAGAAATATTCTGGTTCATGGGTTTTACAACAGGGTCATACAACTCATACTAAAACATATCCTTAAGGTCCTTCTTTGCTCCTCCTAAACCAGAAAAATCAGCAGATTTGAAAGGATAACATTCTTCTACAAAATGTACATGTCGACTAACAATAATTGTTCTGTCCCTAGAATCAAGCAACACATAACCCTTTTTATTGTCAAGATAGCCTAAGAAGACACTAGGAATAGATCTAGACTTAAACTTGTCATTAACTCTTAAATCTATGGCATATGCCATACAACCAAAGGTTTTCAAATTAGTAAGATCAGAAGCAGTGCCATAAACAATTTCATATGGACTCTTGTAACTCAATATTTTGGAGGGGAGCCTATTGACTAGATATACAGCCATCTTAACTCCCTCCCCCCAAAAATCAATAGGCATGCCGGAGTCTAACATTAAGCTACGAGTAATCTGAATAATTGTCCTATGTTTACGTTCAACAACTCTATTTTGTTCCGGAGTATAGGGGCAAGACGTTTCATGCACTAACCCATTTTGACAAAAATATTCTTTAGAATCATTGTTCACAAATTTGGTCCCATTGTCACTACGAATTCGTTTAATGGCAACTGAAAATCGTGTAAATATGTAGGCAACAAAATGCTTAAGATGCATGAGAGTTTCAGACTTGTGTCGTATAAGAAAGATCCAAGTGGCTCTAGAATAATCATCAACCAAAGTGAGAAAATACTGATAACCATTATGTGTTGGGGATTTGTAGGGTCCCCAAATATCAGCATGAATTAATTCAAAACAACCACGAGTTTTAATGCAACTAGAATTAAAAGGAAATTTTGTTTGCTTAGCTTGAACACAAACATCACAATGTTTATTTAGCATGGCTCCATCAAAAACTTGATGCTACTAAATTTTAAATATGCACCGCAAGTGTACGGGCCGTTGGAATAGTATAGTAAGAAATCAAGGTCATCCCACAGAGATTCAAAGTAATAGATAATTAGGCATTAAAATTCTCATTTTCATTTAAGTTGAGCAAATCAAAGAAAGAGATTGAAAGACAAATTAAATAAATGCAAAAGAAACAATCTAATGATTTAAAGACTTTAATTAATAAAAACAACCTAAAGTGACTAACCCCTTCTTTAAATTTTAGAGCATGCATTTACCCAATTAAAAGTACTTAATGTTAAATTGTTAATCTAGAGTTTAAATGAATATAAATATCTTCTTAAGTTAAAATTGTTATTCCTAACTAATGTACTCAAGAGGCAATAAATGTCCAAATTCACTCTAATATGATTATATGAGTCCAATAGGTATATTCATATCCTATTGATAAATTAGAATAAATTCTAATCCCACATTACTTAATCCTATGGTCTAATTAAGATCTCTCTCCCAAGGATAATCTAAATTTCCCAAATTCATACTTAGTACTTAGTGATAATCAAGCATAAAGTAGATAAATTAATACAAGATTAAGTAAACAAAAATTAATACTAACAACGATTAATTAGTTTATACATGCTCAAATCTTTAAATCAGTTCATAACTACTTTAGGTTCAAAGGCAACTAGCCTCACATCACTTTAATCAAATTCAAACCAGCAGCAATAATGAAATTAATATCCAAATCCATGTAAGAGAAAGCACAAGAAGAGACTGAAATTGTTCATTAATCCTGTTCTGAAGCCAGTCACAAGTTCAGCACAAACAACGTCCTTCCCTTCAGCTTTAATGACAGCATCTCTCTTTCTCGGTTGCTCACTGCCGGTTCGATATTAGCTCATCCACCAGAGTCAACAATGGCAGCAGCTTCCTCTCACTCACGTTCTCTGATTCAAGCTCCCATTCTGCTCTGGTTCTCGTCCGGAATCAACAATAAAGAAGACGATGAACAGTCGAAAATCGCAGCTCCTCTGATTCAGCTCGAGACCTCTTCTGGTTCAGGTCCAATCAAGCTCTCTGGTTCGGATCCTCTGTCCAGCTGCTCTCCTCCGCTCTGTTTCTTTTTTTATTTTCCTTTCACTGTGCGACTCGTCTCCCTGTTCTCGTTTCGATAGATGATGAAGATGAATTGTAAAATGTGCCGCTGCTCTGTTCTTTTTCAGTCCCTCTTTCTGTGCGCTGTGTCTTTTCTCCTTTCTCACTCTCCGCTAATCTTTCAATGTATTGTGGCTGTCACTCCCTCTGTTGGTTCCCCAACCCATTGCTTTTTGTAATCCTTTAGGTCATCCACTTTCAGCTCATCTTCCAGCAAAAACGCTATCGTTTCCTCTCCCCTAATTAAAGACTTGAATTCCATTTTTAATTTGCTATGTGGATGCTAAAGGAACACAACACACGAAACAAGTTTTAAATACAAGAGTTGAATATTATTATTATTAGTATTTTTTAAATCCTAAATTTAACTATTTCTAATTTTGATTTAAATCTAATGAAATCCCCAAATAATGCTTCAACCTTGATTTAATTTTATAATAATAAAATCTTATTGAATTCTTTTAAAATTGTCTAAATAACTCTCAAATTATATTCAAAATATCATTTAAATGTACAAAATATGGAGAGTTATCAGTACACCATTAATATGATTCATAACGGATACAAGTGCATGGCCTAATCTTTTATGCCACAGAGAAGTAGTGGTGGCTAAAGAACAAGTAGTACTATCACTAGCAATACATGCAATATTACATTGAGGAAAAAGTTTCAACATGTATAGCCCTCTGGTAAGCTTACCGGTCAGCAGTATCCTCCCATCTTGAAGGTCCTGCAGTGAGCAAAAATTAGGGAGAAAGGATACTAAGCAATGATGTTCCTTTGTTAATCTAGCCACAGAAATCAAGTTTAACCGTAACAGAGGGGCATATAAGACACCAGTGATAGTTATATCTTTAGATAAACGAACACTACCTACATGTGTGACTGGAATACTTTGGCCATTGGGAATTCTAATGGATTTAATGGAACCATCATAAGGATGACTATAACTAAGTAATTTTATATCACTAACCATGTGAGTCGTAGCTCCATAATCCAAAATCCAGTGGGCAAAACGAGTAGACAAAGAAGTAGGAATAGCCAAACCTGTACCGGTAAGAGCGTGGACTGTAGGCTCAGAATCTTTCTTGAGTAGTTCCAAGAGCTGCTCATACTGTGATTGTGTGAAGGTAGGAGCAACAGTAGTCACATTATTAGTGAAATCATCAGTATCTCGTGATGAATCTCCAGCTTCTTGGGTGGAGCCCTTTTGCTGCTTTGTACGAGTTCCTCGGTAATTAGGAGGAAATCCAATTAGCTGATAACAAGAATCACGAGTGTGCCCCTTTTTAAGACAGTGGGAACATTCAAGACCATTCTCACCGTGACCCCGACCCCTGCCACATCCTCTACCTTTTGGTAGCCATTGCAATCCCATCAGAAACATAACCTCTGTCACGAAGAGCAATGAACTTCTGGGTTTCATCCTGAATGATCATCCTATAAGCTGCATTGACTGAAGGAAGTGGAATCATAAGCAAAATCTGACTTCAGGCTTGGGCATAAGACTCATTCAAGCCCATCAGAAATTGAAAGAGTTTATGTTGCTCAGATTTTTCAGCATATGCCTTGGAAGAATCACAGGCGCATGTGGGTATAGCTATGAGGGCAGATTGCTCTTCCAGAGCTCTTTGAGCTTAGAAAAATAACTAGTAACAAAAGAAGAGCCTTGCCGATAAGAACAAATTTCACGATAGAGGGCAAAAAACACGCGAACCTGTTTTCTTATCAAATCTCTCTTTGAGATCTTTCCAGGCATGATGAGCAAGGTGGAAGAATATCACACTAATGCTAATTCTTTTGAAATAGAATTAATGATCCAGGATAGAACCACCGCATTACACCTTTCCCATTGTTCTAGCAAACCAGAATCATAAGACTCCTTTCGACAAGTTCCATCGACAAAACCAAGCTTCTGCTAGGCCCTGAGAGTGATCCTCATAGCACGGCTCCACACCATGTAATTATCGACACCGGTAAGCACATGGTGGACTATTGTGGATCCCTGCGTATCCGATGGATGCAAATAAAGAAGATGGGTAAAGGGCAAAGATTCTGTCGTTAATTTCTCATACACCATAACTACTATCCCGAAAGAATTGGAAAATAACTAGAACCAACCAACCAGAAAAATGCAGGTCATCGCGAAAGCCAAAAGAAGAACAGAGAAACGAAATCACCAAGAAAAGGCACCAAGGTCAAAAGAATACCAGAATACCCGAAAAATGTGCGAACGCCAAAACAAACAAGCATATGCTAACGGAGGTCCGGCAGAAAACATTTCAGACTGAAGGGGCGAGCGTTGCCAAGATCAGAGGTCGGCAATGATACTCAAACCAGGAAGCCTGTCCGTGCGTTGAATCACACCGTCAGATGCCATCGGGGGTGCAACGAAAAACTGTGACAAGGGAGAGCGGACAATAGCGGAGATGGCGATGAAGGCCATCGGAGGAGGAAAGACTGTGAAGAAAGAGGAAGAATTGATCGAAGCACACGGGTTCGTCCTGGAGAAATGAGAGAAAAGGAATCAGGTCGGGTTACCTAGTTGAAAAGGGGCCTTGGACCATTGGATCTTGAAAACAACGGACGAAAAGAACGGGTCTTGGGCCTGGGAGGGAAGGAACATAGTGTTAGGAAGCATAGGATCTTGAAAAACAGGACGAATCTGACGACTCTGATGCCATGTTGAACTCCTGAATCTCAACACATAGACAGAAAACTTGGGAAAACTATCTTTGTATATTATTAACTGAAAAAATATTTACATGAATAATGGATTGGTCATCACAATACATGACCACATATTTATATCTATTTATATATATAGTCCTCCCTAATACACAAAAATATATTAACTATAAAATATTATACATCATTCTACATTTACCAAAATAACCCTCTAACGGTAACAATACTCCTTTTGATTCTTAATATATGACCTATTCACCTAGTATAATTAGATCAAGAAAGTTAGTTAATTTAGTTAATATAACATATATTTTTTAAAACACCCTAATTATCTTCTTTAATTCCCCCTTCCTTCTCCTTTTTAATTTTTGTTAAGAGAGCATCAATAGAGGGTAAATAATCAAAGGTACACAAATATTAAAAAAATGTATTATATTTATATCAAGATCAACCCCCAAATAGATCATATATTAAGGACCGAATGGAAAACAGTAATTTGGAAGGCATAAACACAAATTATTGTCTCAAGAAGATATAATAGAAGCGGGTAGCGGGAATCGAACCCGCATCGTTAGCTTGGAAGGCTAGGGGTTATAGTCGACGTTGATTCATCATTTTTAACGTCTCTAATTCAAAACCGGACATGAAACTTTGATTTCATTCGGCTCCTTTATGGAACAGATTAACAAGTACAAATGGAAGACGTAAAAAAAATGCCATCCATAACATCTATGTCAGCCCCTCTGTCTGAATCTATCTGAATGCATTCAAAACACCCCGCTTTTTAGATGATCCCTCTAGAATCTAGAAGAGGCGTATTCTAACAATCTTTTTTTTTCTAGTTACTTCGTTCTCTATTTCTATTTAAGAGAATCCTTAGGAAAAGTTTTTTTTTCATCGAGCTAAAACAAATAGAAATATGTCGATATCTCTAGTAAACTAAAGTAATCGTTTAATAGCTATTTTGCTTCAATCTCTCTTATATAAATAAAAAAAATGGAAGATTTAGTTACGATAAAAAAATTTTCTATATCTTTTTCCATGGATCCTTTACTCATACTCAAAAAATTGGGAGTATTGATCCAATTCAAAAAACTTATGTTTTTGTAATTTCATAATTCAATTTGTCAATTTCGAATTGATTCTTTTTGAAGATAAATTACGATAATGTATATTATTCCTCGAATTCTTCGTTGAGAGGTAAAGGATTAAACCCTTTTAAGATAAGAAATAAAGTTTTTGATCAGAATATGAATCAAACGAGGGATCCCTTGACTAGTAAGGGATCCATAGAACGAATCGCACTTTTACCACTAAACTATACCCGCTTCAATGCGATTATTGTATATAAATGGAACTTTTGTCCAACAAGGGAATCAGAAATAGGATCATAAAATAATAATAAAATTTATAGTGTTGACGTGTTTTGTAAGGGGATCTAATGGAATTAAGAAAAGAAGACCCATTGGATTTTTTGATTTTGTTTTGCTAAAGGTGTTTTGACAGATACATCTCAACAAAACTACTTAAGCCATAACATAAAAATGCATTGTGCAAAAATCCTTAGTTCCATTCTTTTTTTTTTCCTTTTTAGATACTTTAAGGGGAAAAAAAGAAAGAGTAATAATAAATGACATTCTTATGTTTGATCTTGTTTCAATAACAAGTTTTTTTTTTAGATTCTTTATTAGTATTAGAATTGTTTATTCTTAAATTAAAAATTAATAAGTAATAAGGTAATAAGATGAATATATTAAATTTAAATAATATTTAAAATAATATATTAATATATAAATTATTAAATATTCTTTTTCTTTTTTATTATATAGAGTATTATTATTATTTATTATATAGAGTATTCTAATTTTATTATTCTATAGAATATTCTAATTATATAAATTAGATTATATAAATTAGAATATTCTATATTAGAAATTAGAATTATATTAATTATATATTATATATATTATATAAATAGAGATCAGATAGAAATATCAAATTAAATAAATAAATAAATAAAGAAAGGGCCCCCTTCAATTGGGGAGAGATGGCTGAGTGGACTAAAGCGTTGGATTGCTAATCCGTTGTACGAATTTTTCGTACCGAGGGTTCGAATCCCTCTCTTTCCGTTTTCATCAATGATTTGGTATTTTATTTACCTTTTTTTTAATTTATAGAACGGAGTCTCTTTTGTTTCTTTTCTTTGTTTGTTTGAATTTTTTTATTAACAATTTATTATTATTATAATTATTATAATATAATTAATATAAATAGAATAGAATTATTATTTTTATTTCTTTTTCATTTTTGAAATATTGAAAATAGAATAGAAATATTGATTTCTAATTTATTTATATTTAATTTTGATTTTTAATTTATATATTCAATATATTTCTATATTGAATTTAATATATTTCTAAATATATTTCGAAAATGAATTTCTAATTTCTATTTAGAATTTCTAATTTATAAAAGTTCAAATTGAAAGATGAAAAATGGATAATAAGAATATTTCAAAATCAAGCACAAGCAAGGAAAACACAGAAAACAAAAGAATAAAAAATAATATTTTTTATTCTTCACGTCCCGGATTACGTCCTGGATCGTTAGATAGGAATCCGAAGATGAAAAGAGAAACAAAGAATATCACTACCGTGTAAACAAAAAGTTTTAGAGTAAGCATTACACAATCTCCAAGATAAAAAAAAAAGAGAAAGAGAATAGATTCTCCTATAGTACACATACTGTAAAACTTATCTGATCTTAGAAATCAAGATTATTAAAATGTTTGAATCTTTTTTTCGAATAAATTATTAAATATATTTTTTTTATTATATAGATTATTATTATTCAAATTAAAGATCTCATCGAAAACTTATAGCAGCTTGGCAAACAAAAGCTAAGAGAAAAAAGAGTACAGGTATTACTGGCATAATATCTACAATTGAATTCAAAAAAGCATAGGCTTCAGGTAATTTCGCGAAGAAAAAATTACTTGAATAAAGAGCAGAGTTAATACAAATACAAACAAAACTAAAGATATTAAGCATAACAAACATTTTGTTCTTTAAGATAATTGTATTTTTTTTTTTTTTGTGAATTCAATTAAAAAAAATTCAAATTAAGTTAATATTATTAAGTATTAAGTATTAAGTATTAAAATTCAGTTTATATTTTATTAGATTTTAAGTTTATATTATTATTAATATATTATATTATATTCTGAATTTTCTAATAAATGGATTTTCAATTTCATTTCTTTTTTTTTATTTCATTTAAGATATTAGAATAAAAAAATAAAATAGAATGAATATAGAATACAGAATCTAATATATAGAAGAAAAAAGATCAAATTAATTACGAATAAAATGATGAATCAAATAACAAAAAGTAGACCAAAAAAATCTTTCTTTGATTTGAACTTATCAAATTCAAAATCTTTCCATTCTGAAATAAAAAGAAATAAAAAATAGAACAAGTCAAACTTTCATGCAATATCTTAATTGAACTTTCATGCAATATCTTAATTGAATTATATGCAATGATCAATAATTTTAGTTTCATTCTATATCTAGACATATCAAAATTCTAGCAACAATTTATTCTATAGATATTTGGACTGGAATTGACGAACAACCAATATCAATAATAGTGTTTAGTAGTGTCGAATAAAAATCAAAATGGAGTGTGGCCAAGCGGTAAGGCAACGGGTTTTGATCCCGCTATTCAGAGGTTCGAATCCTTCCGTCCCAGAGAGAGCATATCCGTTCATGATATATATCATATCTGAATACAAATTATATATATCATAATCAAGATTGCCTTTTTTTTTATATAAACCTTTTGTTTAAGATTATATAATATTGGGTAGAATGTGATTCTTCTTCTTTTTTTTTAATGATTCATCTCTAAATCGAGTCACTTTGCAAATATGGATTCAAAAAGAACTTTTTTTTTAATTTATTTAATTTGATATTTCTTTTCTTTTACTTTAGAAATTTTCCATTCATATAGAAAGAAAAAATATGGATTATTATGGATCGATTGAATCAATGACTATTCATGATTTCAAAATTGAATCAATTACATGCCGGCTCCAAACTAGAGGAATGTTATGATAAAACTTCATTTGAAACGATGTGGTAAAAAGCAACGTACAACTTGAAAGACATGATTACATTAGTCGTGGATTCTTACATCCACCATCTTTTCTATTATATAGAAATGAAGATGCTCTTTCTCGACATCGTTTGTTTTATTCCACTTGAATTTCTTTTTTTGGGGAGGAGGGAGGGTTTGATGATGGAAATAGTACATGATGGAGCTCGAGTTGATTCATTTCTCAAGGGCAAGTTTCTAGGGTTAGTGAAAATTAATAAGTTCCAACAACTTTGTAAGTATATTTTTGCTATAGAAATCGAAAGGATCCAATTCGAGCAAGTTAAAAAAAAAGAAAGTAAAATTTGTTGGAATTGGTAAAACTATTTCGATCAAAAGTGGATCTGGGGGAATCAACCATCTATTTGTACGATTCTTTGATGGAAATAAATAAAAAATGGGAATGTTGCTGCCATTTTTGAAATGATTAAAGATCCTCGAAATAATGTCTAAACCCAATGATTCAAGGAAAAGCTAACGGATCGTGGAACAAGTAAAGACCGTTTTCAATTGTCTCAAGAATTATATTACACTGACTCAATAACTATATTACATGAATAATGGATTGGTCATCACAATACATGACCACATATTTATATCTATTCATATATATAGTCCTCCCTAATACACAAAAATATATTAACTATAAAACATTATACATCATTCTACATTTACCAAAATAACCCTCTAACTGTAACAATACTCCTTTTGATTCTTAATATATGACCTATTCACCTAGTATAATTAGATCAAGAAAGTTAGTTAATTTAGTTAATATAACATATATTTTTTAAAACACCCTAATCATCTTCTTTAATTCCCCCTTCCTTCTCCTTTTTAATTTTTGTTAAGAGAACATCAATAGAGGGTAAATAATCAAAGGTTCACAAATATTAAAAAAATGTATTATATTTATATCAAGATCAACCCCCAAATAGATCATATATTAATGACCGAATGGAAAACTGTAATTTGGAAGGCATAAACACAAATTAGACTCATATTTCTGTTAGTTAAACTAATTAGATTTATATTCAAGGCATAATTTGGAGTACCTAATAAACTGATCTTTTTTTTAAAAAAAAAATATCTGATTGATAAGAGTAGGGTAGAAAAATAAAAATAATACTAGATATATCTATAGGTATAGCAATATTCTATACATGATATTGCATCAATTTCTTAATATAAAATTTAGATAACTAATTTATGGATATTGAAAAAAATTAGTTATAAGTTAGTTATTTGTAATAAATGGGTGTGTTAACTTTAATCATATACATTAGAATTACATCTTAATATGAATAATCAATAGGGTTACTTTACACAAAAATTATAAATTTAGGAAATAAATTACATTGACGTAGTCATAAGTAAATCATATCCCTTGTCCAGCATATGCAGGATAAGTGGAAATATAAAATATGCAAGAGGTCACAACCCAGAAATTTTGGGTTTTGAAGAATTTTATTTTAGGCCTTTGTAGTTTGTTAGCCTTCATTACAATGGCCCAAGCCCAAATTATACAGTTAGGTTTTTTAACCCTTAGCCTTCTATTTTCTCTTGGTTCTTAACTTCTTCCCAAGTAACTGAATATATTTCCTCGAATGCAAAATGTATGAATTAAATAATTAATTTATAAAGATTAAAAAATTAGGCCAAAGGCCTTATAACCTAGTGGCATAAATGCTTTCCTATAAGTTGAAGGTCGTGGGTTCGATTCCGCTTGTAACTCAAGTCGTTAGTGCTGCCCTTGTAACTCAAAAAAGAGATTGAAAAATGAGAAAATTGCTCATAAATCCCGATTTAAAAATTTATTTGTGAATTGAGACCTGAGATCATATAAAGATGTGAGGTCTTTTAGTGTGAATAATTGTGATAGGAGAAAAACAAAATTGCCCTTAACAATAAAACTCCTTTTTTGCAATCTCTCCCTAAAAACCAAACATTCATCATAAAACAATTCTCCTCCACCAGCATTGATTTCATCAGAGAACCCTCAACGATGTTCAACTTGAGAAATATGGAAGCAAATCATCATCTTCGAACTTATTATAATTCAATCTAGAAATAATCAATCTCAATAATCAATGAAATTAAAAACAAAAAATCATGTCTTGAATCTATCGAACACTCATGACAACAAAAGCCTCCATCAAGCTAAAACACCTATTCTTTAGACCTGTAATAAGATCTACAGAACAAGCCACTATCATCTTGCTCCAGCCTTAAATACAGTGATGAGGAGTGGGGGAGAAGACGAAGGTGATTGAAAAGGACCCGGATCTATGAAGGTAGAGTTGCAGGTGTCAACAAGGAATTTGATCGAGGTGGAGGTGGAGGTGGAGAAGATGGAAGAGGCGAAAATTGCTCAGTGAAGTAGAAGGAGGTGGCCGTTGATGGCGGCAGCGGCATCAATGATTGGGGGGTTGATGATGGCAATGACGTCAATGAGTGTTGATGGTGGTCACGTTTGTTGTGAGTCATAAAAGTGTTGATGGTGGTAACATTTGTCGCGAGTCATGAAAGTAGAAGGATCATAATTAAGCTTGGATAAGGGGAGGCAAAAATGAACTGTGGGTCATGAAATTGAAAATCTTGACTTTTTTTATGAAAGATTAATTGCACCTAAGGGAAAGTAAATTGTACATAAGGGAAGATAGATTGCTAAAGAGAAGATGGTTTGCATGAAATGCAATTTGCTCATTAGAGATTAATTTTGTGCATATAGAAAATGGATTACACATAAGGGAAAATAGTTTACACTAAAGAAGATGAATTGCATAGAAGAAATATCGTTTGCACAAAAAGAAATTTCTTTTGCACTAAAGGTAGATGGTTAGCACAAAACATAATTTGTATATCAAGGACTAGTTTTGCAACATAAAGGAAGATGGATTATACATAAGAAAGATGAATTGCATAAAAGAAGATAAATTGCACATAGAAGAAAGATAGGTTGTACAAATGAAATAGTTTCACTAAAGATAATTTTGTCTTTCTCTTATCACAATCATTTACACTCAATGACCCCACACCTTTATAAAATTCTAGACCCTATTTCACAAATAAGTTTACAAATAGGGACTTATGGGTAATTTTTCCTTAAAATATTACATAAATTAGTTATTCACAAAAATATTTGTTGGCCTCCCTAAAATAGGGTACAATGGTTTGGCCAACCATGACAAGAAGAGAGAAATGGTGCTCCAAAGTAGGCACGTGCATGACACAAAACTTTGACAAAATATTTTTGATCAAAAGAAATTTCTATTGAAATACCAAGATGAAATAATGTTTAGGATTGACAAAATATAAATAGCCGTTGAATATATATTTCTTTGATGCATGGGAAAAAATTCTTTTGTTGCCGGCTTGAACCGTATCGCCCTCTCATATCACACCCTCTTCATATATAGTAATTAATTAATTATTTTCATGCGTGCTTAGATATATATATATATATATATATAATACAAACACCTTTCTTTCTTAAAATCATTACTCCACATTCTGCAATATTCAACGATCTCTCTGATCTATATATATGAATTGAACAATATAATCCCATTCTTATATAGTGTATATGTATACTTCAATTTCACATGACAAAATTGTTCTTAGTTTGCCACCTCATGAGGATATTCTCTTCACTTTGATTTCACATGTTAATTAATTTAGGACCACAGAGGCATATATTCCAAGCTAGCTAGTCCTCATTACATAAAAAAAAAAAAAAGGAATTTCACTTATAAGCCCATATTAAACCAGCTGGTAAATTAATTAATAAAAGAGTGTTATATATATATATATATATATATATAAAAGAAGATGCGCGTGTCTGTGTCATAGTCGTGGACCCTCACTTGATTTCACTGATGAACCTAACACCCACTGTTTCTCTTCATGCATCAACAGTAGTGTTTGGCAACTTCAATATTCATATTTTGGCCTTTTCCCAAGCTTATCAAGTACTAGTGTATATATATGTGCTCTATATATATATATAAGATGGTTAATGCAATGAATATGGCTCATTTTTCAAAATAGCTCTAGCTAGCTAGAGGACCCTAGCTGCAGAAACCAATCCACGTTCAGACTGATATAACAAGTTGAGCACAAACCAGGAAGCATTTTGAATGTATATAAAATGTCAACAATGGTGGAAGCAACCCAGTGGTTTCAGTTTTTTCATTTATTTGATTGATGATGATGCAATGTAGCACTCTTTAGTCTTTACACTCAATATATTGTTTGACCAAAAGACCAAAAGACCAAAAAAACCTCCAAAATCAAAAAGATGCAACGACTACATTACTATATTGTGGTATCATAAACACTCAAGCCTTGCTTTGATTTCTTATTTGGGAAATGGTTTTTTCTTTTTAAATACAAAAAAAAACCTCGTTTGATGGCTAATTTTTAATTAAGTGTTTTTTCAAAAAATAGAAAACTGTCTTTAAAAATAAAAAACTCAAAACAACTTTTGCATGTTTTCTATTTTGTTTTCCCCCCTAAATTTTTCCTTTAATTTTACATGTGGCTGCGCTGTTCACTCTATCTCTCATGCTCACGCTGTTTTTTTTTTTTCTCGCCTTCTCTTAATTCTCCACGTTGATATTTAAATTAATTGTTCCAAATAAGTTTCATTTTTTTTACTGTCAAATCTAATGTAATTTTTTAGAACAGTTATGCAAACAATTGTTTAATTTTTTTTTCAAAAATTTGTTTTTAAAAAAAATTATAAAACTATTCTAAAAATATAAAAACAGAAAACAGAATCAAACAATGCCTACTTTTTTTTAAAAAAAAACAGATTTTATTGGTAATTTTTATGGACTTAGCTTCTATTTTAACCGTAGCCAGCTCTCATTCCTACTGATTTTAATATCCAATGCTTCCGGGCCACAGGAACATGTTTAGAGCAACAAGAAGAATAACATGAAGATATATGAATTAGTCAAAACACCCAACGAGTTGTCAACCTCAGCAACCTATCAGACAAATAGATATGATGATATGTTTTAAACATTGTGCGTGAGGTGCGTAATTTAAATACTTACACACATATATATATATTAAACTTAGAACAGCCAATAATATAAATATGAGATGCATAATTTGCTTATATTAAAATTAATGTGGGGTACTATATATATATATAGTTACATATACTAAAAGTGGTCTTTAATTAAGTGTGTAAATAATTAATAATATTATATCGTTGAAGCGTCTTAATCTTGAAGCCATTGTCCATTAATTGATGATAATTCAATTTCAAACGCAACAACAAATGAAGTGATGGAAGAACTGTTATAGCCTGTTGTTGCTCATAGAGGGGATAAGGAGGTAAAGCTGTCGGTTGTTGGAATTTTGGCACACAAAGCGTAAGAATTTGGGACACAAACAGTTCTAAAGAACAACATTATACTGTGTATATAAATTATAAAACATATATTCAAAATATATCTATATATATATATATATATAATAAAAACAATATTTGAGCTAGCTAGAGATGTGACACTTGGATGTTATTATCATTCCTAATCGGTTCTCTAGCTACAACCACCAGGCTACAGCATAATTATGGATCAGATCTATTGGAATATTTTATGAAACAAGAGATATGAAATCTGGAGTGAATAATTGTGAATCGGATTCGTGCAAAAGATAAAAAGTAGCGAATTGTCGACAAGATAATTGGGTTGTGTGGGGAATGATAATTAATTAATCCTATAGGTAGGGCATTTGGTGCAACTAGATTTCACATGCATGGTTCTACTAACAGCTAGCTTCGAACATGTCTTCTTCTCCTTTCAACAGTTTAGTAAACAGATCAGACACACTGAAACACACTCATAGAGAACAAAGTGCACCCCACAGAGAGAGGGAGAGAGTCGCAACACATTAATTATAAACGAAATCTAATAATGCCGATTGTTAAAATCACTGGATTAGAGGAGACAATGTTTGAGTATAGTTTGAATTAATATAGTAACTTGAGGAATATTTTTTCATATGACGGTCTGGGTGTGTCAAGTTTGAGCATATTGTTGGGCCAAATGGGGGATAACTCTCCCAAAAATGTTTTCTGCATTCAGACTCACTCGAACTCAAGATATCATGTAACAACTAAAGGAATATTCTTTCTGCATAATTAAGCAAATCGAATTTGAACACAACAACAATATGACCTTGAGTTAAGTTGAAAGTATTAAGAAATTCTATTATTTGGATTCTTATTATACTCATTTTCTCCCTAAAGTAAGATAAATTTATCTAATTTGATTAGATTAAAAAAATCAGTTAAGTTAGTTAACATGATATATTTTTTTAAAATATCATAATCATCTTCCTTAATTTCCTCCCCCTCTCTTTTACTTAATTATTAATGCGGAAGCATCAATATGAATTAATAAGAAAAGATATTGGTAAATATAATAAATAAATTTTATATTTATGACTAAAATCAACCCTCATTTAGGTCTTATATTTCTTATATTAAAAATGGGAGAGTAACTACTCTTTGTATGTTGTTTGGTGTTACTTTGTACGTCAAGGAAATAAATAAATTAGGTCTTAACTAAGAATGATAACTTTTGACTTTGTACAATATATTCAAGTTTCTTATATTATATGGTGGAGAAATTAATTATAATTAGGCTGAACCGGCCACACTCCTAGCTAGTCAAACAAGGGTAAATCCTAGAGATATCTAATAGTAGCATGCCTGTTCTTCTAGAGGGGGCAAAATCTATTAAAATTGTTGTCGACGGTCCATTTAAAGTAGAAACAGAGTTAAAAAAAAAAGGAAAGAAAGATAAAAAGGTACACAGAATGTGCTTCTGGCTGAAAAACAAAAAGGAATTTGTGTGTGTAGGTTCAAAGAAACACGCTAGCTAGTGAATTAGATAAAGCAGATAGCTAGAAAGGAAAAGTTGAAATAATTCTAGTCGGTGGTAAAAAGTTTGACAATATGCAGCACTTTCTTCCGTAGTAACTGGTAACATTGAATCTGAAGAATCTATGATGTGTAGATAGCTTTTAGATTTTTATATATACTAATTCAATTGGACTTCTTCAAAGGGAATTAAACCTCCATTATTTCCACTGACATCAACTTTGAAATGACACGCCTGATTCACGGGCATAGCCAGAATAAAAACATATATCCAACAAAAATACTATGTAGCAATTAAGTAATAACATGTTGATGATTTATGCGTGTGGGTGCATGTCTGCAATGGAACCAGCATAAATCTAAAAGGAGAATCCATTCCAAAAGATTAGTATGTGGGTAGGGAAATGAAGGTACCAGCTTTCTCTGTATTTCCACACCATGGTACTTATTCACTCGGCCTTTTGTCAATTAGATTTCCGTGAGTAAATCGTTGTGGTAACTCGCATATCAAGGATTGGGTCTCACAAGAAAAGTGAGATTTATAAGTTTATAGGATTGTTCTTCTACTCATCAGGTTAGGTTTTCAAAGCTAGTTTTTTAAGATGGATTCTCTTTTTAAATTTTTGCTCGTAACATAATACTCCCCGTCCTTAATGTAAAACCTAGCTAATTAACTAATTTGAGGATATTAAAAATGTTAGTTAAGTCAGTTAATATAATGCTATCTCCGGTCTTAAATATAAAACCTATTTGACTTCTTTAGGGAGATTAAGGAAACTTATTAAATTACTTTAAAGTATTTATACTCCTATATATCATTTTTCCCTAAATTAATTTATGTGACTTCTAAACTGATATGTAATTTAATCAAACACAACATATGATATGATTAAGTGACTTATTTAGTTTTCTTAATCTCTCCAAAAAAATTAACTAAGTCTTATATTTAGGACAAGAAATATATAGTATGTTTTTTTATAAAAAAAATTACCCTAATTATCTTTCTTAATTCCCTTCCTCCCTATCTAACTTAATTATTGTTGAGAAAATATCAATAGGGTTAATTTGAGAAAAAAATTGATAAACATGTAAAATAAGTCTAATATTTAGGACCAGCATTAACCCTCAATTAAATACTACGTAGATGGAGAGATGATAAGGGGAAAGAAAAAGAATATATACGTGAGCGTATGGTATGGGAATATGTGGAGGTGGTTTTTTGGTTCATCCAATTTAATAATTTCAAAGGGAAGAAACAAATACTCCATAGGATTTTACGTACTGTGGAATTGGCAAGCTGCTGGGTGTAGTAACTTTAAAGGACAAGGTGCGTGCTTTAATAGGAAACGTGGGGATGGCTTCTAACTCTTGTGTGATTTTGGATGTATCCAAAACTCTCTCTGTGGCCACTGACATGTGGGAAATAAAGCAATTTTTGCTTCCAACCCAATCTTATTATTATTATGATTTTCACACCTCTACCTAATTAATTAATTAATTAAAGGTCCCCCCCACCCTAAAAAAAAAACCCTAATGATGTTAGTTTTGAAGGCCCTACTGCTTGTAACTTCTGAAGTGACCTCGTCCTAACAAATTATTAAAAGGCATTAACTGCAACGTATGTTCTAGATCTCCAAATCCCACCCCTCCCTATTTCATCAATATATAAATTATTCCTAATTTAATCATAAGGGATGTAGTTAATTAATCCCTACGTATAGGAGAAGATTTTTCCTTTTTTGTGTGTGATAATAAGATTAGTATTTTTAAAGACTAATCTTGCCTCGAAATACATTTTCAATCATCCAAAAGATTAGCACCACCATGTTCACACCCCTCTTCACTACTACAAAAAGATGGAAAGATGCTGTAGCGCTTCCAAACGCCACAGTTTTTTTTAGTGGTGTCTAGATTTGTGGTACTTTTATAGCGCCACAGTTTTGCTTTTTTGTAGTAGTGCTTTTACATTGTCTGTATTTAATTTGATGATCATGTTTTATTTTTATTGGGAAAATTATTACTCAAAGCTATTTGAAATTCGTACAAGGACCCAGGTGAAACTTCATTTCAGCAGGTGCAACTTTTCCTCAAATGTGTGCAGCACATCTTCATTTGTGTGTAGAACAGAAGACTTTTGCACATAGCTAAAGTTATATACGTTGTACGCAGTTGAAGAAGTTGCACTCGCTCACGGACCTTATCAGGCATTGAGTGCTTTGGGCAAGAAATTTTGCAATGAGAAATTTTTCAGCGATTCTCCCATTATTTTTAAAGCAAATTAATTAACTAAGCCGGGGATATATATGTCGAATGAGAGAGTGGACTACTAATTAATACAAACACTTAATATATATATATATATATTATTACGTACAAGCGATGGAATTCCTATCTACCAATTTCTGTTTCAAGAAGTGAGCCAAGGCATATCTATTGATTAAGCTTGGTATATGTATTATAATTTGATTAGTTATACTCCCTCCGGTCCTAATTATAGGACAACATTTAAGAGTTGATCTTAGTCCTAATTATAGGACAAAATTTTAATTTTTGTCAATTTCTTCCCAAAATACCCCTTATTGATACTTCTCAATAATAATTAAACACAATAATAATTTAATAAGAGTAGATTTGAAGTTATTGAGGGAGATTGACGACATTGGATTGTGTGAGAGCTTGGAGAAGTCATGTGTGAGGTAGGAAAGGTATAAAAAAAATAGAGAATCAACGTAATTGGATGCCATTTTAAATTTAAAAAAAGAGTATTTTAGGAAAGTAAATATGATTAACTAATTTAACCACTGTCCTTAATTTCTCCAAAGTTAGGTAAATATGTCTTATAATTAGGACCGGAGGGAGTAGAAAGTTAATATATGTACGGAATATATAAATAGTGGAGTGACAAGTAGCTAATTAGGCACACACGTGTTAGTATACTAGTGAAGTAGAGCAAGAGTATGTAAGGTTATAGTGAGGAACTGTAAAAGAGCCAACAAAAAACCAAACGTGATGGATCTGAGTATATAGAGCAATTTGTGATCTCTTGCTCACATGCAGAGTCACAGACTTGCTTTCTAAAACGTGGATATCGGATTTTTGGTATATATCATCCTTATATCAGATTTTGCCTTTGTTCCCTCAATTTTGAAAAAAATGACAAAATACTATGCCAACTATATGACTAACACAGTTTGAGGTTTAAACTTAGTCTTACACATCATGTTTTATTTTTGTTTAACGTGAAACTAATTAAACTGATCATGTGTTTGATTCAAACTTGGGAAAATTGCAGCAATTCAACAAATTAAACTAAATGTGCGTGCTTCTTTTTATAATTTTGAAGCATGGATTTTTAGTTATATATGTTGGGAAACTAATTTGTTGGCAGACAAATATGGGGCCGCCGGGTCATAACAGAGGCAAAATTAATAATACTTAAATCAACACAAAAATGGCAAGATATAGGAATTTGACTTCCCTCCTCTGCTCTTCCCATCCATTTCCCCTCCTCTTCTCTTCTACTAATAATCTCCACCCTTAGATTGAAATTTAAACGATTCATATTTAAAGTTTTATAACATTATTTTTTGTTGCAGATTTAAATTATTAGGTCTAAAATTTGAAAATCTGAATTTATTTATTTATTTTTCAATAATTTGGTATTTTATTAGTAATTTTATAAGATCTTAAATCTGAACCACTCAAATTTTGATCTAAAAGTGGAGATGATTAGTGAAAGAGAAGAGTGGGAGAAGTGGATGGGAAGAGCGGATAAGGGTAGCCAAGTCCAATATATAGAAACATATTTTCAAAAAAGAAATATGCATAAATTCTAATCTTCTTGGTTCACAAAAATAATATATAATTTATTTTTTTAAAAAAGGAAAAAAGATATGATCATTGTGTGCATGCAAACAAAATATAGGTTTCATACCCAGTGTAAATAAACACATTAGGGTCAAGATAAAGCAAGCACTCTATTATGATGTACAGTAGATTAGAAAAAGTTTTGTGAGTTATAATTAATTAAGAAAAGTGTAGAAATAATGCATGGGAAAGCAACTGAAAGATGGATTCCCCACCACCTTGAAACCTTATATATAAAGGCATAGCTGGTTTGCTTCTCATACCCACTTTGCTATTCTCGATCAGTCTTCTTTTTCTCATCATATTTAGTGGCTTTTTAATTTGTAGGTCATATGTGTGTTTGTTGTGTGTGTCTGTGGAGTAAGAACAGACACCCACTATCTCCTTCTTGTTCTTCATCATTAAACCACACACACGGAACATCATCTGATCAATCAAACAAACGCAAAAGCGAAAGCTCGAAAGATTTTCAAAGACGATGATACTTTCGGAAGAGGAGAAATCCCAACAAGCTTATCCGACATTTTCTGAGGTACTTACTATACAAGACCTTAATATATATATATTATATATTCCTTTTCTAATAAAACTTACTGTTCCTATATTCTTTCTTTCTTTTTTCTCTTTTTATCCCCAAACAAGCCCACAACTTGCACTATCCTGCCCCTCTCTCATAATAAAATTACCATTTTCTTCCTTCAAAAACTACTCATCATTCACTTGCTCTCTCTTAAAAAATTTAGTCCCCTCACTTCTTCACTCACATTCTAGCCAGTTAGATATATTGGTGCACATGCATGGCCATAGCTTGGCGTGAAGCCAAGTGATCATGTAACATCCAATTATAATATCGATATTGAAACATGTTTTCTATTTCTCAACAAATGGATTTCTCAAAATTTAAACTTATATTATCCTCTTTACATAGATGAGACCGTTTACCATTTCAACCAACAGTTTGTTGGTTGTTCTAGCCAGCAATAAAAACAAGTATTTTTTTTTTTTTTTTGCCATTGAAGTCATGGTATAGTTTTAATTAACTGTATACATTAAATTCACAATTTTCTTGTGTTTGTTAGGTAGGGGAGGAGCTAAAGAGAGTGGGAGACATAGGGTTACCAATAGCAGCGATGACCCTAGTGAGCTACCTCAAGAACATGATCCTTGTCATGTGCATGGGCAAGTTGGGAAGCCTTGAGCTCGCCGCCGGTTCATTAGCCATCGGCTTCACCAACATCACCGGCTACTCTGTCCTCTCTGGCCTCGCCGCCGGCATGGAGCCTCTCTGTGCCCAAGCCTTTGGTTCTAGAAACTTCTCCTTACTATCCCTCACTCTTCACAGAACCATCCTCATGCTTTTATTAGCTTCCCTCCCAATCTCCCTTCTTTGGATAAAGCTCGAACCTTTGATGCTCTCTCTCCACCAAAACCCAGACATAACCTCCGTCGCTAGCCTCTATTGTCGCTACGCTTTACCGGACCTCATAGCCAATAGCTTCCTTCACCCAATTCGAATTTATTTACGTAGTAAAGGCACAACTTGGCCTCTATTATGGTGCACTTCACTTGCCACACTTATCCATATCCCAATCATTATCTTCTTCACCTTCAAGCTCCAACTTGGAGTCCCCGGAATCGCAATCTCATCATTCGTCGCGAATTTCAACACCCTCTTCTTTCTCCTCCTCTATATGTCCTATCCACGGGCGGCGGCGGTCTCCACCATCAAGGCTCACATCCATGAGCCTTTAACCCTGTGCACGCCTCTCGTGATGAATAATAACAATAATAACAATCACCGTTCGTCGGCGAGTGAATGGGGTAAGCTTATAAGATTCTCCATACAAAGCTGCATCGGAGTTTGTTTAGAGTGGTGGTGGTACGAGCTAATGACAATCCTGGCCGGTTACCTGAAAAACCCTCGGGCGGCGCTGGCGACGTCGGGGATAATAATCCAAACCACATCTCTCATGTACACTCTTCCAAACGCGCTAAGCGCGTCGTCGTCGACTAGAGTGGGGAACGAGCTGGGAGCCGGGGAGCCGGGGAGGGCGAGGCTATCGAGCACGGTGGCTTTAGGGTTGGCAGCGGCTAGCTCGACGGTGGGGCTGGTGTGGACGACGGTGGGGAAAGAGAGATGGGGTAGGGTTTTTAGTAGTGACAGGGAAGTGTTGGAGTTGACAATGACTGTTTTGCCCATAATTGGGGTGTGTGAGATTGGGAATTGTCCACAAACAACGGGGTGTGGTATTCTGAGGGGGAGTGCGAGAACCGGGATAGGGGCAGGGATCAACTTGTACGCGTTTTACTTGGTGGGAGCACCGGTGGCGATAGTGTTGGGCTTTGTTTGGGACCTGGGTTTGGTGGGCATGTGTTATGGCCTGCTTGCGGCTCAGATCGCCTGTGTCATCTCTATTCTTCTTGTGCTGTACCGCACTGATTGGGAGAGAGAATCCTTGAGGGCGAAAAGTTTGGTGGGAGAGAATTATTCAGCAGAAGATCAACATTCTCATGAGCAGCAAATAGTGAAATGTGAACAAAGTGTTGTTGTCACTGTTATCCAAGAGAACGACTCTGAACTACACAACTGAGAGAGATCAGAGAATTTACTCACAGAACTCCATCGGAATTCAAATGGTGGCAGTTTTTGTTTTTTAACGGAATCATTAAATTCCGTTGCTAATTTGCTGTTTTTTTTTTTTTTTGGTATGATCTGTTGTTATCTAAGGGGATATGGGTGATGGAGACCGATCACATATGCTTGGGCGCTCTCAAACTGTCAAAGGATATATTGATTACAGAGTTGTTAGGTAGTTGTTGTAACGTAGGATTTATATTCAATTGTAATTGCTGCAGGCAATATTGTTTAATGTATTTTTAACAAATATATGATTAATGACATGGATCCTTTATTTTCCTCTTCCTCAGATAAGTTATAATTGTGATTCTTATATATATATATATATAAGAACTAGATAAGGGGTTTACTTTGATCATAAATATAAAACCATAATTCACTTACTTTATGTTTGGATAGAGAGAAAATTAGGAGGAAAGAATACTATGAGGGAAAACTCTCAAAAATAATAAATTTCTTTCCCATTTTTAAAAATTTTCCTTCCTAGTATCTCTCTGCTTATTCCCACTTTTCTTTCCATCTAAACATAGGGTTAGCCTCCCAAATGTATAATGTTTTGTCTCAATTATCTCTGTTGATTGCATGCATTAAAAGGCTTCCTGATAAAGGAATAGCTCCAATACATATGATTAAGGAGGGTAGTTTGAGAAAATTAAGTCACATTTGTTATAAATAACTAATTTATTTAATATACACAAATTAGTAATCTAATTCTTATATTAAGAACTTGAGCGTGACCATGTGTTCAGGCTGCTGCATTATCAGAACTTTATATTTGAAAATGGCTAGGTAGATTCTTAATGTAAGATGAAGTCCCAACATTACCACATGTCTACTTTAAGAGACAAAACTGTGTCTTTGTAAGAGAAATTTTAAGTTTGTTCGCATGCAATATTATGTGTGTGAGTCACAATATGTATAAGGGATTGAGGCACGAGAAAAGAAAAATGAAAAAGGCACATGGCGACAGATAGCATCATAGCAATTGATCATTAATATTGAATTATCAACTTATTATTATTATCAAACACTACTGCGTGAATCATGAATAATGGTCTTTTAAGTTTTAACACTGGTTAAAAATGTCCTTTTACTCCGATTTTCCAGCCGTTGTAGATATATATAACCAATTTAGCTAAATTGGAATTTAGAAATTATTGGACTTTCTACACTGGTCTTGCAATGGGTGTTAAAAAAAATTACTCCCTCCTATCCTTAATGTAAGGCATAATTAGGGAATTGATCTTATTTCTAAATATAAGATATAATTTTTATATTTGTGAATCTTTTCCTAAATTATCTCAATTGATGCTTTCTCAACAATAATCAACGAGGAGAGAGAGATGAGAGAATTAAGGAAGATGATTAAGGTATTTTAGAAAATACAAGTCATATTAACTAACTCAACTAATGTCCTTAATATAATCAAATTAAGTAAATATGTTTTATATTAAGGATTAAAGTTACCTTCTAAACTTACAATTAGAACTAGTAAAAAGTTTGTTTATTTTTTTTAACCAAAAGTTCTATTTCTTTCCTACCCTATATATATTATAGAAACACCAATGATTTACAATGAGTGGTTCAAGGCCTAATAAATAAAAGCACCTTCTACGATCTCATGAATGTACTGAAAATTAAAAGTCACAAATCTTTTTTACAAAAATGTTATCGCTACATACACAAAATGCATAGAAATTTGGCAAACATACATGCAGACGGTATTTCATTGATTTATTTTTTTCATAACCTAATTTTCTTATTTGAGGGTGCAAATTTGTGATACATTAAAAAGGGAAATCAGTGGAAAATCTCTATTTAAAAATTTTATTGGCCAGAAAGATCTGATATACTTTTATACACAAAAAAAATATTAACATTGTGTAGGATTTCATACATAGAAAATAATGACACTCTGATTTATCAAGTTTTTCTGGTTGCTACAGTTTACAAATAGAGACTCGTTACCGACTCTTCCCCCCAAAAAAACCCTCATAATAATATGTAGAAATGACAGAGATACTGAAGAAGATGATGGCGATGAACGTGGAAACATGTGTATGTGGGCAGAAGGAGAGGCATGAATATACCGAAACACATGGAAAAAAAAAATAAAGGTACCTTGATTTATGAATTTAACTAACTAAAGATGTCATTGTCGTATGCACATTGTTCCATTTAAGGTAAGGCCAAGCAAATAGTGAGAATTGTGGCCTCTTGTTTCACATTCTAAATAAAGTAGTCTATGATTTTGCTGCTTCCAATCTCATTGGCTTGTCCCTTCTCCCCCACCATGCTCTTTTATATATATATATATATATATATATATTATCTCTTCCAATTTGAAAAGTCTGTACATCCACAATAATCAAACAAGTTTGGTACTTGTACCAATTTATTTGTTGTAGCATGTATGCATGCATGGTCCTCTGCCTAAAGATTTATTGTTTCTTTTCTTTTAATTTCATCTCACTTTTATAAATATATATATATATATATTTAAGTTGATTAAAAGCCACATATATAGGAAGAAGAGGCGCCCCAACCCTATAAGAAAAGGGTGGATGGCGTGTCATGGGACCAAGAGAGACTATTCTTCTAACCAACGACTTTTATTGAGGGTAATTTTTATATTTTATAAGAAATGACTAATTTTCTTAACTTGAAACATGTAGATATCAAAGGGATCTCCATATCTTTATGAAAAAGAATATTGTCTGCCATATGAAACTTTGGTTAACTCTAACCAATGCTCATGACTAAGATAGATGTTTTCATATGAAACCTTGACCATTCATGTTAATGACCCATATTAATTGACTTGATTCCAAACTATTTGAAAAAAAAAATATAATCAATGTTGGGTTAAGTGAAGGTGACTTTTTTAATTGTCAAACTTGTGATTAAGTCTCAAATTCATATAATTTTTATTTCGACGAGTTTTTATATACCTATTGGTTTGAGGCAAAATGTCTAGTGCATAAGGCTCTCACCAAGTTAAGTATGAGAAGGGATAAATGTATCCGGCTTTATATGCACCCACCTAACCCCTACAAGGGTAAAGCCTTATTTCTAGCATTTGAATTCATAACCTCTAGATCATATAACAATAACCTTATTGTTACTTCGAGGCTCGCCCACCCTCTTTGTGACTTGACTTAGATAAGTGGGGGAAAAATGAAAATAAAAATATTTTTATTTGTTTGTATGGGCCTAAAAGTAAAGAGTCCATATATTAAATCCCGTTAACTACTCGATTTGGGCCCAAAATGCAGAACAAACAAAATGGTGGGAAAAAAAAGGCAGGCCAACTGCTGATTTTATGGTCTAACCCACAGCTGGTTAGGCAAGCCCAACTCTTTTTTTTCTTGCCATTGAGGCAAGCCCAACTCAATGTGCCGAGATTACAAAAAAGCCTGCATTTATGAAAACATCCTTTCATCTTCCTCTTCCTTTTCATTTTCTTTTAAAAATGACTCTTATCTTTAGGAAAGTTACACCTTTGGAGCTTGTCTCAAGGACATATTAATAAATAAATAAATATATATATATATATATATATATAGAGTAATAGAGAGAGAGAGAGAGTCAAAATTTGAAAAGTCAAAGTAAGTAGGAAGGTTGAAGAGAAGAAAGGTTTTGTTGTAAAATCACAATCCAGAGAGTCTTGGTTTCTACCTTGAGAGGTAAAAGGAAGACTTCTTTCTTTCTTGTCTTTCACTTGTGCGATGCAAATCCTACTACTTACTGATTGAGGGAGTGAACCTCCACCAAACGTACAATGACACTTTTGTCCCTACCCCTTTTTCCATCTCTTTCTATATCACTGTGTCACCTTCTGACTTATTACGGTTTTATATTATTCAAGGACTCTCGCTTTCGTTCTCAGGTAGAATTGGACTGCAAACCCACTAACCTTTTTTTCCTGAAAGAATTTATTTATGAAGTGACAAAATCAATATTCAAAATAATTATAATTTTGAAGAAAATTTAACATGATTTTAAAAATCTCATTTTTAGACATGACAACGAAAAGACACCCTTCCAGATTTATGAGCGATTTTATTACGTCCATGATTTAATTATACATATTTTGAAATAATAATGAAAAGAAATGAATGAAGAATGAAGATATTGTTTAAAGAGAAAATGCATGTAGCTCAAGCTCAATAGAAAAAATAAATTTAAAAAAAAATAGATTTAAAAATCATATAAATTGAGAAACTGTAATGTATATTTGTTAACCATAATTTTAAAGGGAAATTGGAAAAAATCTCCTATTAAAAATTTTATTGATAATAAAAACCTAAAAAAAATTCAAGTTGTTCTCACCCAAAATTTTTTTAATTGGATATTTTTACCCAATTTCCCTTAATTTTCAACGATCGGGAACTCTAATTTGTTAAAGTAATTTTTTTTAAAAAAAATATCTGTGTTTTCTCATCATTTGGACTATCAAAAAGGGCCTTCTATATCACGTCACCTCAAAATTTCTCATCATTTGCCTCCGGAGATCTGTCCCACTCAAAATGCAGCCCCTTCGTCTCATTTATATTAAAGTCTCCTTGTGTTTTAAATAATTAAATTATTATAATATACAAAAAAAAAAAAAGAACAGATAGAAAAAGCACCAGGCACCCTAGCTATTTCTCTATTTCTATTTTTAATCTCCTACGGTCCGCGTGAGAAATGGTAGATATCAAAAATTGAATTTTGCTATGATTATGATGAATTTTATAAAATATTAAATTTCAATTTTAAGGGTAAAAAAAGTATAGAGAATCAATCACCCTTATCATACCCTGCTATAGAAAACCAATTAATTAATATATTTGTTAGCTTCCGGATAGACATGAATCACCAAAATTTTCAAACTATGCTAAATATACACCGCCTTGTTTAATTAATTAGAATTTCTGTTGGCGTACAGAGTATGAGTACAAGATCTGTAATACAAATGTATGTATGTAACCACCGAACAACTTTTGCAAATAATCTTTTAAACTAGTTAATATTTAATAATAAAAGAATTTCTGACTCAGATATACTTATTAAGTTCAAACTACATTATCGTCATGTATAATTATTATATAGGAAACATTCATATTATATATGATTGTTGCTTAGCTTGTTGATCATGTCATCTTACTTATCATGATATTTTAGAATTTGATGTTATAAATTGATGAAGAACTTTTTATGCTAAACAAAACAGTGAGTTATAACAATGAAATTTAGCGATGACATTTTGAAATTCTGTTATAAATTATACGGCCACTAAATGATTAACGATGAAATTCCGTTACTAAACTGATTAATGACGAAAATTTTGTTGCTAAATCGTTATTTCTTTATAATTTATGATCACGTCATGGTACACACATAAAGTAGCTTCTTCATACCACATCTTAAACTTAAACAACAAAAAAAAGTACTAGTATTATTTATTGAAATTAACACATTGAGTCATCTCGCATCATCAATTTGACGGCTGAGATATATATTTTTTAAAACACTCAACGTCTGTTGGTGTGAGGAATTTGGAGGAAAGGGGAGGGAAAATTTTTATAAGTTGGATTTAAAAAAATTGAAGAAGTGGGATTACAAAATTTTAATATAGATAATATGTAAGATTAAAGAGTAAGAAAAACTTAATTAAAAACTTTATACCCCACTTTTTTCATTTTTTTAAATCCATCTCAAAAAATTTTTCCTTCCGCCTACTTTCTCTCCCCTTCCCTCATACCAAACAAGCCCTCAGAAAAAAATTTAATTTAAATATCATTTGAACCAAAAAAACTCTAAAAAATTTATTAATGTATGGAAATGATACATAGGTCTTTAGGGGGAGAGATATTATATGTTGAAATGTTATGCTCTTACCAAAATGTCATCACTTCTTTTTTTCTTTTTTTACAAAAAAAAAAGGGGTGTCTCCCCCTGGGCAACTTGAGTGATGCGATTAAATATTTAAGTATAAAGATTGATAACTTAAGCTCCCTGAGTTCTATCAGGCGTCGTTGACAAATTGAATAAAAGAAATTTCAACCTTTTTTTTTTACTAAAAAGGAAATGTCAACTTGATACAGAGATTGACAATTTAAGCTCTCTATTGTCACTTTCTAAGGGAGCCAAAGTTGTCAATCTTATACTCAAGTAGTTAATTGCATTACTGATGGACATTATGGTAAAAGCATAACATTTCAAAATCTCATGTTCCTCTTTAAGGACTTATGTGTCATTTCCATATATTAACAGATTTTTTGGGATTTGTAAGTTCCAATGGTATTTATCTAGAATTTTCCAAATCTCAAATGTCTCCCCCTAATTTTTCTTCCATAGCCTAGGTCATATGCAATTATCTCTGGTCTAATGCCTTTATTAATTAACAAAAAAATATTTATAAAAAGCTTTTGAAGTAATAATTAAACTCTAACTTCTTCCTGTTCTCCACTTAGAAGATCTTCTCTCTGATTCATCATATCTTCATGTCCATATGTAAATATTAATTCTTTTGTTTATCAATGTCGTTATCCAAAGTCCAAACTGTATAATTTTATAATATAATTAAAGACACACAGTCACACATGACACATCGTTTTCAATTCCAACTGGATTGCTAGCAACATGTAATATTGAAAAAAAAAAATAAAGATATGGTTAAGATAGTGTTAGACAATTATTGACAAGCACGGAAGCTAAATCATTGGTTAGATTATTAATTAATGTCGTGTATATACGTGTATTATACACACGTATTATTAATAATTAATATCATGTATATAAGTGGCTTCATTACACACACAAATCACAGACAGATCCAATTCTAAATTTCTAATTGAATCTTTGGGCAAAATTTGACAACGTCCAAGGTTAAAGTATGACTATAATTACTTTTAAACAACAAATTAAGTCATTTATCTCAAAAACTCTCTAACATTATAAAGGTAAGGTTTAAATACTTTTACATGGAGAAGCATACGTACATAATACAATTGTATGCTTTTCGTTTAAGGATCAATTAAGAATTGAAGATAATGACGTTAAGGGATATATATAACTTGGGAGATTGGAGCTAGCTAGGGGAATAAAGAGGATAAAAAGGTAAAATGATGAACAGGCTCACTACTTCTTTTCTTTTCTTTTAAGTAATATTATTATTTATATCCAGGCACTATCATATATGATATTCGGATTAGGCCAAACTGAGGATAACTAATTTGATATTATTTTTTATTCGCAATATTCAAACATCCATCTATAGTTAAGAGAAATCATCCAATTGAGCTTTTTTCTGTACAACTCAATTTCTTTTAACAAGAGTTACTCCCTCCGATCCTTAATATAAGATAAATTTAGGGAATTGATTTTTATCCTAAATATAAGATATAGTTTTCATATTTATCAATATTTTTCTAATTTACCCCTATTGATACTCCCTCAAACAATAATCAATAAGAAAAGGAATGACGGGATTAAGCAAAATGACTAGGGTGTTTTAGAAATTATCACTTTGATCCTATTTATAAGTCCTTTTTGACCAAAAACCTTGGTCCTATTTATAAATCCTTTTTTATAGTAGTAAATGCATTTTGTATTTTTTTTACCCATATTAATTACAATAAACAAAAAAAAATTTATTCATGTTGACTTTTGGAACCAATAATAGATAAGAGCGAAATTGGAAATTTAACCCATAATTAATGAGTTACCTAACTCTCCTTGATATGTGATAATTAGTTAAAAGAAACTTATAAATAGGATCAGAGTAGTACACATTATATTAACTAACTTAACCAGCTTCCTTAATCTAATTAAATTAAGCAAATATGTCTTATATTAATTATCAGAAAAGTACTATTTAAAATGTACTCTAATCCTATTAGCTAGTATAAACACTAGGGGACAGAAGCTAAATTAATTAAGGTTTGCTACTGGCCTTGTAATCTATTATTATATGAAAACTCCTAGGGCAATAAAAGGTCGCGAGTTCAATCTCGATCACTCATAAATTCAAGCAGTGAGTGTCTATCCCTATAATGATCAAAGAAAATAATTAAGGTTCCATGAGACAAAAACTTTAATGATGAGTCATAATGAAAGGGGAAAGTCTTTAATTCCTTTTACTTTGTGCTTACTCTTCTTTTTTCATCATTATCTTTTCCAGTTATCTTGCTGTTATATGTACTGGTTGTTCTGATAAATATTTTATTTACCTCCCTTTATTTCTATATTTAATTAGTTCAGATAAAATAAATGAAAAAAGTATACCAACCAGTCAACCACCCCATAATATTTTTGCATGGCAAGCGATTTTCTTAAAGTTAGCTGCTCAATGCACGTACGGGGCGTTAATTTTCATGTGTAGAAAATTTATATTTAAAAGTAGGCTGCTTTCAAAAAAAAATTGAATATTCTTAACAAATAAATATATGATCTGTTCGGTGGGGTCCATTATTACTCATTTGATTAAAAATGAATACTAGCAAACAAGATTAAGTGATTCTGGTGCTAGGATAGATTTTAAATTTTTTATCAACCTCGATTATGCAGTTTAATTTCAAGTTTTGACGTACACAACGAAGCCTGAGGTGAATGATTTAGTGCTCGTTTGGATGAGCGATTGAAATGCTTAAAAGTAGCTTTTTAATCATAATTTACGGTATACGAAATAAGTATGTAAGAGGAATTGTGTCTTGATCTATGTGAAAAACAGCTTATAAATAATATAATCGGTAAAACAAACATGCCTTTAGACTTTTAGAGTATATCATAATATTAAGATGCTGTTTAACCAATTTTAAATAAAACCTACTAAATGTGAGGTATTATTGGAGAAAATCTTATTTAAGATACTATTGGACATTAGAATTGAACATTTTTCAACAAATGAGCACAATATTTTAAATGCTGAATGCTAATAATATTCAACGAGCCACGTGGCAACATCCAATTGGATCTTCAGTGGACTTTAAGAATGTAGAAATGTAACAACCAGAATCGCCTAGCATCTTCATATACTATAATTAAAGATTAAAAAAATAAATAAATTTTATCACTATTACTTACTTATTTTTTACTCTGATTATGGGTATGTTTGTTTCAGCGATTCGATTGCTTATAAGTTGCTTTTTAATAGTGATTTACGGTATACGAAGTAAGTATGTGAGAGGAGTTGTGTCTCGATTTACGTAAAAAGCAACTTATAAGCAAAAAAAAGCTCAACCAAACATGCTTTATATCTTATATAATAATCCTAGCAAAGCCATTATTGACTACAATCTCGAAGTCACTGCGACGAGATGCAGTATCCTTGTTGCGCTTCACATGGCCTAATGGTATTATAAAATACATTAAAAATATTCTATGACAATAAGGTGAAGTAGAAAGTACTTATTCACATAAGATATAAGAAATAAGCTAATATTATTTATGATTTTTGAATCATATATTACTATATGTTTTTGTAGACATGGCTAGTATATATAGTCTTTTGGGTTCAAGTCTCGAGAATGGAACGGAAAAATTAAAAAAAAAAAACCACCGAGAGAACTACTCTTATTAGAAATTTGGAATAGCAAAACTTTATTAAGATTAGATGAGTCTTTAGAAAATCACGAAATCGTAGTTTTAGAAGTTATTTTTTATAAGTTGAGATAAAATTTTTTTTATATGTTTATCTCATAAATTGTAAAATTTATTTTTTAAAAATTAATCTAAATGCACGCCAGATCAAATCCACATGTTAAATAACACTTTAAAAAATAATTTAAAAAGCATTCATACAAAACTGACCATCTCATATAAAATAGTGAAGTGTGAATTAACGTTCCAATCTTCATTGCTAAATACAGAAGGGGTACGAATCGAAACATGTGCTTTGAGGCCCACCTAGTCCAATAATGGACTTTGAAACCTCTACAGCACTACTCATCAAGATTTGCAGGGAAAATCAAACTGCCGCGGTCAGGAGGTGTCCACGTTTAACTAAGTACATTTAACTGTGGTCCATTGGAGATGTTGGGAAAGGTATCCAACTTAAAAACTTATCTTTAGATTATAAGTGAGTCTAACTTTTTTTTTAAATTTATGTATCAAAAAAAACAAAAACAATACTTCGCATAGAATTTTGTTTTGGTATATAAATTTTTGGAAAGGGGTTGGGTTCACCCATGAGTAAAGAGTAGGACGAAATCTTCCTTCCTCTTAGGTCATACTAATGTTGGGCAGGGAGAGCCGTCAATTACCCTCATGCGTTTATCTAGACACTCAAGAGCTAGGATGCTTTCCCAACTGGAACCACAACTAAGTGGTACTTCCTAGGGATCAAAGACGCTCCAAATGGAAGCATGTTTCACCCCTTTTTGTTTTGTCAGTTGAACTCACGGACGATGGATACCTTGAATAGAATTATTTCTAGTAGACGAATATCTATGTTTAACCAAAAAATTTTGCTGAAAAAACAAATAAGAAAATATCATTTGAACTAATTTCATACTAAAATAAGTTGTCAATTATTATACTTTTGTAGCTCATACCTAATTTCTTCTAGATAACCAGATTGATTTATAATTTTAAAATTCAAGTGATATTTTTTTATGTTTTTCCCAAATTTATTTCATATAGTAATATTTCTATTTTATGTGTTTAAAATAAAACCAAAGTGAATTATAAAGTTTACCTCATATAGTTATATTAATGACGGGAAGTACAGTAGCACTGTTATTTAATGCTCAATATATTTTCTATGCCATAAATTTTTAACAATGTGTAAAATAAAAAATATTTATACATAACTGAAAATATGCTGCGCATAATAAAAAAAGATTTGCACCACCCGAGCCCTTAGTTACCTTTGAGCAATACACTTTGCATTTGAGAATTTTTCATTAATTTTGATTCATATTTTTAGTGTGTATTTTAACATTAAAGAAATAAAGTGTGTGTGGTTGATGTAAAGGAAAAGGGGGCATGTTTGGGCAAAGGAAAAGACAAAAGGGAAGAGAGAGGGATTTCAGCAGTTTACCTAAAAGCTCACACAAAGGTTAAATCAAATGCGACACAGCATTCACCTCTTTTTTTTTTTGATACATAGCATTCACCTCTTTTGCCTTGACAAGATTTTTAGATCCAGATCCATGCCCACACTTTGCTGCTACCAAACACCCCTACCCGACAAAAGTATGCTCCACACAAAAAATTTTGGGAAAATTTTAAATAAGTACCATTTAAATTAAAAAAACTCTAAAAAGTCTATTAATATATAAACATGATAAATATGTCTTATAAACATGATAAATATGTCTTAAGAGACTATTTTGAAATTTCAAAATATTATGTTTTTACCAAAATGTCTATCAAAATTTTTTTTTTTCAAAAAAAGAAAGAACCCTCTCCGACTTCAGAGCTTCGCCACTCCTGCCGGAGGCCAAAGCTCTGGTGGCAACTTGAGTAACAAGATTGACTCCTTGAACTCTATAAACTCCATCTGACATCGTTAACAAATTAAATAAAGACAATGACAACTCGAGTATAGCGATTGATAAATTGCGTTCCCGAGGTTATTAATAACCACACCCAAGTTGTTATTATCTTTATTCAATTTGTCAATGATGTTTTATAGGGCTTATAAAACTCAAGTAATTAATCTCATTATTTAAGTTGTCATCAGAGCTCTGATAGCTGGCCATCGGAGGCCTGACGGCAGAGTGGTGCCAGTTGGCAAAGGTCCGGCACCATCAAGGGTTCTTTCTTTTCTTAAAGGGAAAAAAATTTGAGGGACACTTTAATAAAAGTACAATATTTCAAAATCTCATATTAGTTCTATGAGATTTATTTGTCTTTTCTATGTGTTAACAAACCTTTTAGGATTTTACAACTTCAAATTATATTTATTTGAAATTTTTCCAAAGACAAATATATGCTACAGTAATTTTTTTCATTTGGTTAAAGATTTTTCAGAGCTCAAATAGTTTTTTCCTCTATCAATAAGGATGCTTTCCGAAACTTGAACCAACGTTCTCCTCGTTTCAAGAGTGAGGCTGTTTACCTCTCTAATCAACAGCTTCTCATATATATATATATAGAGTAGAATTATCAATATTACCTATTCAAACAGAATCAAAGCACTAATACACGTGGCACCCCCACACCAAAACCAGTCAAATCGTCGTCTTCGCTAATCGTTTTTTCTTACTGGTCCGGAGCTTATGGGCCCCACTCGTACCATCTACTTAATACTATCTCCTATTCCTTCTCTTCTCTCTCTGCTATTTATAGAATCCCCTCAAAATTCCTTCTCCTTCCACCAAACAGGCAAACGTTCAAACACTGGGAGAGAGAAAGTTAAAACAGATAATGAACTATGCCTATGGTGGGTCTGAGTGTGGTACTGGAAGCCCAGAAATTTGGTGTTTACAATAAGGCTCCTCAAGTCATTAACAAAGCCACCATCATGCTTCACAACACCAAGCCTTCTCCTTCTTCTCCTTCTTCTTCTGTTTCACCTCAGTCTGATTTTCCTTTTCTTGATCACTGCTTTCTCTGCAGGAACAGACTCTTGCCTGGAAAAGACATCTACATGTACAAGTACGTCTTCTTCTTTCTCTTCTTACCTTCCAGATCTGTTGAAAGGCTTATACATATATATATATATATATATTCTGCTGTGTTTTTTTTTCTTTTGGTTTCAGTTTGGTTTTGGATTATGAAAGTTGAGTTTTTTTTAAAAAAAAAAAAAACAGGGGAGACAGGGGATTTTGCAGCGTGGAGTGCAGGTACAAGCAGATATTCATGGATGAGGAAGAGAGTATTCAAAGAGATATTTGTTCTCTGGCAGCCATGAAAAGCCCCACATCGTCTACTTCATCATCATCATCATCTTCTTCGTCGTCGTCTTCTTCGCCGGCTTCTTCTCGTGATCATCGGAAAGGATCCAGAAATAACCGAGCCGGTGGGTTCGCCTACTGATGCTGAGAGTGAAAGAACTAATAAGAACTACTTGTTGGTATCACTATTAAGAAAGCGATGGAAGAACAAGGATTCTGATTTTAGTTTGTTGGTCTAATTTAATGAGTTTTTGTTTGCAATATCACTTTTATTTTCACCCCATGCTTTTTTGAATTGTGAAAGCCTTACTGTCGTGGTGCTTCCTAGTATGAAGCCAAAACGTCCTTTTGAACTCTCTGTAATTTGGCACCAACCAGAGAGAAAGCGCAACCTGTAACTGTGAGCACAGAAGCTAAACAGAATCCTTGTCCATATAGGAGGAGTTAATATGGAGATATTTTCTACTACTTCCCTCCAAGTGAGACGAGGGGGGACTTATGAGAGAGGGGCATTTATGGAATTTTATCACTATTGCATGTTACAATTTTGTTTGTTAAGTTCCATATATAGCCATGTTCTTCCCTCAATCTGGTGTTGTGTGATGTGTGTTTAAATACTTATGAGTGAACGAAATACAAAGTGGAGCCGTGTCACCGCGTGTATGTGTGTGCATGTGTTGTTGTGAACATGTATGGTTGTGTTTGTATGTGCGTGAGTGCGTGCGACTGTATGTGCGTTCATATTGTGTCGCCAATATTTGTGTACGTGATGTGTGCTAGTCATGCGTGTTGTGTGTGTGTGTGGGTGTTTAACTTCCTAGTATTAATACTTGCTCTTGTACTTGATATTAACTCTTTCTCCTTAATATAAAATGCCGTTTGTAATGTAAAGTCCCACAACTTTTTTTTGCCAAATATGAAGTCTCACAACTACTTGCATTCTTGAGCCACCAGAAAATCATACTACTATAAGTTAAATTTTTAGCTTTGAGTGTAGCTCATTCACAACTTCTTGGGATCAAATACTACATTCGCCACTTGCCTAAAAAATGCCTCCCGCCAGCCACTACCTCTCCGACTGGGTCTCAGCGAGGCAGTTTGAAACTTCTTAGAGTGTGTTTGGATTAATTTTTGAAGAATGGCTTCAGGAGAAAAAGTGAATAATAGCTTTTAGAGAATAGATTATGAGAAAAAAGTGATTTTTATAAAATGAGATAGAGTATTTAAATATTATGATCAGAATAGTTTTTTTTCATGGTAAAAAAAAATGACATTAGCTTTTGTGATAATTACATATAAAGGGTAATATTATATTTTATGTATTATTTAACATTAAATTTCATTTAATTTTTTAATTATTCATTTAAATTTGCAAATTATTTATTGGTCTGATATTAATAATCAAAAGTAATAATTTACAATATTATTAATGTTGTCAAAAATTTGAGGAGCAATGCTCATCCCATTACTCTTATTGTTAACAAAACTAATTTAGAATTTTGAAGTTCAAGTGATATTTTTTTTATTTTTCCTAATATTTAACGGTTCAAATCATCATTAAACTTTTTCTTGAAACTATAACACTTTTAATTTTAATTTTAGTGAAATTAAAATGTAAATTGAAATTAATTTTCAATTACCAATTTTAAAAAACTGGAAAATTATGTAAATTAGAATTTATTTATTATTGTAGTTGTGAAATTTTAGGAGTTTAAATTTATTTATTTATATTTATAGTAATAACTTTCAAAATATTAAATGTGATAAAATAAACAATAACCTGTCACCCTCTTTTGTGTACACCACCCATTGTTCATGAACCGGACCGGACCGGCAGGTTTGAACTGGAAACCGGCAAACCGGTCAACTGGTCGGTCCGGTTCAGCTGGTAGACCGGTACTGTTCCGACTCGGGGTTGACCCGGTCAACCCGAGGTGAACCGGTGCAACCCGGCCGGTTCACGGGTTGCCTATTTTAAAAAAAAAAAAAAATTTGCTTTTTTATGCTCCAAATGACATTTTTCTTGCTTTTTTTTCCAGAAAAATTATTTTCCTAAAATTTTTTAATTTTCAATGAGTTTTAAACATGGTTCCCGGACCCGGACCGGAAACCGCCGAACCGGTCACTACACCGGTCCGGTTCACGGTCCGGTCCGGGTCCCAAATTAAAAAAAAAAAAAAATTTTAACTTTTTCCTTTAGAATTTCATACTATAAGCCTAAAATTTTCAATTACTCACCGGTTTGGTCCCGGTTTAGCTCCGGTTTGGTCCCGGTTTGACCCACTGACCCTTAACCCAGTACCCCGACCGGTTCAATACCCGGTCCGGGTTTTAATACCTTGGTTTTAAAAGGATTATGTAATATTTTTGGCATTATTTGGAGAAAAATTCTTATGTACTTAACAATATTTTTGTAGGTATTATGTTTAAGAGGTTATATTGGACTATTGGTTAGAAAAAAATCTTTTATGTAATTTTTTAAATGGTATGGATGAATATTTAAATTATATATATATATATATTTTTTTTAATTGATCCCGGTCTGACTCCCGATTAGACTCCGGTCTGACTCACTAACCCTTGACCCAATACCCCAACCGATTCAATATCCAATCCGGATTTGTGACACCACCATTGATGTAAATTTCTTGATTTATTAATATCTTACAACTTCATTCAAAAAAAAAAAAACAACCTGTCAAAAGCGTGAGAGATAAGAGAGAAAAGCGTGAGAGAGAGAGAGAGGGAACAATAAAAGGAAAGGAAAGGACAATAAAAGGAAAGGACTTGCACGGGGCCTACTAACCTGAAAAGCAAAAGAAATCAGTTACTCCCAAACCATGGTTTTGGAGTAAAAAGGGTTTGTATATTTTTTTAAGGGTGTTTGGTTAATATTTTCCCAAATTATGGTTTACCCCTAAAAGTGCTTTCTTAATTGGTATCAAAACACACACTTAGGGGTATTTCAGTCTTTTTATTTTTTAATTTCAAAATTCTATTTTGGGATATCGCATTTTGTATGGATTTTAGAAATTCAGGTACCCTCTCTCTCATTTACATATTTTGAGGTTCTTGTTATAGGACTTTCCCTAGTTTTATCGATAAATAATTTTTAATGTTAAAATTTTAAATATTAACAAAAGCTTCTCAAATGCTAATATATTTTGATATTTCTCTCATCCTTCAATAGTTCAATTCATGCCAATCCTCCCCTCCTTACCTGACAAAAGCTTGTCTATGGCTTATGAAGAGTTTACAAGTGTTTGTCACGTAAATCAAGACAAAACTCATTAACATAACTACCTCGTATATCGTAAATCACAATTAAAATGCTGCTTTTGAAACTACAATCACTATTCTAAATAAACATTTTGATGTTTCAAATTCAAAAAAATCACCTTCGTTATAATAAGAATGCCCAATTTTTTTTTTTTTGTTGGAAAAAAGACAGTAAAAGAGCTTTAAAATTACAAAATCTCAAATTAAATTTGTTATCAAGAGTTGATAAAGAAATGACAACTTGACACACCATTCACAACTCATTTTTTGAGAAATACCTGATTTAAAATTTTATAAATTCAAAATTCTTTTTCAACCTCTTTCCCATTTTTCCCTTTTTTTTGTTTGACCTGTAATAGGAATGTACAATAAAGCATGGAAAAATTACATCCACTAATCTTCAATTTTTTTCCTTCAAAAATTAAATCTTGAGGAAAATCTTCTTAACAACATATATTATGGACTCAAACAAAAATTGTCTTAAGGTTAATAAAATCTTTGGTCTCTTAAATTTGCACTCATTTTAGTTTTGATCCTTCAAGTTTCAAACCACGGTTTTGGTCCTCAGTCCTCAAGGGCAAAATGATGCAGATTTTTATTAAATTATAGGGAACAATATTTTAAATGGAATGAAATTATAGGGATCAAAACCTATAATTTAAAAACTTGAGGAACCAAAAACAAAATGAAGATAAACTTAAAGAACCAAATAAGTTAATTGAAAAACTTGACCCAAAAAAATGAAAAAAAGGCAGAGTAGGTGATCAAGAAATGCAAAGAAGATAAACAAACGGGAACAGTAGAATCGAGAAGTTGAAATTCAAAGCCAGACATGAGATCCAGTTTACATGAAAGAAAGATATACAAAAGCACAAAAAATGTCCTGAAACAAGTTTGCGTGCCAGTGAATTCCATACATACATGAGTTAAATGTAGCAGCAGCTTAATCACAAGGACACTTCCTGTTCACTTCTATATAATACATCTGAACTAGCCCGATTTAAACAGTAAAACTGCTTTCTGATCCAAATAGAAATACACGAAGTGGTTTGTTTCGTGAGTCACATACGAACCTGCAACAATAGTGGCAATGCATTCATGTCGGTTTTCCATTCATAGAATTGCAAAAGTAACAGCAAGAATATAATCTATGTATTTAAATGACTATATGTTATTTTCAGAATAAATTGACATAGGTTTGGCCGTGTCAAGCAAAATGCTGATGGAAGTCCTAAGACCAGAGATCAGAGACAATGCAAAGCAAAAAGAAACTCCCCATACAACCAAGTAGAGCATCATTTTCAAATCTAATTATGCACAGGAGATATGCGTGTCAGCGTATCCGTGAGTCAGCACTCGGCACTTTAGTAAGATCAAGGTGTTTTACTCTTCAATGTTTAGTTCAAAAAAACAAAGACATCGAACACTAAAATTGAATGTACCAACCAGCCAAATATTCAGCATAATGTGTTCAGAATCAATAATGCCATTACCATGAACTGAAAAACACGGGGGGGAGATCAATCAGACCCAACTTGCATTTCCCCAGAATGCCCAGATGGCTAATTTACTAAAACATTGACAACTCATAACTACTTGTAGCATCATTTGCCACCTAGTACAAGGCCAAGAGAAATTTCTGATTTTGCAGTGAGTACAAGTAGTTGTCTAAATCAGAAAAGCAGGGTTTAGTGGGTGGCTTTAAACGGCCATACTCAGAAGTCTTTCTTTCCCAAGATTATTTCAGTCACTATAATGCCACAACCCTTAAGATGAGCACTAAATGTCTAAAGCCATGAAACTCCATTTTAATTTTGCCCCAGTGAATAATAAAAGTGTACATCGTATGTGAGGAAAATTCAAACGAATTTATCAGAGTAAAAATGTATCAAAAACAAAAATATCCATATCTGCTTCATTCACTCTCTCTTGGATGGAAACCAGAGTACTATGAGATGTCCAGTCCAGCACTTAGGATAAAGTGCTCAATGGAGTACAGAAAGGGGATTGATTTTCCCACCTCAATTGCTAGCTTTTGGGAGAGAGTTCTCCATCTACTTGGGTGAAAATCACTCTCAAAATGAAAATATACCACTGGTATCATATCCTCTGCTGATTTCTCATCAGCCAGAGTGAATTACAACCAGAAATAGAAAGGAAAAATGGGAGCATCGCAGGATTTCATAGAGTCATGAACACCTGATCTGCTATATCAACCCATGCTCAAATATCAAGGCACCTTAAAATTATGTTTGAATGAGAGTGGAGAGATGGAGATCTGCTAGATGAATTCAGATCTGATTAAGGTGAAGCATTTTGTAAAAGTAGAAAATATTGGTTAAATTCTCCGCAAATAATTCTGTTATTTACAGATTGTCTACATATTAAAGAAGTTTCCAGAGCTTTGTTGGAGTAAGAAGAAAGAATAGAAAATCTATTGTGCCTGAGTTCATTCATATCAAAGCAAGGAGTGTAGAAAATAAAAAATCCCAGGCTTCTGTTCGGGAGAACAATTTTAAGAGTAACTAAATATTGAGGAGAAACAAGAATCCAGGAAAACATTTTAAAACTTGTGCAAAACATGGTCTAATTAGTCTCCCATATGAGATTTCCTGGGGCAATTGAAAAAAAAGGGTACACCAAAGAACCCCTTAAGGGCTACTTGGGATGGCATCAAAAGGTAACAAATTTAAGGGTTTCTTGCTTGGGACATAGGGGGTTAGGAAGGCATAAACTTTGATTTCTTAAAAATCAAACAGATATGCTGAAATACAAAACATAATTTAATGTTAATAAACATATTACTCCCTCCTGTTCTAAATATAAGACAAGGTTGACTTTTTTGGAGATACTAAGGAAGCTAATTAAATTACTTTAAAATATTTATATTTATCATTTTTTCTCCAAACTATTTTGCCTAACTTATAAACTGATATATAATTTAAGGATATATAACATATAATATGATTAAATAACTTATTTAGTTTCCTTAATTTCTCAAAAAAGAAAAAGTCAACTCTGTCTTATATTTAGGATCAAAGGGAGTAATATAAATAATGAATCATGCATAATATTAGTTTACGCCTAAATAAAGAAGACAGCGCCTTTCAATCAAGAAGACAGCGCCTTTCAAAAATTTCTTGTTAGAAGGTTAAAGACACTGAGATGTAAAATTGACTTCCTTTACCACAAATCCATTAAAATCATATTCATGAACACTAAATACCTATAAGAATCTTACGCTTACAAGTATTACAATACATCAATATACAAACATGTCCAAGTTTGCCAATTTAAGAGTTTTAAATGTTTTATTATACTTAAATTAGTTTGAATAATAATGAAATTTAGTAAAGCAAACAAGCTAGGACACAGATGACAGAGGGAGCACAAACTAACTAATAATTTCAAAGCTATATTATATTTCAACGTTCCTGTATTTTTCTAATGCACTTGATGCTTATTATAATGAAGTTAAAACTAAAAAGGTAATCTTAAAGTTACAAACAATAGGTTTTAAAGGAAATATTTAGCTTCTTTTGTAATGTCCCTCCTAATCTATTAAAAATTACTAAAATGCTCTACCCATTGAAAATTTTTATCTTAATATTGTAAACAGTAGCTAACTTACTGACACAGTACTAAAGTTCTACATGTATAGCAACTAGAAAATAGAAATTCCTTTGCACTGATGTAGCTATAGTTATAACTCATGTCCAGTTGCAGAAATTTCAAAGATTAGGTAAGAGATGGCAATTGGAGCCAAAGACTAGAGTGAGTAAGCACAATTTCCTCTAAATTTTAAAAACACCACAAACTGGTCTAAAATGTAGACTCTCATCCTTATGAAATGAGAAACAAGTCAAGCAGAAAGTTTAACCAATGAATCCAAATTCGTCCAATGTTATAGGCTATTCATGTATCAACATCACATTTCCTTCGCCCAGTGAATTATCAGTTTTGAGAGTCTCCAATCATAGGACTTTGAGATGGAACACCAGTATCTAACGTTGCTTTTCATGTAGGCACTATTTCCCTTGTATACCCTATAAAAGGTTTGTCAAGCATGCAAGAAGTTGTTTCTTATTTGCTTCATCATCACCTAGCAGGCTGGCAGGTGCAGACAAGACTTGCAAACTAAAAGAGAAGGAAAATGATCATTAAACGAGTTGCCTTCATGATGCAGTTGAAACCACAGAGCAATTGTGGTTTGTCCATCAGCAAAGTGCATAAGTTGATATGTACGCAAAGAGTCAAACTAAGCCAGATGCCTTTTAACAAGCTTTCAACTTAGGCTTTTATTCTGGGGAGGGGGAAGAGATTAAAAAGCACAGCTAAATTAGTATGGCGAAGCCGCCTAACAGTGTATACAGATGGAAGGGAGAGAGGAAAAATCAAGTGTTAGCACTACTTCTAACTTATAATCCTAAAGAGCAGCAACGAAATTAGAAGCACAGAACAATTAAGGATGAAAACAAAGACATACTCTAAGCTTAGATCTACTCCATTTTTGGGAAGGGAAGTGCGATTAAACATCAAGTCCAAGAAGGAAAATCTTGAATAAAGTGCAGAAGAAGAGTACCGAAATTACGGCCGACGATGCAATGCCAAGTAGGTCCATGCCTCTTATCGAACTCCTTCTTTATATGCTCGGCAACGTCTTTCTCTACGTTGTGCTTCTCAAATGCCTAATTCACCCAAAAAAAAACCAGGAATCTTGAACCCAACAGAGAAAAAACAAGCAAGCCCAGAGGAAAACCCCAGAAGAAATTACACAAGAAGTAAATGCGGGAAAAACTGAAAGAATCGGAAAAAGGAACTAACATTGACGGCGATATCAACGGCCTCTTTCTGCACGTCGGGTAACATATCAGCACTCTTAATAATGACTTTCTTGGTAGGGGTAGGTGTAGCCGCCGCCGCCGATGACAGCTTCCGATCTTCGGAGTTGGGTTTCGCCATAAGAGGCCCCGCAATGCTCTTCTTCGTGTCGTCGTTCATCTCTGTCTCCCTCTCGGCGCTTCGATTTTACCTTTTTCACTTTTTTACTGGAGAAAAAAGAACGAAGGTTAAGGAAACCTTAAAAGCCCTCAGGCTCGCTTTATTATGGGGGCGAATGTGGGAGGCGATGAGGAAGACTGAGTGAGTCTCTTTGATTTGCACTTGCTTACGAAAGTTCGAGGGCAGAAATATTTGATTTCTTGTGATTCTGCTCAAAAACATATAAATGGAGACTTGTGCCACACACTGGAATATATTGCTTTTTCTTGTTCAATTTTGGTGGAGACGGGGAATTAATTTGGCAAAGCTATGTTGTTTATTTCTAAACACATATCATGTGAGATTTACATTTTCCATTTCAATTATGTTGGATCAAAATACCACAACTCAACACCTTGATCACTCATTGAAGATAAAACATTAATTATTCAGATGATATTATGGATATTATGTATGCTCATCTTGATCTTTAATTGTACAACATTTAGATAATGTGGATGCTCTTAGGGTCTGTTTGGTGTTTGGTGCCAGGGATTTGAAAGGGTGGGGAGGGGAAGAAAAATTTTTATGAGTTAAATTTTAAACGATTGAAGAAGTGGGATAATAAAATTTTAATAAAGAGAATATATAAGATAAAAAAATAAGAAAAATTAATTAAAAATTTTTAACCCCACTTATCTAATTTTTTAAAATTCAACTCAAATTTTTTTCCTCCATTCACTTTCCCTCCTATTCCCTCGGACCAAACAAGCCATTAAAGTATATATTTTTCGGTTTTAAATATAAAATAAAATTGATTTATTTTTTGATAGATTAAGGAAGTTAAGTGAGTTATTTAATCATATCACATGTTATGTATTCTTAAATATAAGGAGTATGTCAGTTTATAAGTTAGGTAAGATAATTTGAAGAAAAAATTAAAAATATAAATATTTTAAAATAATTTAATTATTTTTCTTAATATCTCTATAAAAATTAACTTTATTTTATATTTAAGACCGATGGGGTAAGTGTTTTTTTTTACTGGGCAAGTATTTTTCATATTATGTATACCCTTCCTGATCTTTGGGTATATAGGTAGATCATAACTTATTTTAATAAATTAGTGGTAAAAAAACGTTTTCAAAATCAAATTGTTTGAATTTAAAAAAAATTGTATTATCTTTTTTAGCAGTAAATAATTATTCGTTGTTTATTATTTTATTAGATAACCAAACATGTGGGTGACTGGGAGTGCCGTGCCTGTACACACGAAAAATTTTGAATGGATTTATTAGGCATGTTTGTTTGGGCGTTATGATTGTTTATAAGTTGCTTTTTACGTAAATCGAGATACAACTCCTCTCACATACTTACTTCGTATACCGTAAATCACTATTAAAAAGCAACTTATAAACAATCGAATCGCTAAAACAAACATGCCTATCTCTCCCCAGTTATGATTAACGTTTGAAAAAACAGAAATGGTTGACAAAAAAAAGGAAAACCGAAATGGTTAACTTTAGGGAGAACTATAATTAGGTTTCGTTTAAAAGGAAAAATGAAAAATTGGTTCTTTGGGGTTATTAGGCTCACTTTTCGGGTTGTTAATTCAGGTTCCTAAAGTTATTAATGAAACTAATTTTTTATTTTTTCCATTAAACGGGACCTAATTATAATCTTCCCTTAACTTTATTTTAGTCAGAATAAATCCAAATAGAGATACTCTTTTTACTATTTTATAACAAAAAGAAAAGTGTCAGTCGGGATTATTGAGAATATATTCCCTAAAAAGAATGTGAGACTATTTTGGCTTAAGTTTTATGCCTTTTTTTTTTTTTTTTTTTTTTTTACTTTCAGCAAATTAGAATTGCGTTATTAGTTAGTGCTCCTCCTTTATGATTGCCTTTCGTATTGTTCTTGGAGACTACAAGGTACAAGCAATTGCAGCTTTACTTTTGTTAACAACGTTGCTGGAATTTATTGAAAAAAGTGGGAAAACTCGTTGGATATTAGGATGGCAATTATTCTTTGTCCTCTATTTTTCATTTTTATAATAATTATTATGAGACTACTGTCAGAATTACAGTATGTTTGGCTTGTAAAACCGTGTAATAATATTCAAAATTTTTTTAAACTTAGGTTTTGGGAAAATTTTTTTTTTACCTTTTTTTTATGTGGAACTTATCCTCTCTCTCTCATTGATTCTTTTTCCTTACATGGGCCCCATCATCTCCCTCTCTAATTGGTTCTTTTTCATTATGTGGGTCATACATCATGAAAAAAAACTATTATAAATACAATATCCAAATATTCTCATTTTATTAAATTCATTCTTTTCTCATAATTTATTCTGTTCAGAATTTATTCTCCAGTTGTTATTCTTCAAAGCTAATCCGAATACACCCTTAAATTACTTATAATTATTTATCAACCTGATTCTTCCATTTTGCCATGAGTAAAGAATCCAAGTAATATAGATTTTATCTGTATTATTCTTTTTTTTTATGAGTTGTCTATATTGTTCTAATTTTATAAATTTTCTTCGGCTTCATTTCATTAAATTTTTATTTTGCATCATACTTTATCTACGATTTTTTCGAATTTTTATTCAAGATTATATATCTATTTTAATCAACTTCTAAGATTTCGACAATCAGTTTTAATATGTAATTTTTTTTCCCATCCAGCAAAGGATTAAAGTATTAAACACTCTTCACGTCAAAAAAACAAAACACCTCATGAAAAACAATGATGCCCATAGTAGGGTAACAATTGGGCTTATTTCGGTAAGAGGAAAAGGGCATAGCTTAGAGAGGCCCATTATGTTAAATTGGGATCTCTTTTTGAGCCTTTCCGTAAGGAATGGTGGGATTGCAAAACCCAAAAACAAAAAACAAAAAAACGTATTCCATAAGTATATACCACTTTGGTTTTATTTATAAGTTATTTTTAACAAAAAAAAATTTAGTATTATTTATAATTTTAATTTTAGGATAGTAAATGCATTTTGTATTTTTTTTACCCCTATTAATTACAATAAACAAAAAAATTTATTTATGTTAACTTTTGGAACCAATTATAAATAATGGCAAAATTAAAAATTTAACCCATGATTAATAAATTAACTAACTCTCCATGTGATAATCAGTTAAAAATAACCTATAAATAAAATCATAGTCATACTCTATAAATTTAATATGGGTAAAATTAAAAAAAAGTTTAATGTGAGGTATATTTAATGAGTTAACCTTTATTTTTTTTATTCTGATAAATTAGTTGAAATGCCTTATATTATAAATAAGAATAAGTATCTATATTTTGGTTTAAAAAAAAAACTTATCTATCTATATAACACATCCCCATCCCTCTTTATCTTGGTGGAGATGGAAGCGGCTTCCCTCCTTTGCCTTTACCATCCGTTGCGGTCTTTTTTCTTAAAACAGCACTATTTTGGATAAAAATACGATTCAACATCCTGAATTTTTTTAATACCACTCATTTTCCTAAAATATTTTTTTAAGATCCTAAAATAAATTTTCAGTATTATCTTTGAAGTATTTTGAAAAATACTATTCAACATCCTGAAAGATTTTTTCAGTACCAGTTAGTTGCTTAAAATATTTTTTCAAAATCCTAAAATAATTTTTTAATATTATCCAGTATTCTGAAATATTTTTTTTATTGTTAGTCACTGCTCTAAAATATTTTTGGTGCACTTGAACTAATTTTTAGTGCATCTAACATCCTAAAATATTGCATTAAAAATATTTCGGAGTACTGACTTACACTAAAAAAAATACTTTAAGATACTAGATAATATTGAAAAATTATCTTGGGGAATTGAATGGTACCAAAAAATACTTCAGGATTTTAAATAACATTTTTCAACATATATCGGGATATTGGATAATACTGAAAAATTATTTTAGGGAACTGACTAGTACTGAAAAAATACTCTATGATTTTAAATAGTATTTTTCAACATACATCAGGATACAGGATAATATTGAAAAATTATTTTAGAATCTTAAAAAAATATTTTAAAGAACTGATTGGTATTAAAAAAATACTTTAAAATGTTAAATAATATTTTTTTAAGAAAAAGACCTGCTGTATTGTTTTGCGCCAATTTTACGCCGAAACGGTGCTATTTTAAGTAAAAGGACCGCAGCGACTGGTCAAAGCAAAGGAGGGAAGCCGCTTCCGGGGGAGATCAGGTCCCACCAGTTTGATCGTATATCATGGGTTTTTGACTTTTTGGCGAAGCATGAAAAGCCCATGTGACACAGTACCCATCCCTTTTTGTAATTTTTTTTGCCAGAACATTCCTTTTTGTAATTTCACATGATGCTTTGCTACCTCCGTTTCTTTTTATAATGGACCGTTTTTGGTAGAGCCGGGAAAACGGACCGAGCCCGTCGGGCCGGCCCTTTTAGGCCCTGGCCCTTCAAGGGCCGGGTTTGTGAATTGTAGCTTCAAAAGGAAGTCGGGCCTAAAAGGGCCGGCCCTGTAGGACCTCGGGCTTAAAAGGGCCGGCCCTGGAGGGCCTCGGGCCGGCCCTTTAGGCCCTTTTATTTTTTTACTTGGAAAGGAACCATGTTACATTTTTGAATTACCTTATTGAATATATATGTCACTCTGTCCTCATATTGTATAGAGTATGATTTTTGAGTATATTTTTTTGTCTAATTGAATTATATTGTGATTTTTGAGTATATTGTTCTGCCTATTTAGACTAAAATCATATTATATACTATTCTGCCTGACAGAGTATGATTTGTTATGGAGGTTGTGATTATTTGACTATTTGAACCTATTGCTCAAAGTGAAACAGAATCAAATGTCCTTGAAATTGATGATAGTGGCGAAGAAGATGAAAATGATAGTCGTCATACTTATGTTGTTTAGAGGTTAGAGTATTTAGCTTCTTGCCTTCTTATACTTTGGCCTTTGTGTGAGTTATTTATTGACATGATTTTACCTTTTATTATACATTAGTAACTGTGTTTGTTTGTTGCAAGAGACATGTTATTTAAACCTTAATGTTGACAACATTTATGTATTAAATTAGAACTTTAATCGTTGTTATTTACTAATTATATCTCTCTGGGGAAAATATGCAGAAAAAATAGTTAAATATTGTGAAAAGGATTTCCAGGCCCTGCGGGCCGGGCCTTGAAAAACTGCAATTTTCCTGACCCCGAGCCCTTTAGGGCCGGCCCTGTTAGGCCCTAGCCCGTCAAGGGCCGGCCATGATTCCCAGCTCTAGTTTTTGGTTAAGACTTTACACTTTAGGCATGTTTTTTTTCCCTAGAAGGGTAGAAATACTAGGGATTATCTTTAAATTTAAGTTTACAGTACGTACTTTTTGGAGTCTATTAGTCCACGCGTGGTTTACGACCAATGAAATGGTGCCGCGAGTCACAGAGAAGGCAATAGTGTCATTTATTAATGAATAGGAACACAACAGCAACAAGGCGTCAAAATCGAGGTACAAAGCGATCGTTATCCAATCTCGCGTGGCTCTGTAAGCGCGTCAGCCTAACCCGTGCTTATGTATTAAGATGCATCTCACACCCGACCCTGAAATATTATGAGAAAATTATAGTTCGGTCCCAAATAACAAAAAAAAGATGAAAAAATAATTCTTAGAAATCTCAAACTGAAAACATGGCCTAAAAAACCGGTCAACGGTGTTTTTGATATTGTTAATGACTTGTATTTGGAGTTATCAATGGAATGATTTTTTTATTTTAAAATTTTAAGAGATCAGTTTTTTATTTTTTTCTTTTATCTAAGACTTGACTGTAATTTTTTCAATTTTTTTTTGAAGTGCATCAAGTTTTAAAATATTTTATGGTGCGCTTGACACCATGAAATATTTTTATTGGTGTATTTAATATTTAAAATATTTTTTTAAATGTGTCCAATATTATAAACTATTTTTTTTATATTCAATACCTTAAAATATTTTTTAGTTTTATTTAATGCCCAAAATTATCTAAATTATTAAATACAAAATTATATAAAAAAATATTTTAATATAATGGAGACACCACAACACACTTGAGGGTAATGAGGGCACCAACTCATTCATACTACTGACTGCTGAGCATTTAAAATTCTTAATACTCCTATTAATTTTTATTTTAACTTTAGTTTGACCATGAATTATTGGGCTGTTTTTTTGGTAAAAGACAAAATGCGTGATATAAAAACAAGTAGGAAATGGAAGATAAGTTTTAAACCTCAAGAAATCATACTTGTCACCGACTACACCCACCCTTGTAACAGACTTAAAGTGCCACCAGAAGGATCTAACGTCATTAATGACAGCTTCGCCCTTGATTGACCAAGCCTATAAATTAGTAGTTGTTTGTTAGCCTCACTGATCAAATTATTCACACACTCTTTTTAAATAGGAGTTTTTTGAAAAATAATTATATTATTTTATATATTTATTATTTATAACTAATTCCAACAAACGTTTTTATTTAAGCAATTCGGTTATTTGAAAAATTTAATTTGTTTTTAAAAAATCATTTAGATTAAGTTTTATAATATTTGTTTAAATTCTTAAAAATAATCAAAACTTAATATTGTATTTTTGTTATTGTGAGAAGCCCTAATGTAATAGTAGATGGAAAACAATATAATTAGAAAACGACGATGAGCAAAATTCGTCTATACCATGTCAAAGGCCAGGTCTTCTTTATAAAAAATTGATGCCCAAAAATAAAATAAAAATTAAAAATGAATGACTAATAAATTATTTTACATAAATAGATATATTCAAAAATATTATAAAATCTAAAATTCAATAAATAACATAACAAAATTTGTTATAATTGTAATCAAATCCAAATAATTGTAATATTTTTATAAATCTCTCTATAGAAAACCGGGTTGGATTATTGGATGATTATTATGATTTTGAGTAGATTTAAGATCTAGATTTGAATTTGAATTTAAATAATTATTATTTTATTTTAAAGTATCTAAAAATTATTTATTTTTGAAGATTAAATCATACGGGCCAAATTCCATAATATCTGTAGGAAGATGGGTCACTAGAACAATTTTTGCTCAGCTTTATTTTGGGGGGTCGAATTATAATTATATATTATTAATATATTAATTTGGCGGGATTGTGGAGTTTTCGACCCGCCCAGCCCTCTAAGCGCGAGAGTCGTTTTCGCACTGGAACATCCCTGAAATCGAGAACAGGTGAGACTTTAATTTCAGCATTCATGAATCATACCTTTTTCTCATCTCAATCTCAATTTTTTTGCTTCTAAAATGTTGCCAACTTCGGTGTTTAGTGTCGTTTACGTAATTGCATCTCTATAAATTCAGAATTCAACACAATCCTCTTCCGTCATTTGCTGACTCGCCAAGCATATCCCTTCTCCTCAACGCATAGTGAAGACTTTTCTAATCGCTGAAGAACATGAGCGGCAGAACCCAGGGACGAACGGTCTTGGAAGTCGGAGCTGATGGTGTCGCTGTCATCACAATCATCAATCCTCCTGTCAATTCCCTCTCCTTTGACGGTATTCCTTTTCGATTCCCTCTCTTTTTGACGGTATTCATGAATCATGATAAACTGTCGATTTATTTGTACGGTCATATCCCATCTTACCTTTTTTCGTTCTGTTTCGTAAGTTTTCGGCTTATAGTAGTTTTGGTAAATCCTTGCTTGTTTTAGGAAATTCATGTGAATCTTTGCTATTTGGGATCACTGGGTAATTGGTGGTTTTCTCTGTGGAGAAAACCAGTATCCTTTGGCTACTGTGCTTTGATTGAATTAAGCTAACTACCGATTGCCCAGTTTGAAAAATGGTCTGTTCAGCATGCTCAAAAGAAAGTGAGTTATGTGTAGTAAGTAGTAACAGACCATTTTCTTGTAGATTGTCAAGAGATTTCATCAATTCCTTTTTTGTGTCCATGTTTTTATTTTCCTGGCTGTAGCATTGTTATTTGTCCATTGTAATTTATTTTATTAAGAGTAAGGAGGATGCTGTGAAGGAGGAAGAATTAAATGTGTATTGGAGTTAACTTCTACTGCCTGTTCATGGCTAAAGTACTATGAAACGCATTTTAAATTGTTTTCTTTCCTCAATTACTATCCAAATATTTTGGGCAGGTTTGGAACATGAATTGAAATATATACTACAGCTTGCTGTTACTCCCTCGTTCTAAATTTAAATGAAATAGTTTGTTGCTGGTTTGACTGACGCTGTGCCTCCCTTCAGTGTTGAATAGCCTTAAGGAGAGTTATGAAGAAGCTTTACGGAGAGATGATGTCAAGGCGATTGTTGTTACAGGTATTGCAAAAATATTTGAATTTGAATAAACAGAGTTTTGGAGCTTGGAGACTGTTCTCAGCCACAGTATTTTCTACAATCTGATTGAAACATTTAAATACCGTTAGCTTTTTAAGTAGTGGCACAAGAACAAAGTTGAAGTAGTAGAAAATGAAAATCAAATAGAATGCCCCTGTTGGGATTGAAAAGAAAATTCTCTTCCAGCTGGTGTATAACTACAAGCTCTCACCTGAATCTTTTGTTACTTGTGCCAGGTGCAAAAGGCAGATTTTCTGGTGGCTTTGACATTTCTGCATTTGGCAAAATTCAGGGGGGAACCGGTACTTAAAATATTTATCTTTGGTCCATATGTTATGGTAAATTGCAAAGTTTCTAGCTGCCCTCCCCATTCATTCTCACACTCTTTTTGCTCTCCACAGTGCGTCCAAAGCGTGGTTTCATAGCAATAGAAATGCTCACCGACACTTTTGAAGGTACTTTTGTTTTGTTATTTTTTAATTGAAGCTCCTCTTCATCATTTTGTGTTGTACAATGTTAAATATTCATTTTGTTTTTCAGCTGCCAGGAAACCTTCAGTAGCTGCCATTGATGGACTTGCCTTGGGTGGTGGATTGGAGGTTGCAATGGTATGTGTTTCTAATTATATAGGCTGAAAAATTTTGTTTCTGTTGGTTTCAACAAATTGTCACTTATTCTTCCTCTAATAGGCATGCCATGCTCGAATATCAACTCCAAATGCGCAATTAGGACTACCTGAACTTCAACTTGGAGTAATTCCAGGTTTTGGAGGTATTTTGTCCATCTCTAATCTTGTCCATACTAATTAGACTTCTGCCTCCATAAATGCAATGGTTTTCTTCCTCCTGCTTCTCAGTCCTCTCTCCTTCACTGTTTTTCTTGTTCAAATAAATTTGATATTGGTCACATTGGGATGGGAAAACAACAAAACCATTGAGAGGTGATCTATCATCTAATCAAGAATCATTAATGCTATTCAAAGACCAACCATATGCATGGACATGGGCATGACAGTGTTAAAACAGAACAAAGGAACAGTAAACTCTCTTCTCTCTCTTTCTCACAGCAAGTATCTCACTGTAAAAAGGATGAAGAAGCCAAAGAGAATCTCCAAATGGTAAAAGAATGTTTATTCACTCATACCTTAGCATAACAGGCTTTAGGTATTTAAAGACTCTGAATTACAGTGGAAATAACTGACCTTCCCTACATTATCGGGAGCAAACGCATGACTGACTCAATGGACCTATTAGTGGCCTAGTGGCCTGATATTATTCTGTTAATCATAATACGACTAATATAATAATTAAATAAATGCATAACTTAAATAAATGAGACTTGGTCAAGCCTCAACTGCTTTCCAATTCTTATGCCTCTGGTAGGTCACTAATGGCTTACTAGGATTTGTAACATTACTCCCTCCCTGAAAATACGACTTGTCCTCAAGGCGAAAATCTGGATATTGGCGTGTTAACAGGTCATATTCCTCCCAGCTTGCTTCCTCGGATGGTCTGGATTTCCATTTGATTAAGAGCTCCAAGGTCTGGCCCTTCCACTGGTGGGACAGCACGGTTTCTGGTTCTAGTAGCAGCTCAAAGTCAGCAGATATAGGGAGTTCTGCCGGTGGGGTAGTTGGAGGCAGCCCATGTGCAGGACGAAGTAAAGAGATATGAAAAATCGGATGGATCCGTGCAGATGGCGGAAGTTCCAATTCATAAGCAACTTCTCCAACACGTCGTAAGATAGTGTAGGGCCAGAAAAACCTTGGAGATAACTTAGCAAACTTCTGGTGTGTAAGAGAGCGCTGACGGAAAGGCTGAATACGCAAGAAGACAGTATCCCCTGGATTAAGGGAAAGCTCACGTCGGTGCTGATCAGCATAAGTTTTCATTCGGTCCTGAGCTTTCTTGAGGTTATCCTGGAGCAACCGTAGAATGGCATCTCTGGCTATCAATTGGTCTGCAAGCTCTGCTACTTGGGTTTCTCCTTCAACAAATGGATGGAGTGGTGGCGGGTCCCTACCATACACTGCTTTAAAAGGAGTGATGTTGGTAGAGGAATGGAAACTTGTGTTAAAAGAGTATTCAGCCCAGCACAAGTATTTGCTCCAAGTTTTAGGTTGTTCATGCGCGAAACATCATAGATAAGCTTCAAGACAGCGGTTGACAACTTCTGTTTGGCCATCCGTTTGAGGATGATATGCCGTGCTCATCTTCAATCGAGTTTGGCTTACCCGGAAGAGCTCTTGCCAAAAGGCACTGAGGAAGAGTGGGTTCCTGTCAGAAATAATAGATCTCGGAATTCCATGTAGGCGAACCACTTCTTCACAAAATCGGCCAACCACTGATTTAGCTGTATACGGGTGGCTTAATGGAATAAAATGGCAGTATTTACTCAAACGATCAACCGCTACCAGAATAGTATCATAATTTCCTGATTTTGGCAAGCCAACCACAAAATCAATGGAGATATCCTCCCAAATCTGTTGGGGTATGGGTAGGGGTTGTAATAAACCAGCAGGTGACAAGGTCTCATATTTATTCTTCTGACACGTGAAACATTGCTGAACAAGTGTTTTAACATCAGCTTTCATGTGAGGCCAGAAAACAGTACCTGATAATCGCTTTAAAGTCTTCAGAAATCCGCCATGCCCTCCTGAAGGTGTAACATGGGCCTCTTCTAGTAATTTAACACGAATTGGGGAACTTCTTGGAATCACTAGCCTCCCATTATAATATAGTCGGTTCTGGACCAACGAGTAACCTGGTTTGGAGCTGGGATCTAGTTCTAAAGCTGTAATAACTGGGGCTGTAAATTGGTCATGTCGTAGCGCTTCGTTCAGATTCAAGAAATCCATAGGTAATGGCACCACGAGATGGAGAAAATCAGCATCTTGGGGTTTTCTGGATAGCGCATCAGCCCCGACATTCTCCTTGCCAGCCTTATATAGAATGCTGAAATCGAATGGAAGAAGTTTGAGGATGAGGCGTTGCTGGGTATTAGTGAGTGTTCGCTGATCCAGCAGGTTTTTAAGGCTGTGGTGGTCAGTCTTGACTGTGAAGTGACGCCCTAGTAAATAATGTCGCCACTGTTGCAATGCTAAGACCAAAGCTAACAATTCGCGATCATAGGCTGACTTATACCGGTTAGAGAACGAGAACCCTTTGCTATAAAAAGCAATAGGATGGTCCTGCTGCAGAAGTATAGCCCCCACACCCTCCATTGAAGCATCACACTCAACAACAAATTCAGAAGTGAAATCTGGGAGCTTCAGCACTGGTGTGGTCATTAAAGCGACCTTAAGCCGTTCAAAAGCTTTCTGGGCAACCGGAGACCAATGAAAAGCATTTTTCTTAGTGAGATCAGTTAAAGGGCGAGCAATCATACCATAATTTTTCACAAAGCGCTGGTAGTAACCTGTGAGGCCTAGAAATCCTCGAAGTTCAGTGACGTTGGTTGGAACCGACCAATCTCGTACTACAGCAATCTTCTCATAGTGTGTTTCCACACCATGAGCTGATATTCTATGGCCCAAAAAAGAAACCCGAGCCTGCCCCAGGGCACATTTTTTGAAGTTGGCGTAGTAGGAGTTCTGTTGTAGAGCTTGAAAAATAATGCGGAGATGAGCTTCATGTTGTTCCGACGTCCTACTGTAGACCAAGATGTCATCAAAGAAGACTAGTACGAATTTCCTCAGGTAGGGTCTGAACAGATCATTCATTGCTGCTTGGAATGTTGCAGGCGCGTTTGAGAGACCAAACGGCATAACAAGATATTCATAATGGCCGCTATGAGTTCTAAAAGCTGTTTTGGGAATGTCAGTTGGTAGAACCCGGATTTGGTGGTAACCAGAACGAAGGTCAATTTTTGAGAAGCGGGCAGCACCATGTAGCTCGTCCAATAACTCGTCAATGTTTGGAATGGGATATTTATTGGGGACTGTGATTCGGTTGAGTGCCCGGTAATCAACACACATGCGCCAAGAATCGTCTTTTTTCTTGACTAATAAAACTGGACTTGCGAATAGACTTGAACTAGGCCAAATGAATCCCTTCTGGAGTAGGTCTTCTACCTGTCGCTCAATCTCATTTTTTTGAAAATATGGGTAGCGATATGGCCTAAGATTTGGTGGGGCAGCCCCTGGAAGTAATGGTATAGCATGCTGCAAATCCCTGAAGGGGGGTAAAGCTGTAGGTTCATCAAAAACACCCTTAAAATCAGATAGTAGTCTTTCCAAGTTTAGACCATTGCTGCTGTTTGTGCGCAGAGTTGGTTCAGAAACCACCATGGAATGAAGGCTTGCGTGTTGGACATTAGCACGAGGGATCCCCTGTAATTTGTACCTTTTTCCATCCACCCAAAATATTAAAACATTTTATTCCAATTTGCCTGAATAGTGTTAAGGGATGCCAGCTACTTAATTCCTAAGACTAAATCAGACCCAACAAGAGAGAAAGGATAGAAATCTTGTGTGATGTTCAAACCTGGAAAGTGAACCGTGACTGCCTTGCACAAGCAGTGGCAACGAACCACACTACCATCACCAATCTGAACCCCTAACGTGGGAATGGAAGCAGTATGTAAATTCAATTCTTGCACCAGCGATTCTGAGATAAAGTTGTGGGTTGACCCACTGTCGACGAGGAGCACCACAGCTCGATTCTCAATTGAGCCACTGAGCTTCATTGTGGCCGCCGAAGATCTCCCTAAAATGGCATTGAAGGATATCTCAGCTTCCTCTGGAACCTCCTCCGATTCTGGTATGGGCTCGAGCTCCTCCGGAATGGGGTTACCATCGGCGTCAACTTCCATGAGTGAGAAGGAAGAAGAACCGCATCGATGACCTGGACGAAAGGGGGCACCACATCGGTAGCATAGTCCCTTCTCTCTCCGTTGCTGCTTCGTCTCATCCCAGGAGGTAAGCTTGGTCGCGCTCGGCGCTGACGGACCGACCGAGCTGGAAGATGACCCCGAGAGTGCGTACTTTGAATTCGGGTTGTAGGAGCCAGCGTTTACCCGCGAGGACGGACCCGATAACGTGGACTGGGAAGCCCGACCCTGTCCAACTGCAGCAGCATTGGGCTTAAGCCCACTCGTGGATGCTCGCTGTTTCTCGAACTCGAGGGCTAAGCTAGCCGCCCTCTAGACAGTGCGAGGCTTATGAATCCGAACCTCAGATCGTAATTCCTCCTTCAATCCCTTCAGAAAGACCCCCAAAAGGCAGTGTTCCGGCCAGTTTGAGATTCGAGCAACCCGGCGTGCCCACTCTTGATGATACTCCCCCACCGAACCGGTTTGTTTGATGTCACACAAATGCTCGTCGGGATTCAAATACTCTGGAGGTCCAAAATGTTCCTGCAAAGATTTCACCAACTCGTCCCAATATAGCATAGTTCGCTGTGAATTTGTCCAAGAAAACAAATCCAAAGCGTCGCCTTCTAAGTACATCGATGCTATATCCACCTTATCGTCATCGGGTGTCTCATAGTAACGGAAAAATTTCTTTGCCTTGAGGATCCAACCTCTTGGGTCACCACCACTAAATGTTGGAAAATCGATTCTGGCGTGGGGAGGATTCGAGCGTCTCCGAGAAACTTCAGAATCGTTGTCGTTATCATCAGCCCAGCGACGGTGTTTTGTTGTTTTCCCATGGCGTACGGACTGAAGCTCCAGTGCGATCACCTTCTCCCTCAATTCGTCTAGCGTCTCCAATTTGGCGGCAATGACCGCTAAAGGGTCACCGGTAACTGGGTTGTTTTCAGGATCAGTGTTGGCGCCGGAAGAGCGTGTTGTCACCATCGTGATCAGAACGAGCGTGCTTTGATACCAAATTGTTAAAACAGAACAAAGGAACAGTAAACTCTCTTCTCTCTCTTTCTCACAGCAAGTATCTCACTGTAAAAAGGATGAAGAAGCCAAAGAGAATCTCCAAATGGTAAAAGAATGTTTATTCACTCATACCTTAGCATAACAGGCTTTAGGTATTTAAAGACTCTGAATTACAGTGGAAATAACTGACCTTCCCTACATTATCGGGAGCAAACGCATGACTGACTCAATGGACCTATTAGTGGCCTAGTGGTCCGATATTATTCTGTTAATCATAATACGACTAATATAATAATTAAATAAATGCATAACTTAAATAAATGAGACTTGGTCAAGCCTCAACTGCTTTCCTATTCTTACGCCTCTGGTAGGTCACTAATGGCTTACTAGGATTTGTAACACACTGTAATCTAATCAAATATTTGTTAAGGCCTTGTGATGGTTCAACAGATAGCCAACTCTCTCTTGATTTAGCATGCATATTTATCAGAAATGGCCTGTTTTTTGGTGAAGAAGAATAGTCAAATCAGTTTTTTTGCCTTACATGATTCTTTGCTATGCATATAAGGACACAAATCGCATCTTTGTACCACTATGCAAAAATAAAATGTGAAGAAAAAAGAATCTGTGTCACTGAAGTTTTTGGAGGGCCAAAGCTTACTCTTTTGATTCCAACCGGTGGAAATAGTTTGTATTGTTAGTAGACTTTGAACTTTAAAAGGTGGGAACCTACTTACAGTATCAGCTATAACAACAATGAGAATTCATAATAGAGATCATAGTTCAATAGCTTATGTGAATTAGGCCTTGAATTATATTACTAGTCTAGTGACAATGCTCTGAATAAACATTAGTTCATGATAAAATTTAATTGATAATTTTTCGTGTCAATTTCTTTTCTATTATTAACCTGGAGTTGATAAATTGTATTAGGAACGCAGCGTCTTCCCCGCCTTGTTGGTTTGACAAAGGGCATTGAGATGATTCTGGTATGCTGCTTTGTATACTTGTTTACTTACATCATATATATAAAGAAATATTAAATTAATAATTAATCACATCGACGTGCTTATCCTATGACTTCCTTTTAATTTCTCTATTGTTTCCTTGCCTGATTTCATGATTTAAGACATCAAAGCCTGTTAAAGGGGAGGAAGCTTGTAGTTTGGGGCTTGTAGATGCTGTAGTGTCATCCAATGAGTTGTTGAACATCGCACGTCAGTGGGCCCTGGATATCCTTGAACGCCGAAGGCCATGGGTTGCTAGTCTTTACAAGACTGATAAAATTGAACCACTTGGGGAAGCAAGGGAGATATTTAACTTCGCAAGGAGTCAAACTAAAAAACGAGCTCCAAATCTTGAACACCCCTTGGTTTGCATTGATGTCATTGAAGAGGGAATAGTTTCTGGTCCTCGTGCTGGTCTATGGAAGGTTGTCATCTGTCTCCATAATTTCCTTTTCCTCTTCATATTGTAGTTACATGCATGTTTGACATTGAGTCTGATATGGGCAGGAAGCTGAAGCCTTTGATGGCCTGGTGCAATCAGATACTTCAAAGAGCTTGATTCACGTATTTTTTGCCCAACGAGGAACATCTAAGGTTTGTTGAAGAAGCATCTGGCTCATTTCCCCAATTTTTCTCCCGTAGTGAGAAAGAGATTTCTGCTGAGTTTTACTGTTTATTAGAAGGAAAGGAGGATAAAGTTTACTTACTAGCACAAAGACAAACTTTGGACTTTGGTTCCTGAAAATTACTGTTTCACATGTGTTGATTTAAATTTAATGGAAATTTTAAAATGTAATACGGTGTTTACCAAAATCATGCTTTGAGCTTTGGTTTTGTAGAATTAATACCATTTGGCGTTATGATCCATTAAAGTTGATGGAAGTTTTGCAATATAATGCTTTTTACATTTATATTTTTATTTATTTTTCATCTTATGCCTGCACTACTTTAGTTGATGTTGATAGATTCAATTTTTCATACAAATACTGTTTCAATGTTTGTTTTGAAACTGTGAAATTAATGAATTATGACTCGTCTTGAACCTAAGCATGTTAATGTTGTAAGTTTGTTCAGTACCGTGCTCTGGCTTGAGATTTCATTTTAGTAAATTTAAAATGGTGTTTGTGTTAGAACGTGGAAAAAAGAAGTAGAAGTAAGGGAAGAAAGAGAGTAGAGAAGAAGAACTCTGGAGGAGGGAAGAGAGAGAAAAGAAGGAAGAGGAGAGGAATGAGAGAAGAAAGGAGAGACTAGAACCAGAATCTGAGCTCTAAGGAAAGAGAGGAGATAATTATCTCAATAATACTTTCATTCATCCATGATTTTGGTATAATACATATATGATATTTATAGGCTAACACATAAATTGAATATAACTACCTTGTCCTATCCATATGAAACTGACAGTAACTAACACTAGACACTTGTAACATTTAACACAAGACACATAATAAAACATAAAATACAAATAATGGCTGGTTCCTATTATTTTGTGAATCTTGAATATTGCTAGACTGTTTCTGAGTCCTACCTTCTCTTGTTAAGTTCTGTGTACAAATTTTGAATACTTGGCGTGGATAGGTACCTGGGGTTACTGACCGTGGTCTTGTACCAAGACGAGTGAGAAAGGTTGCCATCCTTGGTGGAGGATTAATGGGCTCTGGAATAGCAACAGCTCTAATTCTTAGCAACTATCCTGTCATCTTGAAGGAAGTAAACGAGAAGTTCTTGGATGCAGGTGTTAACAGAGTGAAAGGTTAGAGTTGAGTCATTTTCTTGTAAATTGGTTCTCTCTTCTCATTGCTCAACTTTAACTAAATTCTTTATTCCTTGAAGTTATGTTTTTCACGTAGCATTCATTCCTCTTTGTTCAGCCAATTTACAGAGCCGTGTCAGAAAAGGGAAGATGACTCAAGAAAAATTTGGAAAAACTTTCTCTCTCCTTCAAGGTGTCCTTGATTATGAGAGCTTCAGAGATGTAGACTTGGTGATAGAGGTAAGGCGCTCGAGTGTTAATTTCATCATTGATAATGGCTTGACTTTATCCAAAATTGGACAAATTATAGACTCTGCATATTTGATGTCTGAACAGGCTGTTATTGAGAATGTTTCTTTAAAGCAACAAATCTTTGCTGATCTTGAAAAGTATTGTGCACCTCACTGTATATTGGCAAGTAACACTTCCACGATTGACTTGAATCTAATTGGGGAGAAGACCAGGTCTCAAGATCGTATTGTTGGGGCTCATTTCTTTAGGTATGTATTACGTATGTGCATACTATTCGTAAGTTGTGTGTTCTGTGGTGGCTATCTGAGTAAACAATTTGACTTGTGTTAATGCAGTCCAGCACATGTCATGCCACTTCTGGAAATTGTGCGTACGAAGCAGACCTCTCCACAAGTAATTGTTGACTTGCTAGATATTGGAAAAAAGATAAAGAAAACTCCGGTGGTGGTTGGAAACTGTACTGGCTTTGCTGTCAACAGGATGTTCTTCCCATATACACAAGCAGCTTTCTTGCTTGTAGAACATGGCGTGGATGTCTATCAGATTGACAGGGCTGTAGTGAAATTTGGCATGCCCATGGGACCTTTTAGGTACTTCTATTCAGATACAATCACGCTATTAATGGTTGCTTCTTGGAAGCTCTAATTGGTCAAATATTTTTATGTAGGTTGGCTGACCTAGTTGGCTTTGGCGTGGCAGTTGCAACTGCAATGCAATTTATTGAGAACTTTCCTGAGCGAACTTATAAATCAATGATTATTCCCCTTATGCAAGAGGATAAGAGAGCTGGTAAAGATCATTTCTCATTTGTGTCATATCTTCTAGTATTAAATTCTTGGGAAATCTTTGTCTGGAATAAAAATATAAAAATGGATTCAAGTGCCCCTTTTAGTAATCCTGTTGTTCTAACAGGTGAAACCACTCGCAAAGGCTTTTACTTGTACGATGATAAGCGCAAGGCTCGTCCTGATCCTGAGTTAAAGAATTACATTGAGAAGGCTAGGAACATTTCTGGCGTCAATATTGATCCTAAGGTCTTTTACCTATCCTAACTGTAAATTATGGTATATTGGCTAGTGGAAGATAAACCATACTGAAAATGACTTAGTGGATCTGGATTTGGACAGCTTGTCAAGTTACCTATGAAGGACATCATAGAGATGGTTTTCTTTCCCGTGGTGAATGAGGCGTGTCGGGTGCTTGATGAAGGTATCGCGGTCAAAGCAGCAGATCTTGATATATCAGCCATCATGGGCATGGGTTTCCCACCATACAGGTTTGTCACTTGGAACTAGTTGGCTCACTGTTCCGGAAGTTTGTAATTCTTGTTATGACTTGTGAGAAATATCTTTATTAGGGGAGGCATCATGTTCTGGGCCGATTCGCTTGGATCCAAATACATATCCTCAAAATTAGAGGAATGGTCAAAGTCTTATGGAGAGTTTTTCAAGCCTTGTGCTTACCTGGCTGCAAGAGCTGCCAAGGACATTCCTCTGGTGAGAAACCTGAACCTCATTTGTTTTGTTTAAATCCTGGACTAGTGAAGACACATATAATGCATGGACTACTAAAAGCTAAAAGTGTCAAATCCTTTTTACACTCTTGACTACTTTAAATTGGACACTTAACAAATCCTTGCGGAGCAAAAAGACCTATTTGTCTTAAAATCACATCGTTGGATCTTCAAAATTTTTAATGCAGTTTCCAACTAACTTGAGAAGTTCTATTCATTTAGTACTTGTCTTTTAAGGTTTTTTGCATCTTGGTGGTGTTCTGATTTCTCAGTATAAGTCCCAGGAAGGCTGGACCATGTGCTTAGTTTCTGCATGCTTCTATATAAGACTTTACCATTTGACACTTCCAGTATTAGTGATTAGTGAATGGCCTTTGCCAGTAATTAGTATTGGCCTCTAATTGCATTTGTACTCTTGTGTTGCAGAGTGCCCCTATGGAGCAAGTGAAGTCGCGGTTGTAAGATACTCATGGCTCATAACATGTAGTTTATTTAATTACCGTTGCCATTAGTTTTTGTTGTTAAATGAAAAAGAATGAGTCAGGGAATAAAATAAGCTTGATTGAAGAATTTGGATGCAGCAGAACTGTCGTGGGATTAAACTAAAGTTCAGGAGTGTATGTAATTAGATTCCTTTGAAGCTTATATCAAGTAGGAGAAAGTGCTCCGTGGAATACGTGTATCTATGACATTTCCTTCTCTCTCTCTCTGTCGTATTTCTGTGTCTTACTTTGAAAGCATTTCACAAATTTTTTTTATTTCAGAGAATCTAAATTTTATTTACTCTTATTTCGCACCAACAGTGAAGTGAAGATTTCCTTATTTTTAATATCCATCTTTCTTTCCCTCTTAAGGAATCAGGGACCAGGCTTCTCTCTGTTTTTTTTTTTCGGTTCGCTCAAATCTTTTACCCTCTTTCATAACCATCAGATTAAGATTTAGTTGTCTATATTTAATATTTTATAAAAATATTATTATAATGGAGAGAATGATGAGAAGGAAATGGAGAAAAAGGAAGGGAAGAAAATATTAAATGTGGATCATTAGATTTTGATCCAATAATCATAAAACAAGTAAAAGATGGCAGCGGATGGGATGGGAAAGGAAAAGGAAATAAACCAGTCCAAGGTGGATTCCCTTTTCCCTCCTATCCATGTTTTGTGGAGTATAAAATGCTCGTACGTTTATGAGTTTTTACCTTGGGAGAACCTAAATCTATTTACTCTTACTTCTATAATATTGTCTCAGATAATGTATTTACTCTTTGTCCAAAAAAAAATAAATCTGTTTACTCTAATTTCTATAATATTGGCTTTAGATATTTGATACTCTTGGTTATGATGATTAATACTCTCTCCTTCGAGATCTTATTAATCCAATTGTGTAATTTAAGAAGATAGTCAAAATTAGTTAAGAATGGTAAATATATTGGAGATATATTTACTGTTACAAGTGCGTCCTTATTTATAAGTTGGGAAATAGGAGAGCAATAGTGAGAAAAATAATGGAAGAGATGGTATAGAAAAAATTAATTAGTAATAATTCAAACAATAAAACCTTATAAATAGCAACGAAGGGGGTATTAAATTATAGTGTTGGGGAGGTTAAGTAGAAATATCCTTGGGTAGATTTGATTTATCAATAGTAGGCTAACCAGATCAATAGGCATATTAAGGTGTCATTTGAGTTGTGCTTTCTAGACATATTACCTGTTTAGTAGGGCTGTTCATGAAGCCCAGGAGCCCGGTGCGCCCGCCCGGGCCCGAAAAAAAATCGCCCTGCCCAGCCCAGAAAAAAGCAGCCCGGAAAAAATTGGGCACAATTGGGCAGGGCATTTTTACGGGCAGGGCCGGGCATCGGGCAGGGTATGTCGCCCTGCCCATTTGGCCCTACCCGGTAGATATATATATACTATTTTATATGAATTAAATATATTAGTTTAAATAAATATATTATATTATATATTTTAACTTTTAGTAGGTGGGGTGGGGTAGGTAGTTACTTTTATTCATCATTTCATCCATTACACACTACGCAGGTTCTTAATCTTATTACGCTATTCATCATTTCATCCAATATCCATCATCTCTATTTCCCTTTCTCTATTGTCGTCTATCGGTTGTCGCACTCCCCTTGGATTCCCTTTCTCTATTTGCTTGCTCTAGCCGCTCCTTTAGCTCCTCGAGTCCTCGACCGCCATTTAATCTGAAGGTAATTTGTCCTTGTGCTATTCTCTGACTGAAGATCGGTGAGAAGTTCATTTAATCTGAAGGTAATTATTTTCTTTCTTAAACCCTTCCCTTTCTCATTATCGGAGTAGTTTGTCTAGATTGGTAGATCCTTTCTTTATCATTTGGTTAATCTGATTTTCCTTATTTTTTTCTCAGAACATTGTTTTGATTATCTTTTTTTTTCTGAGATAGGTTCAAAGTCAGATATGTGACTTTGATAATTTGAAGCTTTTTTAGTGTTCCATACACTTGCACTGTGATAATCTGAAGCTTTTGTAGTGTGTATATATATATATATATTTCTCAGAACATCATTCATATATGGCTATCTGCAGTTCTAGTTCTGCACGATTTGTATGTGCGTGTGTATATTTTTTGTAATTAATTGATCTATATAATTAGTACAAGTCTTGTACAAGTCATCAACTGTACAAGTCTTGTTATTTTATATACATTTATAAGTTGTAGAACTTGGTGTTGATTTTATTTTTTTCTTGACCTTGGTTCTATTTTTCTGTCATTGTCTCTAAATTATTAACTTTCTTGAACCTATAATTTAAGTTATCATTCTGTACAAGTTTTTCTAAGCTTGGTTCTGATTTTCTGTCATTGTTTTGAAATTATTAGCTTCCTTGAACCTATAATTTAAGTTATCATTTTGTGTAAGTTTTTATGAGCTTGGTTCTGTTTTTCTGTCATTGTCTATAAATTATTAACTTCCTTGAACCTATAATTTAAGTTATCATTCTATATAAGTTTTCTTGAGCTTGGTTCTATTTTTCTGTCAATGTTGTATTTGTCTTACAGTTTTGATTTTTCCCAAAATTACAGATTTGAACCTATAACGCACTCTTGGTGGAAATTTGGTTTTTGCTTTGATTGTTATGGAACTTATTATTACTTATTCAGTGTTTCCTGTTTAGAAATTGAGATGCCAATTGCTGATATGTTGAGTCGAGACATTTTGCATCTTTGTCTTAGGAAAGAGTATATCGTTAGTTTAATGGAAGATGCGGAGGATATGATCTTGATATATCTGAGTTATTGAATCAGGAAATTTAAGTAAATGTAAGGGAATGCTTGGGCTGATAAGTGTTGGGCAGGGCGAAGCCCGCTATGCCCAGCCCGCCCTTGCCCAGCCCGAAAATGTCCGGGCTTCTACCAGGCAGGGCTGGGCATCGGGCTACAAAATGCAGCCCAGTGACCCTTCGGGCAGGGCATCGGGTAAGGGCTTCGCCCTGCCCAGCCCTGCCCATGTACACCCCTACTGTTTAGTTCATATAGGACTACCTTTGGTCTTAAATATAAAATAGAATTGATTTTTTTTTTAGAGAGATTAAGAATCATTTTGTATCACTGGATAGCTTGGAGAAAAAACTTTATAATATTTTTAAAAAAAGTCAACTCTGTTCTGTATTTAAGATCATGGAGTATCTGTGTAGGGTAACTTTAGGGTTTGATATTGTCTGTATTTCCAGCTCACTGGTCAACTCCATTGAGATATGACAATTAGAGAACCACATGGAATATTTTTGGGCGACTTAAGATTTCTTCGTTGAGAGAGATGATGGTATCTCACATCAATCTAACTTGTTCCTGTTATGTCTCACCATTTTGGCTCAACCATGTAACATTTTTTTACATGTATTTGTGAAATAACTAACCATGAAAGTTTATTTTCAATAATATTATCAAATTTTGAAGATAACAAAATTATTTGTAATTTAATCAAGTGGATAAGTTTTATGATTATCAATAAAATAATACTTGTCTCCATTTGCTTGAAATATTATATAAATATAAATGAATATAATATGCATTTAAGAGTAAGTTAATAAGTAGCACTGTCTCTCAAAAGTAGGACTGCATCCCAAGCATGCGGTTGTCGCCTAGCGACACTTCATTTTGAAGAATTGTTTACTTTATTTTGATATAAATTTTAGAAGCATCCTAACTCTTCAACTACTTTTGCTCTTCTATTAAATACGGAATATGTTGAGAAAAAAAAAAGGGGGAGAATCACTCCTAGGTCCCAAGCAAGAGACATATTATCAGAAAGGTCCCTCGAGGTTGTAAAACACACTCAACAGGTTGTTAATACACTCAGAAGAGTTGTAAATAGAAACCTTTCTGAAAATATGTTCCTTGCTTGGACCTAGCAGCGATTCTCCAAAAAAAAAAAAACTCCAGCATGCTTTTGTGTGTGTATACACTCCTCAGTCTTTTTTTAATAATACACTTTTAAATATTTTATCCAAATTAAATGAACGAAACACTAAGGGCCTGGTTGGGTTAATGGTGGAAGAAGTTATTTTTTTAATCTGAGTTTTATAAAAATTAGATAAGATAAAAGTCAGATTATAAATGTGATTTGTGTTTGAATTGATGGTGACAAAAGTGACTTTTTTTTTTTGAAAAGCTATACTTTTAAGCTTCCTCTCAAAAAGCTATTTTTGGAAAAAATAGAATAAATTTTTTTTATTTATTGCAATCAATAGGAGCAAAAAAAAAAAAAAAGTAAAAAAATGCATTTATCCTGAAACTAGAATTATAATAAGGACTAAAATTTTTTGTTAAAATGGACTTATAAATAGGATCAGAGTGATATTTTATATCAAGAGCACTCTCACTCTTCTAGCTCTCATTACCAAAGAGCCTTTTTTTTTCCCATAATCACTGCTTTCTCTCTCCACGGTTACCATAAAAGCATCAAATTTGAGTTTATAAGTTACCGTGGCTTTTACATAAAAACACGATTATGCCCATCGTGAGCCCAAATGCCCAAAATTCGTTGATGTGCTTTTTTCTAGTCTTATCGTGCGTCTATGGTACTCCACCGCTCTGCCAAACATGTACAAAATGTTTGGATTAATTGTCTGTGGGTTGTTCCATCTCAATCAATGGTCTCATATTCAAATATTAAATATGCAGCCACTATAATTATTTGGTGGTATGTTACCCCATTGTAGACATACATTCCCAATTAGCCGGTTGTTGGTAACATCAGATGTCGGTGGATTAATAAAAAAATAATTAAATAGAGGTAATCAAACTACTAATTTTATTTGAAAATACAAAAAAAAGATTAAAAAAAACTTTCCATATTTAAACTCTTGCATTAACAAATTAAATATTGTTATATTCTCTTATATTTTCCAATAGACTCTTAATAGAAGCCAATATTAGAAAAATATAATAAATTCTCTCTCAGGTAACTTATAGAAAGGCCAACCATTTCTCTTTGCATGCCTTATAAATAAAGAAAAGGCCATATATATTTTGATTGACATTTATTTAACTTCAAAATTATATTACGTTGTTGCCATTGTTGAAAGCGCTGCGTTAACGGCTTTTAACCTATTCCTTTTGATATAAGAATTTTTTAATTAGTGGGAGATTCCATTTATAATATTAGGCTATTAATACTTACCCCTAATTAAAAAAAAAAAACTGAAAGTTGTGATGTTCTGTTTCTTTTCTTTTTTGAGAAAAAAAACTCAAAGCTTATCCTTCAATAACAAAATTTGAGCATCTTTGAAAAAAGGAGGGGGAGGAATAAATCTTGGAGGATTATCCTAAAATAATAGGCATAACAATAACAAGGATTGATTAAACAACACAAACAATTTAGCGTGGATCTCCATGCACTTCATTACTTATTCCCATTTATTCTCCTTTGCTTTGTTCACATTCATTATTAATTATTCCGAGTGATTCTTATAAATATAAGAAAGTTCTAATTATTTGACAAAGATTACAAAGTAATTAAAATTTATTTAATTTGTATAATTAAAATGGTAAGAAATTACTATTTTTTGAATACCTTTCAATTAAAATCAACCTCTTGCACTTTAGCAAAATCACCCTCTTGTATCTTCCCCTCCTTTTAACTCTATTCTTTTTTTAACCTCTTTCTGTTTTTTTCCCCTTCAAAAGATTCCTAATGCTCCAGGCCCCATATACTGAATAGCCAATAGTTCGTGTGGAGACCCAATTAATTTTGTTTAATTATGCACATAATTAATTACATGACTAATCTGTATTCCCTGTAATTATTATTTTTTTTACTAAGGCATTAAGTTTATATACAAATAAGAGTAATTTGGGAATAAAATTATGATTAATGTTAAAATATTAATCAGATAAAATATTTGGGGGAAAACTAACTGGCATTAATCTTTTACTTCTTATAGTGTTGACTCAATTGCACTTCAGTTCCTAAATTTTGACTTCGTGCAACTCACTCAGTTGAAACTCATCCCAAAATCTTAACTCACTACAACTCAATCTATATAATTTTAATTATTTAAAGCTTTAGTCATTAAATTTCAAGAAATATATAATTTTATTATGAAACATAAAAAACTACTAATATTTTTAATGGTTCATCAAGTTAAGTGCCTATTTGAATTAACGGTAGAAACTACGTAATTTATAATGTATAAGGTAAGTATGTGAGAGGAGTTTTATCTTGATTTGCGTGAACATACTTTTCCAATGTTAATTCATACAAACCCTAAGTTGTAATTGAATTAAAATTAAAATACCGAATTGCATCAAATCAAAATTTAGAAGGTAAATTTTAATTGAGTTAAAACTATAAGAATATTGTGTGATAGAAGATAAAATATATGTGTGGGAACTATTAAGGGTTTGTCTGAGTTGGCATTCAAAAAGCACGTTCACGTCAGTCAAGATAAAATTTCTTTCACATACTTACCTCATATATTGTAAATTATATTAGACAAATAATTTTTACTGCTAATCCAAACAGAAACTAAGTACTCCCTCCGACCCTAAATATAGGACATAATTTGTAGTACAATACTATAAACTATGTCCTATATTTAGGACCGGAGGTAGTAATTTTAGAAGTGTAACGTTGGAGGGGCAAAGCAAGAATGGAAGAAAGGAAGAGATAAGGTTTTGGGTTCAAATAATTTCTGAATTCTGAGTTCTGACTGCTAACAAACAAACGCCATTCCACCGCACATCTCACGCTGCCATCTTCTTCAGCTTCCCTCTAACTACCTGTTTTTTTCTTTTTATAAAAATCTTTGAAATATAGCATCCATAGATATACTGAGTAAGAGACTTGAATATTTTTTAATTTGATTAAGGTATTCCTGGGTCGCTTTATACTTGATACCAATCTCTCGAAGACTTAAAACATAGGGTTCACGCAGGCCAAAAAAAAAAAAAAAGCATAGGGTTCACGCCTTTTCCAGCAAATACGTCTCATACGTCTCATGATATTTAAACTTTTATTTTCTTTCTTATAGAGTGATACTGTACTGATTAATTACTTTCGGTTGTAAATATAAGATTCGGTTAATTATTTTAAAACGATTGAGAAAGATAAATAAGTTACTTAAATATATCATGTATTATGTATTATTATATTATATATCAGTTTATAATTCAAACAAATTAGTTTAGAGAAAAATAATAAGTATAAATACTTCAAAATAACTTATTTAACTTTCTTAATCTCTAAAAAAAATTAATTAAATTTTATATTAAGAAAGAGAAGGAGTATTATTTTACAAGGATGGACATTAATTCAGTACTCACTGTTTACGGTAATTGATAGATTGTTTATAATTATAAGTATTTTTTTGAAAAAAATTTAGAGAGTGTTTTCTGAATTATTATGAGTTCTTTTTTCAAAATATAGTACTACTCAGTAATGAGTGTTTTTATATATTTTTTTCGGATAGGCCAACCGTAAAGATTAATCTGTTTATGAGGAGTAAAGGGCACATTCTTATATATAAAAATGATAAGTCACTAATATACTCCTAACCTTTAAGTATTTAATACTTCCTATATTTATAAATAATGAAGTTAATTAGAGATTTATTTTTTGGTAAAAAAAAATTAGAGATTTATTTTGAGAGTATTGTAAGGCATAGGAGAGTCAGTCTTGCACGTGCTACTCTGAGGTCTCCCTCCCTCACTTCAATGCCTTCACTTACTTCACTTCCCCTCTCACCCCCGGCCCCCCCTCCTCTGAAAGTACTCTCCGCCATTTTCAGGACCTTCTCTTGTCCTCCCTCTTTTGGTGGTTAAGGAAGCAGAAGCAGGAGGTCGGACATGGAAGGTGGCGCCGACGAGGACATGGCGGACGGAATGCAATGCAGCGATCATCCTTACAGAACCAACCCTCACGGAATCTGTCCTCTCTGCCTCCAAGAGAAGCTCGGCAAGCTACTCTCCTCCTCCCTCCCTCTCCCTCTACGTCCTTCCTCCCCGCCTTCTCCGACCTCCTTCAGATCCGACCACTTCCTTCCCCCGCCGTCCTCCTCCGCCTCTCGCCCCTCTTCTTCTTCCCTCTCCCTCCCTCAATCCCTGCCCAACAATAATGCATATCAACATCATCATCATCACTCCCGCCGCTCTCGTCTTCATTTTCTCTCTACCAAGAAGAAACACAAAAAGAAACCCTCTGTTACTCCTTCCTCTTCCTCGGCCTCCGCCGCCGCCGACGTCGTCTTCAAGCGGAGCAAATCCACCGCCACACCTAGAAGAGGCAGGCTCTTGGATGACCCAGGGGATGGTCCTAGAAAGAGGAATGGCTTCTGGTCTTTTCTTCATCTTTCTTCCAAGTCATCCTCCTCCTCTGTTTCTGCCAAGAAACCGGAGGCTAAGAGTTTTCGAGACGGAAATAATAACAGCCCCTCCTCCGGCAAGCAGAAGGAGAAGTGCGATGGTTCGTCGTCTTTGGTAGGAAGGAAGATTGACATTGTTGTGGAAGAAGACGATGAGACTTGTAATAGCCGGCAAACCTCTGCTTCTTCATTCGAGCGCAAAGTTTCGAGATCTAGATCTGTTGGTTGTGGAAGTCGGAGCTTCTCCGGCGATTTCTTCGAGAGAATCTCCACCGGCTTCGGAGATTGCGCTCTCCGGAGGGTCGAATCTCAGCGCGAAGGGAAGCCTAAGGTCGCCCGCCGCTCCGGCCCCGGCGCCGGCGACCACCATCATTCCATGAAGGAAAGAGCCAGGTGCGGAGGATTATTCAGTGGCTTCATGCTGAACTCGTCTTCATCATCATCATCATCTTCGTCTTACCTGGTTTCTTCCTCGAACGATGATCAAACCACGGGCAGAAAATCAGAATCCATGGTCCTGTCTCAGAACAGAGGAAGGTATTGGGGCTGGGCATTCGCTAGCCCCATGAGAGTTTTCACAACCAAACCTTCAAATTCTAAAGACGTCAAGAACAATGCAACACCAAATCTGTCTGCCATTCCTTCCTTGCTCGCTGTCAGAGGCTGAAGATTCACGCTTATCCCATGAAATCGTTACTTAACCAGTATGTTAAATTCTTAATTTCCTCGAATTATGTAATGTAATACTCTCTCATTTTCTATGCATTTTCTGGGATAGCTGTGACCTGTTTGTTCATATTAAGATGTTTGGAGGATGAGAAAATAATGGGAAAATAAATTTAAGATAAGAATATGAGATTGAGTGTGATGGATTTAAATTCATTGGAAGTTGCTGTGAATTGCATGTAATTGTAAGCTTTTCCATGAATAATGCCTGGGAAATATCCCCAAAGTTGAAGAATAAAAAACCCTCAGCGTGTTAATAATGATTATGTCTCTTCTACAAAAGTGTCTCGGAATTCAGTATCTATTATATGAATTTAGTCAAATTATTTTCCAGTGATGCTAGAAACTTGTCTTGTCTACTTGGCATTAAAAATAAAAGTTGTTTGCTAATTTTTTAACTAGTTGCATTAATATAAGAGTTCGATGCAAATTATTCAGAGCTAACGGGCTTCCTAAGCAATCAAGCATCCATTTACGATGTAGAATTGATTTTTTTTTTTTAAAAAAAAAGGCTTTTCTTGTAGAATTTTGTTCGGCATTGTGATTTTTCTGATGTTTCTTTACTTTTTTAATATTTTTATAGTAATAAAATTTACTACATATTAAAAGGATGACCTTGATTTAAAAAAAAAGGGAGAATTGTTAAAAAAGACCTCATGGACAACTTATTTGCTAAATGAGATCTAGAAAGATATCTTGCACATGGAGGGAAGATCTTTGCACACGGAGGGAAAGTTTCTGCACACGTAGGGAAGATTTCTGCACACATATAGGGAAGAATTTTGCACACAGGGACGATCATCTGCACATCAGGAGAGATATTCTGCACATGTGGAAGATAATCTGCACGTGAATGTCCCATTTGGCAAATAAGTTGCCAATGAGGGATTTTTTCACAATTTTTCCTTTAAAAAATATATGATTTTATATCATTGAACGTATATATTTTAAATTTATTATTTCTGTCATAAGAAAAAAATTTACTATTGGTTTAATAACACGACTGTGTATTCATGTCTTGTTTGTGGCTAACGTCTCCATCTGCCTGAATCTGACAATGCTCCTCAATATTTTTTAAATCCATTATAAGTATCACATAAATTTTATTGGTATTATATACTTTTTTTTTTTTTTTGCCAGCGGTATTATATACTCTTTTTTCTGAAACTATGCATGTGCTTTTTCTGAAAACATAATTGACGTATCCAAATAAGGCATGCAGAGATCAGAAGGAAAAAAAATAAAACATTTATGTGTGATATAAAATCTTGAGTTAGGAATAATATGAACACATTTTTTATGAAAAATTGCATAAGAGCCATATAAGGTCAAGATTGAAATTCATAATTAAAAAATAAGAAAAACATATATGATGTGAATTAAAAAAAAAAGAAGGGAAATGATGGTAAAATTGTGGAAATCTGCTTCATTTGATGGGGGTGATGCATCTGCGGAGATGCGCTGGAAGCGGGTAGTGTGAATTGTCATTATCATTTATGTATTTTAGCAGTAAGTGATGACGAAGCCCCAGAATTTTTCCCCAAACTTTTCTCCATCTTTTTTCTCACGTCAATTTTTTTTTTGTTTTTATATAATCAATTGGTATGCTTTTTTTGGACTCTATTAATTGAGTGTTTGGCAAGATCACAAACCTAGGTTTACGTAACCCGAGACAAAACTCCTCACACACACTTACCTCGTAAATCGTAAAAACTATTCTCAAAAGTTAATCCAAACACACACTAACAGATACTCGATATAGATGTCTCTTCCGAAACTCAAATTTAAGATCCAAAGAGATCTAACGAGACTTTACACCCCTAGACCAATTTTATATTAATTTTTCTCATGTCAATTTTAACTTGGGAAAATTAGAAGAATGTTCTGTCTAAAAATTGTATTGGTGGGGATGACATAAATAAGAACATTGGTATTATGTGTGCACAAAATTTATAGAATTATGATACTTATTTTATATAAAAATTTATCGGTTCTCCTCATCAATAAAATTTTTAGTGGGGAACTCTTCTTCAAATTTTCGTTTTAACTGTATCTTTCACGTATTTTTTAAAAATATCTTATTAGTATAAATACTCTAGAGACAACTTGAACTCATATTCTTATATTTTACGGGTCGATTGAACCAACATTGTTGCAATAATAATATATTTTATATATCATATTAAATAAATAATTTAATATAAGATACTATTTGGTGGAATTTAAGTATCATGGACTCAATTAAGAATAATTCTCCCAAAGACATGTTGTATAAACATTAGTAAATATCATGTGATACTTTGTGCATCACTACATATATTTTTTTATAAAAATAATTAAACTAAAAAAAATAGAAAATCATAATATTCACAATTTTATACACAACATACAAATCCATGTCTAGAATTTATGCCCCTAATGATGATTAATTATGCATTTTATTAGAGTTAAAAAATTAATTATTTTTTATACAATAAAAATTAATTATTATTTAAGGCCGAATGACACACAATCAACCCAGGCTCTCAGTCCAAAACAAAAAACCTAGGCTCGAGCTTTGTCACCTTCATTATTTCTGTACTTTGTAGGCCCACCAGCTGTTGAAAATTTCTCAATCTTCCATAAAATCATAATTCCTTCCAAAAAGTCGCCCACTTGTGTGTTTGGAAAAATAAGCATATTTTTCTCTTGATCTCAATTGATATATGATTTTCTATGAATTATACATATATTAGTATGAAAATTCATGTGTTTACTGTTTCATTGTACTCGTGTAACACCTCAAATTTTATATTCATAAAAAATATATTATAATTAATTGAGAGATTCACTAAAATAGTGAATATTCATGAATTCATATCTTGTGAATTTTGAAATATTCATATTCACAAGGAAATGGGCAAATAAATTCAATAAATGAATTAAATTACAAAGGTGATAGCAAAATCATAATTTTGCCAAATTAGCCCAAGATTTATTGTTTTCCAATTAATTGGAGTTAATTTCAATTAATCAGGGAAAATAAAGAAAAATGCATCATGGGATTATTCTTGGTGGAATAAATCAAGAATTGTGAAATTAAGGGAAAAATTAATTGATACATGATCACATGTCACAAGTAGAAGGAAATCATGACCAAGATTGAGTGTACACAAAAATGGAATGATGGTGTAGTGCATGATAATGGAAGCTTGAGTGAAGAAATAAGAAACATGATGGAAAAGGTGGAGTGCACACTAGGTGAAAGACATATGCATGGTGGTCATAATGAGAGAGTATGGTAGGAGGTATGGTGCAAGACAAGTGTCACCATATCATCCCTTGATTAGATCAAGGGCTAGAATGAAATAAGAGATATTTCATAAAACACATCCCTTTCCTTTCCTTACTCATTTTCTTCCAACACAAGAAGAGAAGAGAGAGAAAGAGCTCTCAAGTTCAAGAGAGAAGGAAGAAGTTTAAGTTAAGAATGATTTCTTAAGGTTTCTTGTGATTTTGTAGTTTGTACTATATCCTTCTCCAAACCTTGATTCTTCATGCATCCATGAACTTGAAGACACCATTCTTAGTTCAAGAAGAGAGAGAGAAGATGTCTAGAGAGAAAAGATTCAAAATCTCAAGAGGTAACCTCACAAACCTTAGATCTAAACTAGTATGGTGTTGTTGTTAAGGTTTGTGTTTGATTTTAGTAATTTTTGTCAAGTTTGTAAATTTGGAAAGTCTTAATCCTAAGGGGTTATGCTGCCCAAATTTCTTTAAATCATGATTAGAATGTGATTAAATAAGTGAATAAGGGATTAGAAGTGGAAAAGTATAAGTTTTAGAAGTTAAAACACAAAACTCCATTTTTCCAATTTTTGACCAATATTTTGGCCAGCACAGATCTGATGGAAAGAGTTGGATTTTCATGAAATAAATGGTTCCATTGGACTCAGTGGGCAAAAATAGGTGAGATTACAGTTGGGCACTTTTTCGGTAGAGGCCGAAAAAGTATAATTACGAATATGCAAACTTTTGATATTATTTTTAGCTAAAATATGAGAAATGTATGCCCGGGAAAAAGTCACTGAACATGCATTAAAGTTAGAACCTATTAAAAAATTTTGAATATTAACACAAAAAATTTTCGTTATTGAAATAATAAAAAGAACTTCATGATCTCAACGATGGGTTGAAAACTTGAAATAAAGTCTAGTCATTCCATTACTTTGTAAATACTTGCATGTTAAAAATTAACATTTCTATCATCATAGCATTCAAACTCAGTCCTATATACTACCGGTTTTCATTTCTTTATTGTAATATTTTAAATCCTTATAAATACAATCGTAGTTAAAAGGTGAAAAAATGAAAAAGGAAAAATTGTTGAAAAATCTCATTGCAAAATTTATTGCCTGAAGGTATCTTAAAATTTTTTGAAGACCCAAGTACGATCTATCTTCACCTGGTACAACTCTTCTTTAATTATGTATAACTTAATTTTAACTATATGGAAAGCAGAAAAATATCTGTGTATATTTGAAGATTTATTGAATACAATTGAAGAAGAGTTGCATTCGCTTAAAAACTCAGGTTTTTTGGTATCTATGAATGATAAATTTTGTAAATGGGGGATTATTCTCAAACTTTTCCAAAGAAAAGAAAAACTGTATTATTTTATCTCATAGGATGCGATTTTAAATTTTATGAACTGGCTATAGAGGCAAAAGGCCGGTAAGCAGGGAAAAGGACAAAGCACATGAGGATATTTATGTATGAATCAAATGAATTTTGACTTTGGAATAGAGAGACAAAAACCTCCAGGTTGTAACATGGTAGGTTGGGGATTCCCCAATTCATTGCTCAAATTTATTTATACATTTGTACTTTATATAACATGACAAATATTGAATGTTCAGTCCAATCCAACCATATAGAAAATAAAAATATTACATGTTTTTTTTTTTTTTTTTTTTTTGGGGTGGGGGCACAAGAATAATTAGAACTAAATGGAGGGGGCATAATGAAAGCCGGAATAGGGGTGTTCAAAGTATCCCATTCCTAAAAATTTTAATCCCGGGAATTTCTCGTCACGGCCGGAACCGGGACTGTGATCACAAGGTCTCAGCCCCCCCCCTTTTTTTTCCTTAAAAAATAAGTTATTCTTTTATTTTTTATTCTTTTACCCTATAAATCAAGTTATCATTTGATAAAATGTGTATCACATATTTAGTTGGAGTTAAACCATATATATCGTGTTACTAATCCTAACTATATAATGTATAAAGATAATAACAAAAATGATGAAGGTGATCATAATAATAATAATAAAATGTTCTTCTTTAATTCTAGATCAATTTATGTAATTATTATAGCATTATCAGGTGTTATATGATCATTTTAAACACTATATTATAGAAAATTTAATTAATATAATAATATATTTTAAATTTAATTTTTTTAAAAATAAACTAGGATTTTTTTATTTGATCCGGTCCCAATCCCCGGATTATCGAGACCGAAACTAGAACACATTTTATATCCCGCCAAAAATCGGGATTAGGATCAAGATTGGGGGATCCCAATCCCGATCTCCGATTTAAACACCCCTAAGCCGGAAGGGGCAACAATAGCAACAAGAAGGTAGCGAGTGAGCGAGGTAACATCGAACCTGAGTTCAGGGAGGAGGGCTCATGTAGTGGGAAGTGTGACGTCACAAGTATAGAGTGGCGAAGGCACGGGCAAGTCACATTTTGGGAGGAGTGAAGCTAGCATGGCATCATTTCCAGCATTTTGAGTTCTCTCATACAATTCATCTCTTGTTATTCAATTTTTTTTTATTTAAAAGGAAAAGTACTCCTTTCCATTGGCTAATAAAGTTGCGTATTGACATTTCAGTGTGTTTGTTTTGGCGTTTTAACGTACAAACGGATTTAAAGTTTGAACACTGAAAAAGTTAAAAGCGGGTGTTTGTCTCAGTGATAAGATTTAAGATAAAATAAGTCAAAAGTTGAAAAAAGTCTTAAGCCTCAAAATGAAGCTTATTAGAGCTTATTGCTATAAAATAATATTGAAAGGAGTATTTTCATATTTTTGGAGATCAATAAGATACTCAAAATCACTTCTAATCACAAAAATTCTTTTATGAAAAATGTTCTAAATAATTTTCTCTTTCTTTAGATAGTAATCTTCTACTAATTAGAGAATACTTTGAGATAAGAGTTTAACCAAGTTTTGAGTTTTGTTAATATATGACTGTAGAAATGTAGAGAATAATTAATAATTAAGTTTAATCAGTTTAGATTTATTATTTAGTTTTTTTATGATTTTATAATCAATTTTTTTATAAACATATCATAAATTAGTTTCTATATAGTGTTTTTACCCATTAAATTTAGTTTAAATAATTTATTTGGATTATTGGAGGTATTATTGAGATTTTGATCGGTTTGTTTTGTTAGATTTTGAGCTGTGAAAATATAAGTTAGGATTTAATATTTAAATTAGAGTTTGATATAATTTATAAGATTTAAGCTAGAAGTGTACCGTAGAAAAAACTTTTGGAGTATACCAATTTAAATTAGAGTTTGATATAATTTTATTAAAATTGTACCATTACCAAATTTTCAAAGTTAATTTTTGAGAAAATTGTGGAAAAATCCCTCAATGAATAGATATCTTCCCAGGTCCCATTGATAATTAAGTTGCCAATGATGATTTTTTTCACAATTATCCCTTCATTTTTTCATTTTTCATAATTTTTTTTAATTTTTTTCTCTTAATTAATACAAAAGTCGCTTATGCAAAAGTCAAACCAAAGATCCTAACTTTTACATAAGTTACTTATCTAATCACTAATCCAAACACTCATCATTTTACCCAATTTAACTTTTTTCCAATCTTAAAATTCCATAAATTTAAATAAAAATAAGTTACTTATCCAGTAGTCAAAACAAACACACCTATTATTAGTTCGGTGAACTTGGTTTTGCTTGGTTCATATAAGTTATGTTAGGTCAGGTTAGATCAGATGGATCACAATATATGTACTTTATGTAAATTAAATGAGTATTGTCATGTCAATTCGCCAATCAACTTCTTTGCTTTGCAGCATGAAGAGAGACACATATCCAATGTATAAGATCAAATGTTTTGATAAAAACATAATAAAAGTTAAGATTAAGATACAAAAATACATATGATATAACATAAAATTCCTTAAATGTTTGAATGTTGATCAAATCAACTTCTACCTTTTCATGCTACACTTTGGCTTCCGCTTGTAAAAATGGCCCCTAAGTGAATGATAGTAGAGACATAATGTGTGTGTTTGTTTTATCGTTTGGGCCAGAAATCGGACTAAAACAATGACAAATTGAGATTGAATAGTGATCTGGATCCATTTGAGTGTTTGGTTTAACGATGTGATATAAGATGAAAAAAGCCAAAAGCATACGAAAGTCATAAGGTGAAGAATGAAGCTTATATTTACTTATGGTAGCCCGTTTAATCATTAATGTGTCATTAATTATTTTTTTAGAATCTTTTGGAATCAATGAGGTACTCAAAATCACTTCTAATCACAAAATTATTTTTAATGAAAAATGCTCTAAATAATTTTTTCTTTCTTTAGATAGTAATCTTCTATTAATTAGAGAATATTTTGGGATAAGAGTTTAAACAAGTTTTGAATTTTGTCAAAATATGATTGTAGAAATGTAAAGAATAATTAATAATTAATTTTAATCAGTTTAGATTTATTATTTAGTTGTTTTATGATTTTATAATTAATTTTTTTTATAAAATTGTCATAAATTAGTTTCTATGTGGTGTTTTTACCCATTAAATTTAGTTTAAATAATTTATTTGGATTATTGGAGGTATTATTGAGGTTTTAATCAGTTTATTTTGTTAGATTTTGAGTTATGTGAAAATATGAGTTAGGATTTAATATTTAAATTAGAGTTTGATATAATTTATAAAATTTAAGTTTGAGGTACATAATAGAAAAGACTTTTGGAGTGTACCAATTTAAATTAAAGTTTGATATAATTTTATTTAAAATTGCACCATTGCCAAATTTTCAAAGTTAATTTTTGAGAAAATTGTGAAAAAATCCCTCTGTGTGTAGATATCTTCCTAGATCCCATTTGGCAATTAAGTTGCCAATGAGGTCTTTTTTCACAATTATCCCTTCATTTTTTCGTTTTTCATAATTTTTACAATTTTTTCTCTTAAATAATACAAAAGCCACTTATGTAAAAGCCAAACCAAACATCATTCATTTTTACATAAGTTACTTATCCAATCGCCAATCCAAACACTCATCATTTCACCCAATCTAACTTTTTTCCAATTTTAAAATTCTACAAGTCTAAGTAAAAAATAAGTCATTTATCCAATCGTCAATCCAAACACAACCAATAATGATCTCTAGAGATTTCACTCTCAATTTCGTGGTTTATATGATATGTAGCTTCAATCCCAAATTATGAGAACTCAATAAATACATATAAATATAATTGATTCCAATAATCATAATAGTGTAATCTTAGTTTGTACGCTGAGATGCAATTTATAGGGAAGCCAAGTTGTTTCAACTTTGGATCTTTACTTCATGGGATAGAATAGTAAATTAGGAGTCCACAGATGCGTATGATGATGATCTCAATCACAACATATCCATCTATATATATATATATATATATTATTGATTAGTGTTTTCTTTTAATTGTCCTAAATATAATGCATTGTTTTGGCTTAAATATAATGTAAAGTGGGAGAGAGAGATGGATTAGGGAATATAATAAACACGTAAATCCACATTTAAGAAATAAGTAAAGTTAATTATTAATTGAGTCTATAACTTGTGTCTTTCTCTGTCAATAATTTACTCATTTAATTTAATTATTTTTTAGAACCCGATGTGTTCTTGTTTGCTTTTAATAAAATAAGTAGAGATGCTCTCTTTTCGAACCGCTCATGTTTCATCTGGACAATACAAATACGGGCTTTAATAATAATAATAATAATAATAATAATTTGTCTGAGCTGTGTTGAATTACTGTTCTCATTCAGCATTTTATTTAAGAGAGATACTTACATATTCCAGGAGCGCCACCTCATTTATACTTTAGCTAATTAAAATACAATAATTCATCTTACTTTAATTCTACATAGCAGATGAGTCATATGGAGAAATTTAAATTTTATGATTTTAGGGATGATGAGAGGGAATTACATCTTTTTTTTCTCCCTAAATTAAGAAGTGTATGTTTTTTAAAATCATAAAATTTTAATTTTTTTAGATGACTCATCTACCATGTATGACTAAAATAAGATGAGTTTTTGTATTTTAATTAGTCAGAGTGCTGCTAGAGCATGTAAATATTTCTCTTTTATCTAATTCAAAGTTAAAATATAAACAAAATAAAATAAAATAAAACAAAATATGAAGCAATGTTGAGGGGAGGAATTAACGGCAGAAATTGAGGGGAAACACGAAAATAATGAATTTACAATTGGTATGAAATGGGATATCCAAGGGAAGTGGATTCTCATTCCCAAAAATCATGCAATCTGTTGGTGTTACATGTGAGAAAAACTTTTCTTACATGATTTATTATTATATTGTTGTTGTTGTTATTTTTTATTTTTTTTTGGTACAATTTGTTGTTGTTGTTGTGGGGGTAAGCCACAATGGGATTTAGTCTTTGCTTGGATTGAGAGAAAATGGGGAGGAAAGAAAAGTGGGATGAAAAATATGGAAGGAAGGGAGTTTTTTCCTCTTTGGATAAGAAAGAAAATGCGGGAGAAAAAAAAAAGAAAAAAGAAAATGGGATGTGGAATCCACTTTATTTTCCTCCCAAGATTTCTCTCCACAAGTGGAGAGATTTTATGAGAAAAGTTGGTTCTCCAAACTGCCCTCGATCCTTCAGGCTTTTACTATACACTATATTGTCACTGACACAACGCCTCAGTGCCTCTCCCACGTAGAATGTATACTTTGTTATATGTATAGATGATTAAACCTCAGGAAAAATCAACTTGCCTACGGTAAGCATTTTTTTCAAAAAACTTAAATAGTAGTATTTAAAAAGTTTTTTTTATTAATTTATTTCTTAAAAATGTTTTAAATTTTTTTAATTACACTTTAACTCTTTTATTTTTATATTATATTTTTAATTAGTTATTAATAATGTATAATTTATTTATCTTCTTTTATTATGTTTAATTTGAAAAATTTATCCACTTTTTATCTTTTACCTTAAAAAACATTTTTGTTAAATTATTTGGTTTTTAAATATATCTTTATTATTTTAAATTATTTGATGATGTTAGTATTAAAATGATTTTGTCATTGCGATACTTAATTTAATTTTAAATATGATTATTTCAATATAGGGGTAAGGGTATTTTAGTTATAAAATATTTATTCATTTTCTTTCCTTTCAGTCTTCTCCCATTCAACCAAGCAGTAAGAGTGATAATGTTTTCTCCATACTTTTCTCTTCTCTTCATTTTGTCTCTTCCTATTTTCTTTCTTCCCTACTTTTCCTCCCATCCAAGCAGAGGGTTAAAGTGCTTATTTGGAATGACTATTAGGGTGTGTTTGGTTTGAGGGGAGGGAGGGGAAGGAATGGGGGTAAATTATGTTTCTGGGCGGGAGGAACCCAAAATTTACCTTCTCATTTCCTTTGATGTAAAGGTAAATTTTGGGTTCCTCCCGCCCAAAAAGATAATTTACCTTCCATCCCCTCCCCTCCCCTCACGTCAAACCAAACACACCCTTAGAGTATTCAAAACTTTTTAATCGCGATTTATAGTATACGAAGTAAGTATGTAAGATGAGTTTTGTATTGATTTATGTAAATGGGTACATTTGAGGTGCCCAATTGGGATCCCAAGCAAGCAAGAAGAACATTTAGCATCTTTTTTTTAAGAAGACACTGCCGAAGCCCAGGGATAGGGGTATCCTTCTTCATTTACTTTTCATTGAGTGTATCTACAATTATATCAACTTTCAATGGTTGAGATCTAATAATATGTAAAGATTATCATTGTAATAAAAATTTACCATGATAAATCTCAACCACTGAAAGTTAATCTAAGGATAAATACATTCAATAAAAAGTAAATGGAGACACCCTCTTCCCGAAGCCCATATCTACACACTGTTTGAAGCTTTGTTCAAACTGATCTAAAGATTTTGGGTTAAAATGTGATTTTGAATCCACTTACATGTATGCTTCCTCTGGTTTCGCCTTAGCATTGTGAGACTCTCCCCAATACGAGTGACACATCCCATCTCGTTTCAAAGAGGATAAGCAATACTTAAACAAACATAACATATGAAGCAAATAAACATAATGGCAACCGTGCCGGAATATCATGACCGTAGAGTTGCCGGAATCGGCTCCGGTCACACTCATAACAGGTCGATAGATAGCCGAGAGTAAGGTTCGAATGGGATGGACAAATCCAGTATGTTAAATGTGTTGGAGAAGCCTTAGCTTGTGCTATGCAGAAAAGAAAAGCAGGGGACCAGAGATCCGATGTTCTCTATATGGAGACATTGAGAGTGTTATGCGAGGGACATGAATGGCAACATATTAAGGGGTCCCAAGAAAATCTAATATTGTGAACCAACATGATAAGATAGTGCAAGAGGCAATCTGGACAATGTAGATCTAATATCCAAATTTGAATTTTTTTCACTTTTATTTTTTATACAAATTATTTTAATGTCTATAGAATTTAAAATAAAAAATAAACCCTTGGTTGTCAAATTTTTTAAAAAATAATTTTATGTTTAAAAATCACTAATTAAAAATTTTAAATCTGTCCTGTTAAAACCGTGCTGGGATGTCGTAAATCTCACTGCAACAATGATGATTGGCAAAGTCTGTTATATTTTTTTGAAAAATATACTCTTACATCTAGTTTATATTTTACTGTATTAAATTAAATACTAATATGGCACTACATATCATAGAAAACAAAAATAGGCAAGAAAAAGAAGCAAAACTTCATTATAAGAAAATTGTCTTCATAAGTCAATTGTAATCTGCCGAAATGACTATACTCCCCTATTAAATTTAATAATTCAATACTAAAAAACTGAACACCTGTGATCACACTCCTAAAATAATCTTTTCATGGCACTACCGATGCTGCTTATTTTGCCACAATACCAACACATTATAATTCTAAATATCACTTGCAAAAAAAATAAAAGAAAAAGAAATTAGGGGAGTCCTTATTATTATTTTCACTAAATAATTATATATGTATCTTTCTCTTTTGTTGTGAACCTAGGAGGCAGCATTGGCCGTGGCATCTTTGGAGTCACCAAAAATTCGTTGTCTGAAGTCAGAGACCATAAGGGGAAGTCCCTTGCGAAGGGGCACAAGTGGCTCCCACCCCAGAAGCTCCTTTGCCCTTGAAATGTCTGGTTTCCTCTTATGTGGGTCATCCTCTGTGTTTGGCCTATACTCTATCTTTGCATTTGGATCTATCGTCTCTTGCACCACCTGTACAGATTTCAATAATGGAACAAGTTGATCTCAGTTTGAAATTTAATGTTCATGAATTGCTCAAAACTTAAATTGTATGTCAAGCATGATGGCATATTTGAATTTGATTGTGTTTTATATGAAACGGACTTGATTGCTTTAGGGTTGTGCAGTGATGTATACAGGAGACAGGGAAGGTGTGTATTTAACCTGAGCAAGTTCAAGCATGGTGAATTCACCGGGGTTGCCCAGATTGAAAGGACCAACGTGATCACCTTCCATTAGCTTCATTAGTCCTTCCACCTGTTACATGCATATATATATATATATTAATGTCAAACAAGCATTTCATATCAGATTCAAGAGAAGTTGTTACTTACACTCATTACAGGCGTAAGAAGTCAATAAGATTTTACCGCTGAATAATGAGGTAATAAAAAGTTGGAAACCTTGGAAGGTTTGTCTCCTAAGATTTCTGACTTTTTACTATTTAGTTGGTACCAAATTTTCCTTGTAGCTGTCATGATGTTAAGATTTCAAACGAACAAGACATGGAGAAAAAATTACCAAGTCTGAAACATATTGGAAGCTTCTTGTTTGTTTACCATCACCATAAACAGTCAACGGCTCCTTCCTCAGTGCCTGTATATATGCAGTATTAGAGAATCTTGTACGAAAGCAAATTACATATAGAATTGAAGCAACAACACACAGTAACAAATTTACAAGAACATTGTCAGAGTAAAAAAGCTTCACCTGAGCAACAAAGTTACTGACCACACGCCCATCGTCAAGGCACATTCTTGGTCCGTAGGTGTTGAAGATACGAGCAATCCTCACCTATACAACAATTTCAACAACCCCTCCTTTAATGGAAAATCATCACACTTCCAATAATTTTGGAAGCAGTTGGTAGATTGTCATCTCATATATCTAGTGACATCCAAGATGTCCCTATTTAATGCACTGATATTAAAATACTCTTTACAGCCCTAAATATAAGAGATAGACAAAGAGTTATTTAACTTTTATATCAAGGAGCCGATATAGTATTTAAAATGAGATCATTTTGGATAATATGAGATATCACCCAAAAAAAACTACGTGATCCTTGTCTGCCTAGGCTTCCAGCTACTCTTGACTTTCTAAATTATGAATGGTATAAATTTACTACAAAGGCCATACCAAGCATGAGAATCAACAGTGATATCTTGAAAACACGTGAGACAACAATACCAAAAATGCCTTAGAAAATTGTAATGGGAACAAACCTCAATACCAGCACCTCTGTGATAGTCCATGGTCAGGGTTTCTGCTGTGCGCTTTCCTTCATCGTAACAGCTTCTCACCCCTACGCCAACATGCAGCCACAGTGGGTAAATATCAAAGAAGATCAAAGAAACTGAGATTTTGGAACTTGAAAGAGTGACATCAGATTTAAAATCTCTTATATGTATAGAAAGTATGGGTACCGATAGGATTAACGTTGCCCCAATAGGTCTCAGCCTGAGGATGTTGAAGAGGATCACCATATACCTCACTGGTACTAGTTAGCAAAAAGCGAGCTCCAACCCTCTTTGCCAGTCCCAACATATTCAGTGTGCCCACCACATTGGTCTTGTGGAATCCAGAACACGCCGAGAACAATAGATTTGAATCAAGGACTAAACAAATTTCCAATCAAGAAGTAAAATAGAAACTCAATGATTTTCATATCTTAGTACGTTTAACTAAGATTAGAAGATGATGATCAATTAAACAGAAGATAAAAATAATGAAAAGAAGAAGAGGCGAATTGTAGAGAAAGGATATGATTGTCTTGACGGGATTGAACTTGTAATGAACAGGGGAAGCAGGACAAGCCAAGTGGTAGATCTGGTCAACCTCCAAGAGGATGGGTTGAACGACGTCGTGTCGAATGAGCTCGAAGTTGGGGTTTCCAAAGTGGTGAAACAAATTCTCTTTCCGGCCGGTAAAGAAATTATCAATGACGATTACGCTATCGCCTCGCTCAATCAGACGATCCACCAGGTGGCTTCCGACGAAGCCGGCCCCACCGGTCACCAGAATCCTCTTCCTCTTTCCTCTCAGACCCACAGGCACCTTCCCGCTTTTGCTCTTGAGATTCGTCGCAGATTCCTCGAGCAGCACTCGCCGAGTCGGCAGAACCAACTCGGAATCGACGACCGAGTCGGGAATCGGCGATGGGGAATGAGAGAAGAACTGGAAGAAGAAGGCGGCGATAGCAACGCCGATAAGGAAGAAAGGAGCTCTCGTTCGAAACATTCGGGAAACTGAATCACGGTGTTTTCCCTGAAAATCTGAAGAACGTGGTGAATCCAAGGTGGATTCTCCGGTCTCGCTTGTTTGGGCTCTGTCAACGAGCTCAGAAGTCATACTTCTCCGTTCAGTTTTCTCTTTCACAGCCACAAACACTGCCTAAAAACGTCTCAGGCGATTGCTTGCTGGAATTATGGTAGCCGAAAGCGTCAAATGCCGAAACGATCACGCAGTTTCAAGAGTTTTGTAATGGTAACTGACGGAAGGAAAAGAGAGAGTTTGTTTACGCGAGGAAGATGAGAGAGATGAAGAAGAAGGTGATGTGAATTGAGTGAGTTGCATGGAAATTGGCAATATAATCGCTCCAAGAGCGTGGAAGGTGCATCTTGCTCTAATTTTGCAGGTTCAGCATTTTTTTAAGGCAATGATTCCAAGACTCATGCTGGTTGTCATCTTCTCATCAAGTCAACAGAATTTTTGTTGTTCCAAATGTGAGTGGCGAAAAGAAAATAATATTAATAATAAGTTCATTATTATTGTCAAATTTGCACTCCCCACCCCAGATATTTATACAAGCAGAATATTTTACTTTAAATAACGCCATTTTGGTGTTCCGTAACAGAATTATTAACATTTTAATGAGAGAATTATACTCAGATCTCAAAAAGAAGAGAAGAAAAGCAATAATTCCTAAAAATTGTAAAATGAAAAAATGATCCCATAGAGTTGTCAATACAAACTTCTAAAGTTATTAACGAATTGTCAATACAGGTTCTTAAAGTTGTTAATGGAATCATTTTTTTTTTATTTTACAATCTTTAAAAATCATTTATTTATTTATTAGGAACTCAATGTAATTCTCCCCATTTTAATCACCAAACATGGACTTGGACTGTACTGGCCGTAAATTTGAGTCTGATTCTAACAAAAATTATTAATAATTATACAATAATAGTTATTCTTGTTTTATTATAATAACAAAGTTATGCATGCATAACAGAGACCGTTTAATGATTAATATTTTTTTTTTGACAGGTGGTGTAAGAACGACCATGCAAGGGAGGGGAAAAAAAACTAACCAGGATCTGTGGCTGAAATTTCATAGTAATTAAAAAAATATTGTTTAAATTCTGAAGCAACGGAGTAATTATAGTAGGATATAATATTCCATATTTATAATAAGTGGATGAGGTCTCCTGGTGCCTGGTGGTAGCTATCATCTAGATCTGCTTCATCTAGGGAGGGTAGCACTAGCCCCATTCATGCTCCCCACAAAACTATATATATATATATATATAATGCAAATTCTTCGTCCCTCCCATGTTCAGAAGTTAGATGATTAATTTATAAAAATTAAGAAAATCAATTAACTTCTTTATAAAAAAAAATGTGTAGTGAATAGTGATGCTAATGAAGTTTGCTCTACTTGGTAAAAAGTTACTACCTCCGGTCCTAAATATAGGACAAAGTTTATAGTGCAATTTGCAATATAAACTTTGTCCTATATTTAGGACCGGAGGGAGTAATTCATAAATCACAATACTATGAGTTCAAATCTTATTAGTTACTACTGATGTAAGAATCTTATTAATAACAAATCTATAAGTACTTCTTTAGGCTTTTTTAGAACTCGGAAACATGCTTTGGCGTGAGTCTCAAGACTCCGAGACTCGACTCATTTAAATTTTTATCATATAAAAAGATATATGTAGTGATTTTCTTAAACTACCCTCTTCATTTTTTATTGAGCGCCCCTTCCTAGAAACTTCTTTTTATGTGCATTTAATAGGTACTCCATTAATCAAGAAAATATTAAAATTAATTAAAATCAATAAATATCTATTCGGAAAAATAAATAAATAAATAAATAAATATGTAGACATATGTAAAGAGAATAAGTGAGAGAGAATCAATGCAATAGACAGAGTCAACAATAGATAAAGTGAAAAAAAATAAAACACAATAATTGCTTAGACAAACCTAAAATGAAGCTTTTATTTTCTAAGGTTGTCAAACTTACAAATTTAAACAAATTCATGACAATACAATACACTTGTATCATGAATTCAAATTGTAAAATTGTAAGAATTTACTTTTATCAATAAATAAATATTAACAGTGAATAACTAAATAATTGTTGTAAAAATAGTAGATGATGTAAATATCTATGAATTCCCAACTTTTGACTTAACATATCCTATTCTATAACCTCTTTAATGAATAGTCTTTAAGAGTTTTTATTTTTATAACTCAAAGGTTACATATTGCACACTTATGAACATTCATTTTGTTATTCATTCTATGTAACTCTTAGTTGAAATTGGAGGCTTATAAATAAATACTTTATGATATACATTGTAAGTATCCGAATGAATAAGATATTGCTTCCTCTTTTTTTCCAATTCTCTCTTCATCTCTTCCATTTCATCTCTTGTATTTTCCTGTTTTCATAACAATAATTAGAATATAAAATATAACTGTAATTTGATTTAAATATATTTTAAATCAAAGTAATTGAAATTAATCCATAATTTATCATATTGAATAAAGAAATTTTTAATAAAATTCATATACAAAGCCATTAAACATAATCAAATCAAAAAATTTATTAGCATAAGTTTTAAAGTAAGTTAATATGATTTTGTAAGTTAGAAACCTAAAAACGGTAAATTCGGTTTATGAACTCGTAAGTTTAATTGAGTTTACAACTTGCTCGAGTTTAAGAGTGACTCGACACGACTTTATAAGCTGTAAACGTAAAAATGGTAAACTCAAAGAGTCAACTTATGAGTTTGACGACAATGATAAATTGTGATATATTCATTCACAGATTTAAAGTTTATAATAAGAGACGGAGCGGGTATAGTTTAAGGAAAAAGTTATAAATATAAAAGATCAAGTAGAATGAGATCTTATATTTATAAACAAAATAATTTTAAGACTAACCCTTATACTTAGGAAGGTACCTAAAGAGTTTGTATATATGTATGAGCCCCACCAAATTAATGCAAACCAAATATTCCGACTGTATGAGGATTAAATAATTATTTCTGTTATCTTCAGAGAACGGAAAGGAACTATTTTCGTTTGATCTCAACTTTGCATGGAGTATTAGTTTACACTTGACTTTTTATAGTCTGTTTTGATGTATTGATTTGGTTCCAAGACTCGTTAAATTAATGTTAAAATAAAGGAAAAAGACTAACATATCACTTATTAATTTTATCTGGTTGGGTTACGTGGACCTGAGTTAGAATTCAAAATTTTGGAGATTCACATCTTAATAATAATTTAATTAATAGTTAGATGCAATCTCATACACTAAAAAGGGTTTTAAATGTAGTTGCGTGCTTGCGTTATTCATGATTTATAAATTGTGATTTCTTATAAGAGTGAATTACAATGACATTGTTGTCCCAAAAAAATTACAATGACATTGTTCATAAAATTACAATGACAACACTTCCATTTTGCTAAAATTACACAGGCCTTTATCCTGTTTTTAAAATATATACTTTAGTCCAATTTTTAACACAATTAGTAATATTCGGTTAGAGATTTCGAAATACACGATTAGTAACTACAAATATTTAATTAAATTATTTTAAAAAATATTGTATTAAAATTAATAAAATTTTAAAAAATGAATTTAAATTATATTGATTAATTTACCTCATATTATATTAAATCCCTATTTCATTAATTTTTCAACATACTTGTTTGAAATTTCATTTTAGCCAACTTAATATTTAAAATATAAAATATTACTAATAAATAAGTTTACATAATTAAAAAATTTTTGATTAGAAAATGCTAAAAATATATGCATTAAAAACTTGATTAATGTTAATTATTTTTAAAAATATATTTTAAAGAGGAGTATTTGATTTAAAACATTTGATTATACTAGGGGATGAAAATTGAATCTCGAAGATAGAATACGTGTGCCATATAACTATTCGTTTTGTAGGACATTTATATAGATTTTAAGATAGACAATATTTTTATCATTAAAATAAAATATAGGGCCATAGTGCATTTTACGCTTTTTTTTTTAATAAATGTTATAATTTAGTGGAAAAAGAAAAACAACCTGGCCTCTTCTGGAAGCATAAAAAAATACGACTTTTGGTGATGGATAATAGATAGGTTGGAATGATTTGGGGCCAAATTATTCAACATCAACTCATTATTGACGAGACTCCTTCAGTCAGAGGTAATTACTAATTAGGCATTTAGGCCACAACAAAGACTAAGGAGATTCATTATCTTCCTTTCCTATTTTTTTTTTTCTTTTTGCCCGAATTATCTTCCTTTCCTATTAATTCTTGAGAAAGAGATAGTTATGAATAGACCTGAAATTTCAAAAATAATTTATTTTTGGAAAAAAATTAATATTTTAGTCTCTAAAGTTGTAACGTAGTATATTTTAGAAAATAAAATCCTACATATTTTAGAAAATAAAATTATATATTTAATGAAGTGTAAGGACCATAATTTTAGATAGCACGAACTAAGTTATAATAAGTTAAAAAGAAGGACTGAATTATTCTAATTCTAAATCAAATTTATAAAACTGAATTGTAATAGAGTCAAAACTGTAAAAACTAAAAAAAAAATTGATTTTCCCTTTATATTTTGACCTAAATTTTTATACTCCCATGCTTTAAGGCTGAAAAGGGTTGAAACTTTAATGAGATAAACCACCTTGAAGGACCATGATTGGGGGTATACTACACATTCCTGTACTAACATGGTTTTCTCTTGTAAAAAAAAAAAAATCAAATGATGTATTTCTAAAATTCTAAAACTGCAAAACTTGTACATTTATTTCAAGGATTAAAAACACATTTTTCATATAGAATAAATCGGAATTGGATTATTGCAGCATGCACGTCCCCTTCAAGCTTTATTGGCTCTATGTGAATGGTAGAAATAAAAGGGCAAGTGGAAGAAGCATCTTATGCAATCACGTTAGGGTGCACCACAAACTCTTTTACAAAATAACATTAATAATGGTAATAAGAACAAGGGGCCTAAAACTTACAAGTAAAAGCACTTGGAGAAATCTTTACAAAACATGATGATACATAATGAATAATATTCCCTCAACAACAATAAGAAGTTAGAATCGGCGGATATCTTTGGGAGTCCTGAAATTGAGGGGATGGGTTTCTGGTGTTGCAGTTTCGTCTTCTTTCCACATTTTGACTGTCTTGTCAGCTTCACAAGTAATAAGCCTTGAGCCCGTTGCATCGTAGGTTAATGCATAAATACCAGCTTCACTGTCCAATGACCCTGGTAAAGTAATCCAATTTGGATTCATTCATTCATGATACCCAATATCAGTTATTGTATATTTGTATCCACACACACACAGTTTGTCTTTCTTTTCACAATATTTTTGTCCTTTGATAACTTCTTTTAGCCCCCCAAGTAGGGATATAGAGGTCATTTCCCTCTGTCCCTCGATTTAATTCAGTATAATAAATGAGGCCAAACGACGAAGATATCAGTATTATTTGCACAAACACTAACTCCTTAGCAAGGATGGTTTTAAATTTTTTCCTCTTTATAATACCACTAGTGCAAGAATAACCTGAAAACTAAACTGTACTATTTATGGCTTATAAATAATGTGACCTGTTAGAGATTTTATAGGATACATAGATATATAGATTTCAAATGGGTACAGATGTACATACCGGGTTGTACGATTGTTTGCGCCTGCTGAAAATTGTGCCCACTCTTCCAATCCCAAAACCACATACTCCCGTTGTCACCTTCAACCAGAAGGAAAGAAGCCTCAAGTCAATGAATGTGTGAACATATATTTTATACACACGTTAACGTTAGTTCATTTTGAACTCTTCTGACAAGCCATCAAATTGGCACGTAAATATACACTAGAGGTACTGTTAGAAGTCCATACCTCCAGTGACCATCACACCCTCCTCATTGACAGCCATTGCATTGATGATAGTTTTCTGCTGAGAGCTGCATACAAGTAAATCAGTAAAGAATAATGGCGAAAATATGTTACTAGCGGGAAACCCAATTAAGAATCACTTAACAAGAAATCAGCATCATAATATCAATTCTAATTTGAAGGGTTTTAACCTTCTAAACAGTCGCAAAAGTAAAATGGATTGAAATGCACAATACAGTTCAATAGTTTTAGAGAAAAATAGTAGGCTTGAAATGAAACTTCTCTACTAGTTATTATGTTTTAGTTCTGAGTAATCAATCAAATTTTTCATACCGATCCCAGATTATACAAGACTAAGAAACTAAAAACATGTACTGCTCGCAAGTTAAACCACTCACAGCATGTTGTGTAAAAATTCTCCTTTTGGGAGGCTGAATTTCTTAATATTGTCGGCTGATGCAGATGCAAAACACTGCCTGAAGGATACAGGAAGGGAAGAGGGTGAGAAGATAAAACGGAATACAACTTTTAAATAGAATCAACCACATTTAATCATATTTACAAGCAACAAATAAAAGATATGGACACATACTCCTTGGGATGTTGGGCCATTGCTCGAACTGATTTTTTATGGTTTGTAAGTGTCACCATTGTTTTACCTGCAAGGATTCATCACGTCAAATCAATATAAAACACATACAGAGAATAAGATGCAAGATGAGGAGACAAACAGAAGAAATAAAAAGGGAAAACCATAAATTACCATATCTAAGGTCCCAGAATTTGATGGTAGTGTCATGGGAACCAGTGACAACTTGTGGATCCTGTAAACATTACAAGAAAAGCACCTCTATATGACTGACTATCAACAGATAGGTAAGGTAAATATATAATAATAGCTGCAATTAAATGTCGAATTCCATATATTTTTTAATTGTCGATTCAAACAACTTCAAATTAAGCCATCTACCAATTCAGCCTGTTTGTCAATGGTTGGCCATCTCATGAAGTCACAAAATGTAAAGCTATTGACAAAAGTATTGACCCCACAGAACAGTGTGATGTGCCACTATAATTAAGTAGACTAGACTACCAGAATTCAGGCAAATGCAATACAGCTAGATATATAGACAACAGAATGAGAAGCTACGTACAGTTGGGCGGGTAAATACAGAGCAGACGGTGTTGTCGTGACCAGATAGTGCATGAATTTGCATTTTACTGCGTACATCCCATACCTGAAAAGTTTGACGCATCAGAACATAGTTATCCCCTTTCAAATTTTCATTAATAAGAAAATGTAAAGTTAGTTTAATAACATTCAAACTGAAGGGTGGCATCCATCACAATTTTTCATGAAGTGCCATATTGACAAGTCCATACTCGGCAAACAGAGTCACGTCCTCCAGTAAGCAAAATGTCTATCGTGGGATGAAGAGCCAGGCAATAAACACCGCTTAGATGACCATGATAAGACCTGATAACCTAAATAAAATCCATATGCATAAAAAGTTAAAAGTCTTTAAGAATTCTGAAATTCCAACCACAAAATTGGTGAAATGCGACTTACCTTATTTTGTTCAAGATCCCAGCATTTGACTTGCTTGTCATCACCAGCAGAAAACATGTAGGTATGTTTTTGGCTAACAGCAAGGCCTACATACAAAACCCACGGTTATTATTGACCCGTTTTGCAATTATTGCCCCCACTGGCATTAATATTTTGTTAGAATCTTACCTCTTACTTGTTCAATGTGACCTGTTAATGTGAGCTTTAGCCTTCCACTTGCCAAATCCCATATCTGCCCAACTGAACATTTAGCAAAGAAAATACTGCCTTTTGACTGGGTACATAATATTCTAGACATGAAAAGACATCAACATGTCCACATTTTTAACTACAAAATGCGAGTGGTAGTACTGGAGTCATTAATAGAGTAGGTGACAGGAAGCACAAAATTGACACCTAGAGAAAGGTAGACTCCTCACAAGGACAGCATATGTAATTAAGCAAAGGCTTTGTTTCTCATCGGATTATCAGATGATATTGTGTAATAAGAAAAAAACGAATATGAAAACTATTAATAACAACTAAAAAAATCCTGCTCAATATGCATTTCAGGATTAGATACCTTGATAGTTCGATCTGCTGAACCAGTACAAAACCAAGTATTGCTGGGATCAACAGCAATAGATCTAACCCATCCCAAGTGACCACTGATAACCTATACAAACCAAACCAAACATCTTATCAAGTTCATAATTCAAATTAAAGACTCCACCAAGAAGTAATGCAGCCAGACATGGTCATAGTAAACAAATCAATATATTAGTGACACAGAAACCAATTTGTCAAGACATAGGGTGAGAATAGTCATGCTGGAAAATTGAATTGCAATTTGCTAAATGACTTCAGTTAATGTGATGGTTCACCAGACAAACCAGAAAAATGAAAACACACTCACTACAACCCCCAACTTGAATATAATTCAGAAAATAAATTCTAACTTAATCTCACTACATAGAACATGCCATGTAAATTAACAGAGCACACACAAATTTGCCAATCAGAAATTCATCACAGTGCATTGAAAAAATATCAACAGAAAGATGATTATTGGACAAATAAAATAAAGCATGTAAGTACAAAAACGCATAAAAAACGTCAAGCTCCTCTAGAAATTTGAAGTGATAAGTAGCAACAGAAGTTTCCAAGGAAACTTGTTGGACCTTTATGCATATAACTGAGCAACTCATTTCAACAAGAAAAGCCTACCATGCTAATGCTACTCTTCAACCATCAAGATCTGCTTAAGGGGTAAGAAACTTACCCTGTAGTTCCTCCATGGTGCATGCCAAACAGGGCGTGGCCATTTACTTGGGATTCTTTCCATTAAAGCAGATGTTGATAAATTCCTGTAATGTACAAACTAATACCATTTAATCAAATAACGCCATTGAATGTCAATCACGAGTCATATATAATTAAAATCTTACAAGGTAAAATGCAAACAAAAATATTGAGAAAACAGCACAATATAAAGGACACAACCAACAGTTTACATATTATACTCTTTTCGGAGAATAAAATAAGCGTCCTTAACTATGAATTGAAAATCATTCTTAAATCTCTTAAAATATAAAACAAGTGGGAAGAGCTAAAACCTTTCAGAAGTACCAGGGGCAGAAATAACTGCTGTACTTTTGCTTGGAAAGCCAAGATCTTTCCTGTTGAGAAACAAAAGCATAAGCAAGATGGGACTTTAACAATGTTTTTCCAAAAAACCTGTGTGCTGAATGTATTGTAATCCACAAAAGGGAGGGTCAGTATGCATCAATGAATCAACATTAGTAATTCCACTCTGAAGCCATGAATAGGATGGCCCCTCTTAAATTCTCTGAAACATTTTTCATTCTTTCAACTTTCTCCACACACTTCACTGGGCCCTCACAACTTTGTTTTTATTCTTTCAATATTTCTTTACACATTTAAATAGAGTTTAATTAAGTTTATCACACAAAGAAAAAAATATCCTGTTCCAAAAAAAAAAAAAATTTAAACCTCTCTACATGATAAAAATTAAAATGAAAAGTCAATTGGAAAAGAGAATTTCCTAAGCAATTTTATCTTTCTGAGGTTTTGAAAATAAAATGTCTTACCTTTTTTGGCATAGTTAAGCTATGTTATCTTTAAGCTGCTTAAAAAAAATCCTCATAACATAAAAATTTAAAATAATAGCTTTCTCCAAGTTTATGTAAATCAAACAGGCCTTACAAATGATATTTTGGAATCTCATATACAATCAGATTACATAGCAAATCATAGAACCATGCAAAAGCTAATCATTCTCAACAGCTATAAAAGGCTGATGTTTCAGACTTCAGAGATCACAAAAATGAATAATCTAAGTATAACATACAATCAGATAATATATCAAACTACAAAGCTATGCAAAATATGATGATTTTCAACAGCCATAATAGTAATCTAAGCACCCCAGAAAAACAGTAGGACAAGAGGGAGTACGTACGATGCTGCAGCTGGCATAGATGGGCCAACTACCAAAGCATTTTGTGCTGCTACTTTCTGGGGATCTTTGGAATCTTCTGGACCTATGAACAATGACAAGGAACAACTATCCGAATTAGAGCCCTAAGAAATAGCCTCTACGATTTATGTAAGAAGAATTCCATGGGAAAATGCTATCAGCAGCTCACAAAGTGTCAAAAGGGGGAAAAAGATAGCAGAAACAATGACATAAATCTAAAGTTCCGTAAATAGCACTGAATTTCAAGAGGACCAACCAAAATGTGATGAAAACTAAGAACCAAGAGCCATGTATGGACTACAAATAAAATCACTATAGAGAAAGTATATCATGATCATTTATAAGTCAATTATTCCGTATTAAATTCAGCTAGCATTCTTGCTAGAGAAATCATATTGTAGACCAGAACGATAATTACGGTAACAATACCTGGAAGAGCAAGTGCATTAGAGGGCCCTGGCTGTTGGCTCTGATCTGATTGTTGACGAGGTTGATTAGCAGTGCCTTTGATTCCAGCATACTCCACATTTGCCTAAGTTTCAATAATTAACAGGAAAAAACTTAAAAGCTACTCAGATATATCTTAAGTTCGACAAATTCGCTTTTAGAGCCAACCAGATGACTGTTTTGATGCGGGTCAGAAATTTCAAATGAATACTAAAATATTCAAAGGCAACACTACGCTGCTCTACCGAATTAACCCCCTCCCCAACTTACTAACCTTGTGGCTAATGCGAATTCTCTTGCTGCATAACAAAACACACAAGAAAGGGGGAAAATAGTCAAAGATTGTGCCTTGGGACTCAAAACAACAAATTAAAAAGTCACAACTTAAAGACTAGACATGAATGAGAATAATCAATCAGTTATAACTCCGAACAAGACTTAGAAGAGTACCTAGATGTCAATTGAAAATAAAAAATACGAAAAAAAAAAGAACAAATCAATACCTCTCGGCGTCAGGTGGAGCAAGCTGGCCATGGATGGGAGAGAAGAGATCGAGAGCACGCTTGAGGGACTTGAGACTTAGTTTCTTGAGTGATTGTGGCTCAACCGGCTCCAATTCTACGGCGGGACCCGGCATCTTTGAGCTTCAATGTCTGCCTCAACTGTTAGGTTTTCAGCACTCTTTACTGCTTCACTCAATACTTCGTCGATGGAGGAGCAGACATATGAAAAGAGGGAACGAGAGGGTTTGAGCGAAGCTGGAAAAGATGCACCGGCTTTTTGTGCAGCCTGTAGTGTGAATAGTGAGTATATTTAAAATTACATCATTATATTTTTTTAAAAAAATGGCCAAATATAAAATTTTAAAATCAGATCAATCAATATATATAGCATTTAAATACTCATTAACGATATGGGAAAAATTCTGGAGCAAAAAAAAAAAAAAGTCAATCATTATATAACTTTTACCATTTATATAGTTAGACAATCCCAAACTTGTGTAATTACAGGAGCCAGCAATCTAGGCTATTGATCAACATTTTAATTATTAAAAATTCAATCTATTACAGGATATGAAAATATGTATAGTCCTGTGTGGCTTTCCTGTACTAACCCCATTTATCACTCTGCTTTTTTTTTTCTGGTAATTTACAGGTTTGGATCAAATGGAACATGCAACACTCTCCGGGTGACTGCAAGACATCAAAGTGGCCCTGGCTCAGAGTCTTCGGCTCTCTATGCTGGCTAATCTGGAAGAATAGATGCAGAAAAGTTTTTGAAGGCAACTCTGAACTTCCAACTCAACTAATCCACAGAGGGCTTCATTTTCTACATGAAGGCATCGAAGAGGGCAGGTTCAAACATAAGATCTTTAGAGTTCCAGACAGAGACACTGAAGGTTGGAATGTCCCACCAGAAGGCTATGTTCGGATTGATGTAGACGCTGCGGTCGACAAACATGGGAACTCTGCTGTTGGAGGAGTAGTGCGTGACAACCAAGGAGCTTGGATTTGCGGTTTCCAGCAAAACACGGGTTTCAGTTCCGGCTCAACTGCCTCAGAGATTCAAGCAATCAGCATTGGTCTAAAGTTTTGTAAATCCAGAAATTTCAGAAGGATCAGGCTTTATACTGATTCATTAGAAGCAATCCAACTACTATACCAGTCTGGGGGTCATTACCACCCGCTACAGTTCGAAGTGGAGGAAGTAAGGAAATTAATCTTCAGAGACTGGGATTTAGAGATTCATCACTGTCACAGAGAAGCCCTCAAATGTGCTGACGCTTTGGCAAAAAGGGCCCTGGACTTGAACAACGATTTGCATCTACTGTATCTCCCACCGGTTTTTTGTTTGGCTCAACTGTTAGCTGATCTCAGCTAATCTTTTTGGGTTATGTAGCTTCTTGCTTTGGTTTTTCTTCGGTTCTTGTACTTTTGGCCGCTGTGGCCTCAAGAGGGTTTTTTCCCTCTTGTCACTTCTAATTAAAAAAAAAAAATGTATAGTCCCCAAAAAAAAGATGGGAAAAAAAATATGCGTCCAACTTTTTAATTTTTCCCTAATATTCGGAGCAGTTTTTACTTTAGATTCTAATTAGTTATATATAATAGTGATGAGCATGGTGCCCAGGAGCCTGGTATATCCACGTGAGCCTTATAAAAAATGGCCTTGACCGGTTCAAAAAAAGTGGCCCGAAAAAAATTTGGGCTTTTTTGGGCTAGGCGAACTATCGGGCAGGGCCGGGCATCAGGCAAGGAGTGGCGCCCAGCCCAGAAAATTATATACAATTTATTTAAAATATGGATTATTTTATATAAAATAACCAGTATTCTATACGTTTTATTTTATTTAATAGATACATATTATTTTATTTTTATGAAACATTTTATATTATTATTTAATATCCATTCATCATAGTTTACATATAGTTTATTGTTTTTTGGATAGACGTGGTTTTTTGATTTTGATGGATGATACAAAGCATTAAAAAGTTGAGATCAAAAACAAAAATTTTAGTTTCTTTGGAGTCTTTATCGCAATTTCACCTATTCATATCAATCAATATTTATACCCAAACACATGCATATTATTTCATAATTTGTCATGTAATTATTAAGACATATGTTAGTTTTTTTTTTTTTTAGTTTCAAGACTCAAGTTATAAATTTATTTTAAGATATCTCAAGGTGTGAAATTATGGAATGTATTTGATGTTTTTAATAGTATTTATTAGGTATAATTGGAGTTTTATACATATAGTATTAGTCAGGGAGTTACCACTAGGGAAGGGAAACTCGCCCTGCCCAGCCCATCCTTGCCCAGCCCAAAATGGTTAGGCCTTCTACCAGATAGGGCTTAGCATTGGGCTGCAACATGTAGCTCATTCATCCTTTGGCCTAGGCATCAGGTAGAGGTCTCACCCAGCACAGCCCAACCTATACCCACCACTAAATTATATAATTAGAAGAAGAATTGATTATACCATGTGAAGAAATGAGTCAAATGACTCAAAAGTTATTATTATTATTTTTAAAAATATGATGTCATATCAAAATGAATAAATTGGAGGAATAAGAGTTAGAATTAGTAGCTATGTTTACTTTAGTTCTGAATATAAAACTACAACTATTTTGTTTTCCAAATATATAATTTTAAGGCAATGATAGAAAGATGGAGCCTCTACCTCTTACTCTACCTCTTACTCTTTTTTTGCCGAATACTCTACCTCTTACTCAGTTGCTTGTTTATTCATCAAATCACATGACTTACTTTGTACCTTGCAGGACCATTCCTTCTGCTGCATCAATTTAATGTTATTTAACATAGAAACTTTTTTTTTCAGGAAAAAAAAAACACTGAAATGGAAGCATATGAATTGTCTCTTGCATATGTAAAAATGTTTTTACGTTTCTCTACAAAATCATATACTCTCAAACTTCTACACCATCCACAAGTTGCATACTTGTTTTCACAATTTGATCTGATCTCCTGTTCTTATAATCCCATTTATCTGCCTTCTGCAAAGTCCTGTTTGCTACAAATGAATCTGCATAGACTCAATGTGGGCTATTGCTTTGTAACTTCGAATCCAATTCTTCTTAATTAGTCCAAAACTTTCAAGCTTCACCAATGCTACCAAAAAACGTCACACTTTTGTAGATCATCCAATCCACTGATTAAATGTTTAATTGCAAAAAATAATAGTACTATAATACATAATAACTCACTTAATGTAAGAAGTTTACTAATGGGAAGAAAATGTCTGTCTTGATATTGAGACAAAGGCAGACAAATTTAACCCATTTGTTCATTCTAATAGTGGCTTGCATAGTCTTTCCAAGCAATTGATCTCTTCTTTACACGATAGAGTTTGGCTCAATAAATGTGAAAATCCACATACATATATAGCTTTGCATAATTCAGCATCTTAAAGCTGATTCTATAACAGCAAGTGAGAAGTGAGAGCAGAAAGGAATACAAATATTTACTAACAGCTAATTACACCATTTACGATTTCCTGTACAAAAAGATGCTCTTCTTCTGTTCACTATAGTTTTCACTGTAACTTAGTTACAGATATAAACAACAACAATTCCTTATGTAGTATATGTGCCTTCTGTATGTATTTTGCTGTAGTACTTGCCAAAAGAGTTAATGTTTGGAATGATGAACATGCCGTAAATTGAAGCTCTCTCTCCCTACAGAGGAATCCACCCCTGTAAACGAGGAATTAGTAAATCTCATGCTAATTTTGAAGCTTTATCTAGAGGCAAATGAAAGAGGATATATAAATTTCTTGTACCTTGATTAGTCCCATCTCAGTGCCACAAAGAATAATGTCATTGGCAGAGAGGAGACTTGTTATCTTGCTTCCTGCTGATATTCTTCCTACTTTTTTCTGGGTCCTTCTCAACCATATCTGGTTTTTGGGAGGTGAATTTAAACGTGAGTCAGTTCAATCATTGGCTTCTGGTTAGATTTGTACACACAAAATTGCATATTATATAGGGTTAAGAGCAAATTTGCCCCGAAAGTTTTCGCTGTAAAGCAATGTTACCCTAATAGTTTTTTTAGGTTCAATATTGCCCCAAAAGTGTTAAAATAGAGCAATGTTGCCCTTTACTATTAAAAACTTAACGGTCAACGTCAATTTTTTTTAGTGGTCAACGTTAGTTTTTTGATGGTATGGGGCAACATTGCTACGTTTGAAACTTCCGGGGTGACATTGAACTTGAAAAAACTTTTAGGGCAATATTACTCTTCAGCAAAAACTTTCAAGACAAATTTGTACCTTAACCCTATTATATAATTCTCAAATAGTTTCCATTTTTCTCTGTGCAAAAATCAGTGCAAAATGACCCAAAATGGAGTATAACTCTCATTTTTTTAAGGGAGAGTCATTATGTGGTCCCAAGGAAATAATGTAATCACCAAAAAGTCTGACAACAAGTGAGCAACATACAATGACAAGTTCCGATACAACTGGTTCATATTGCTCATTTATTATTGGGACTTTTTGGTAATTACATTCATTTTTTAAGACTTCATAGTGATTCCCCCTTTAACAATACAGTGCTGAAGCTGATAATTTATGCTCGGGTACTTTGAATTACCTGAATGTTATTTGCTAATGAGCTGGTGACTATGTATATGAAGTCTTCCACTACTTCCATGGCATTGACACTATCTCCTTTGCCAGTAAGAATGGAAATTTGAGGTTTCCCATTTCTCTTCCATTCCTGGATATTTCATTTATGTCAGTAAAAAGCAACTATGTACACAATCTTTGTATGCTCATGGTTATTACTCTTACCTGCAATGTTGAGCCTTCGATGTGCCTACTTGCGCTATAAAGCCAATCTCTATATGCAACAATTGTATGAATGGGTTTGTTTTGTTTCCTCCAACTCTTTGTTGGTGCTTTGATTTCTAGTTCCCTATTGTATGTTGTTGAATACTCCTGAAATAGGGTATTAGGTCATTCTTGTCTACTATTGGAATCTAAGTATCTGCCCAACAACAGAAAGCTAAAACTTACCTGTATGCTTGAATCTGTGCATCCAGCATAAAACCTTCCTTGAGTCATTGCCATGCACTTTACATGCTTACCCTTCAAAATATTTTTTACTTCTCTTGATTCGCCCACTAACTGCAGAAGAACAAAATGGAAAAAATTTCTATTGTAATTGCCCCCAAACGTTTGTTTGTTGTAGGCAATAACAACTCTTTTTCACAAATCATGGAAGGTTTTGAACCATCACCTTGATTCCTTGGCCCTGAGTGATAGCAAAAATCATTTGTCCATGTGCATGCAAATGATGAATTGGTTCCTTGAAGACTATGACTTCAATGCATTGCAACTTCCGATCGATCATTTTCCAGACCTATTGGATTTAAGTGATATTGAGATTATCAGCTCATTCTTGGCATTATGAGACTAAGTGGAGATAGAAAGTGGTGACTGTGAACGAAGTTCGGTCGTACCCTTAAGGTTTTATCAGCAGATCCACTTAAGAGGCTGTCTGATGGTTCAAGAAGTGAAAAGCATGTGACTGACTTCTTGTGCTCCTTAATGTCCCATACAAGAGTGGCCGATTGCCCCCGGATATCCCAAACCTGTTTATAAAATAATTTAGCAAAACAATATATGGGCATTAAAAAATGCAAAAACTAATCAAATTTGATTATGTGCTAGTGTTTCTTGCCTTGATTGAGCCATCTGAATACCCACTGAACAGAAGTCCTTTGTAAAATATGAGGGAGCAAACAGCTGCACTGAAGTTGTGGCCAACCTCAAGGATTTGTGTGTGGACACAAGAAATACGCTGCTCATATTGTCATAGTGATATGACAATATTCCAAATGGATTTTGGTTAGTCCAGATTAGCTACACTATACTAAGTTACTAAAAGCTAAAGAAAATTGGTAACCTCCTTGGAAAGGAAAAGAGAAGATGTTTAAGCTCGTTTTGCCATATAGTCACTGTATGATAATCTCCTGTGCATTGTCCAGATCTTTTGCACAATCAAATTTTATGAATACCTTATGGATAACTTCGCAAGTTCTTATTTATAAATGCATGCAATTCTTGCAACTACGCATGTGAATACTCACTGATATGTTTGGCAGCAAGTAATCAGCTACTCTATGCAATTCCTCAGCCATCCAGGTTACATTTGAAAGGCGTCGCAGTGATTCCTTCACGCCTTCTGAGAAATGAATAAGTTTTTGCATTCCTATAAGAAAAAGATCGTCTGACTTAGTAGGGTAAATCATTATAGATCATGGAGTATAAAGATCATTACAAACAATGTTGTTTACCAAGGTTGATGAAAAAGCAATCAATGATAATACCATTTGAGAGGAAAAGGCAAAGCAATACTTTTGGTTTTAAACATAAAATAAATCAACACGTAAAGCTGTCACAGAAGTCCTATTGATCTTCAATATTTATGTTTTGGCCAATATGTTTCATAAGTTAATAATGTATTATGGTTGTTACTTGATATTATCATGCAAGGGTTATTACCTTTACCAGAGGTGTAGTTAAAGATGCACAGACATGCTAAAAGTCTTTCTTCCATCTCCATCCCAGGATGCAAAAATTGAACAATTTCACTTAGTAAGATCTCACATGCAGAATATCTTATGCTATGTGGGCTTTTTGATATCTGACAACCAAGCCATGCAATTGCTACAAGACAGTCTCTTGAAAGTCTTTTTATTTTGCTTTTTAGCCCCTTCTCCAAAGCATGGAAGATCGAATCTTCGATGCATAAGATATACTTGGCAATCTTACCACACCATAAATCTGTGCTGGTATCCTGCATGTTATGAAATTTCTTCATTTTCATAATTATTTCCTGCACACTATACCTGTAATACTTTATAGGGTTAAGGTGCAAATTTGCTTTGGATGTTTTTGCTGAGAAGCAATGTTGCCCTGGAAGTTTTTTCAAGTTCAATGTCACCTTGAAAGTTTCAAAACATAGCAATTTTGCCTCATATGGTTAAAAAAATAATGTTGACGGCTAAGTTTTTAATGGTAAGAGGCAACATTACTCCATTTTAACACTTCTGGGGCAACATTGAATCTAAAAAAACTTGTGGGGCAAATTTGCATCTTAACCCTACTTTATATAGTTTGAGCTTCCTCAAATATGACTGTTCTTGACAGCTAGCTCACCTGCAGGCTTTGATCCGAGCAGTTGAAGTTTCGTATCATATTCTGGGGATATGGAGAGGTCAAACCAGTCTTTTTTAGCAACCATACCACTGTATATGATTCACCATTCCAAGCATATGTTCCAGCAAGATTTGATAGAATCGATGCAGATAACATCTGCTCTGAGCTTTCTTGAGATGCCAATCCCCTAAGCAGGACCTGCACTACTTCCTCCCTAAACTCACTTTTGCTGGTTGAGTTCTGCATTTTAATGCTTATACCGTTTAGTAGTCTGAATCATCGGTTTTCACAGGCTTACTTGTTTGAATTATTTTGTTGCACATATATCTAAATTTTCTTGAGAAGAATATAAATGTTTATGGGTTAATGTTAAATAATCATGTAGTGATCACTTATGAATGGAATTTTATGACCCAATAATTTTACTCATTTCAAAACTTACCAATGCATCTAACTGAAGCAATATGTTTGCAGCTAAGAGTTGGTGATCAGATTGTAATTGATGGACACACAGCATCAGTATCTGAATAACATTGGTACCTCCCTCTTTTTGCATCCTCTGCAACAGACTAATAGCTGAAGACCTGAAGAAAGAAGAAAAAATAAATTACATAAAGCTCTCCTATGTTCACAAGGACTTGGTGTAAAAGCGAATATATGAACAAAGCATGATTGTTTCTGACTATGTAACCTCTTTTCTTTTGTAGGTCTGGTTGTCACACTAGTGACCAGACTCATAAAAGTGTATAAGGGAAAGCAAACATACACTTATACATGCACTTGGAATACTTTTAGTGAGGCATATACTTTTTTGAAATGCAGGATGAAACATACTGATATAAAGATTTTCACATCACTAACTATTGATATAGAACGCAGAATGGAATATGGTTAAAGTAGTTATACCGAGGTATGCAAAGGATTTCATGAAGAAATTCGAGCGACATGTGTTTGGCGTGATTGCTGTCTGTCTTCAGGAGTTGAATAAAAGGGGCAAGAGGAGTGAATTGAGATATGTACTCTCTGCACTGTGGATCAAACTGCATACACTTTATAAGAATGATGATCAAAGAGAAAAACTCTTTCAGATTATCGTTTCTTGCAACTTCAAGGAGTCCACTGAGAACGTGAGGAGAACTGATAGCAGCCAAATGCATGTTATTTGTGGCATAATCAAATGAAGTTACCAGTTCTTCAATGATCATCAATGAAGCTGCATGAGGTGTTAGCAAAAGTGACTCTGGCTTACCCTTGTAACTACGGGAAGTGCACACGATCTCCATTAAAGTTGGCAAAAGTTCCAACGTTTTAATATCTATGGGAGATGGATTTATTAAGTATATGAGAATCGCAGCCTCGTGGACATTTTGTTTTAGAGCACTTGCCAGATCATACAACTTCAAACCTTTCTTCTTTATGTCTTCTATGATTGACTTGTTCCTTGAAATAATAGTTGTCAGCATAGAAACCGATGCCCGTATTTCCCTTTCCTCTTTGGAGGTAGAGATAGCCATTAGCAATTCATCCAAAATTACATCCTTTAAGAAAGCATATGTACTACAAGATGAACTACAGAAACTCTCGTAAATGGATGCAATATCTGTTGTATAGTCTTCAATGCAATTTCCTAGTGCTTCTGAATGATGCAAAACTGAACTTTTTATTTCAATTGGTCCTGCTAGTTCACTGATGAAGTATCTTCTGGAGTGTGAACTTACTTCCATTAAGTTTCCTGGGTCTGATGATCTCAGCAATTTTCCTTCAGAACTTTCTGCATGATTTATTTGGTTGATCCTGCATTTTTGGGCTGACATAAATGCTATTGGATCAAAGACATGTGATTTTTGAAGCTGTAAAGCTTCTTCAATGAGTTTGTCATCGATATTATAATTGCTTTCTCCATCTATGTACTTTGAGATGGTCGAAGCAATGTCTCTCATTGAAGTGGAGAATCTTCTTGAGTCAACGCTAACCACCTTCCTTTGATCTAACTGTTCATGCATTAGATTTTGGGGTTCTTGTTGCCAACCGGTACACTGATATAGCTTCCTGCACAAAAGTCGGTAAATTAAATTCTAGAAGATAAACGTAAGAAAAAGTGAAAGAATCTGTTAGAGGGGCAAACCAGTCAGATGTTTTTGGCATCGGATCATCTTCATTTGTCATGTTGGTTCTGATGTGATATTTACTGCCATCAAAATTTACCTGATTTAAATAAAGATGAGTTAGTATTCACCTGTAGATTCTGATCTATTTGTCATGCTTATATGCAGAAACATTATTCCTAGTTCATTTTTGTCAACTATGAATCTTCAAAAAATAATTACCAAGTCCCTTTTGTCTCTAAAGCCCTCATAGCAAGAATCTACTGAACTTGAGATGCTAGACTGGCCTTCTATCAACATATCCTTGAGGCATTCAAAGCTTGAAGCTCTTTGATGTTTTTTTCTGTGAAGCTGAGCCAAGGCTTTCCTGCGGTCTTTACTTTTAGCAATATCCATGAATCCATTTACGTTGTCGGTCATGACAGGATTCACATGTTCTTGAAGATCAAGTGGATGCACCTTCTCATACTGCATTGTATTTATGCCACAAAATACAAACAAAAAAAAAAATTATGCATCTAACACTTCTGCATCACTACACTGGTGTGAAAATTGAATGCACTGATTTATGTATGCTAATAAAGGAAATAAGTACAAGGCTTTACCATATTGGAAGTTCGCAATCCAGAGGCCTCTTGAACTCTATAAGAAGATACGCGACTGATATTTGGCTCAATCCTGTAAAAAAAAACCAAAAAGAAGTCAAGAATTGTGGAGCTATAAGCACCAAAAAGAAAAGGGAAATTTATAAAATCAGCTGCAATTTTAGTTCTTTCTCTTCAGCTCAACATTCTAATCTTTAAAGTGCTGCTTAATATGTATAAAGGGTTTGTAATTGAGAGTGCATCACATGAGCTTGTTACTTTTACCGTTACTTGTTTCAAAGCTTAAAATTCTCAGTAATTGGATGGCCAGAACTTTAGTTCTCATGATTGAGAACACATTAATGTCTAAGAAACTTGGCTCTGCTAAATTTAAATCTCTTGCATGTCAGAGAATAAGGCCAAAAAAATAAAAATAAAAAACATGTCAATAAAAGGATTAATCTTACATGGAATGTACTGATTGTTCTCTGCAATACCTGCGCCACCATGGAGTCTCTGCATAAAACATGACCCTATAATACATCAAACACTCCTTATATTTCCTTGCCATTTCCCTTATAGCTGTATTGATCTCCTCTTCAATATTATTATTTGCAGAATCAGATTCCACGCTCTTCTTACTGATACCTCCTCCTTCAAGAGGGAAAAGAGTCTCACAAAGCTGTGGAGCAAATTCTGTGCAAACAAGCTTAGGAGAAACCAATACTGCTTGCAAAAAATGCAGGGCAGCTTGCCACTCATCACCTTGAAGTTTCTTAACAACTGAGAGGCAAAAGTATGAGCAACAAACCAAGTAACGATTTGGGATTGTGGCTGTGACACCTTCTTCATCAAGCATGGCTGGAACCTGAAGCATCTGTTCTGTGTTACTTAGCCTAAAGGACCTTTCTTCAGGCTCTTGAGCCTGAATTGCAGCTTCAATGGCGTCAATACCCCAATACAGATTTGACAGAACTTGATGCTCTGAGAATTCAAAAAACTCTTGCTTTTGAACCCTTAATCTGGAGCTGCATCTCAGTTTAAGGCCATTCCTTGCATTCTCAATGGCTTCAAGAATGTACTTGTTGATTGAAACAAGAACCCATATGGATTTCAGGTCAGGCATTTCACCAATCACAGAGGGAGGAGGAGAAGGGTTGGAGTTATTAGGCATAATGTTGTGAAAAGTTGAGAAATGGGAAGGAGGGGGGGGGGGGGAAGAAAGAAATGAGAGTCTCTGTTGTAATTTGCAAGTTTCCAAAGAAATGGAGGTTCTCTTTTATGCACCCTAAAGTAGCAGTTTCGTCCCGTGACTGTGCCAACAAGATTCCAAAGACTCGTTTCGGCCACTTGTAATCCTTTAGAAAAACAAGTTCACGTGTAAAGTTTAAATCTTTTTTTTTTCCTCATTAGATAACTAGGTCGAGATTTTTCACAGCTTACGTATGTGTCTGTTTGTGTATATATTATTTAAAACCCACTTACAAACTCCGATAATCATATCATACTCCTATAAACATCGTTCTAATATTTTACACAAACCCTGAGATGAAAAGGGCCGTTGCCAGATCCACTCGGTTTCAGATTTGCTTAGAGATTTCTTCCTCTTCTTCTCTGATTGTTTTCTGGGTTTTTGTCTTGGAAACTGATATTTGTATTTATATATATGTAGGGACACACAGATAGAAATAACATCAGATGATGTTGTTCACAAAGGTGGGAGTGAGAAGAAGGGGAAAGGTATGGACAACTGTGAGCTCGTGGCACAACAGGGAGCATGTTGACCTATCAGAATAAAATGGTCCATTTTGCTCAGATAATTATTATTGTTTATTGGTATAGTTGCTTTCCTTTCTGCTTATTCACGAGCGGATGTGCAATGGAATAATGATTTCATATTACAACAATCATAATGATAATATGATAATGGCAATGATAATATGGTTTGTCCTTTTGTTAAAAATTCAAAACTAAAATTAAATATATTTTCAAGTTTTTTGTTATTATATTTTTGAGGAATAATAGGATGATAAAAGTTAAGATAAAAGTTGTATTTTTAATCATAACAAGTATTGATGCGAGTACAACAACAAGCTATTGGTTGATGTGGTAAGCGGCCTTACCTTAAAAGGAGTAGAACACAAGTTTGAATCTTGAAAAGCATACTTGTTAGGGGAGACAAAAACTCTTTGGCTCTATGACTTGAAAGGAGGAACTCTTGACCCAATTAAAAAAAGGATTGGTGCCCGTGCGATATACAAGGAAGTTCATATCTATGTGATATCTTAATTAAGTTAGATGAAGTTGGCTATAAGAAACGCCTATAATGAATTACAATGCAAAAACTAGGAGTGAGTATGGTGCCCAATGGCTTGATGCGCCCACCTTAGTCCTGCAAAAAATTGCCCAACTCAGCCCTAAAAAAGTGCCCTGAAAAAATTTTGAGTAGCTTTGGGCGAGTTGATAATTGGGCAGGGCCGGGCATCTGGCAAAGGGTGCTGCCCTGCTTATTTGGCCTTGCCCTGAAAATTATTTTTATTTATTTAAAATATAAAATTTCATATCAATTAAATATTATTTCATATATTTTTTTTATTTAAAATATATATTGTCTATTGTATAATACTCTTATGATTCTTTCTTTTTTGCCCTAGCCACTAAACACTATTTACAAGTAGATTTTTTCATTTCTTCCTTATTTTGTGATGTATTAAATTATAGTTGTTTTTTATTTATTTTTTTCTAGATGCTTCATCATTTGATCAACTTTTGGGACATTGAATTGATGCAAACTACTTTGACTTCATGGCTTTAATTACAATCGTTTTGTCTCATTATTTATAATGGATTATGGATGTTGTTTAATTTTTAAAGTATGGATATTTGTTAAGACATACGGTATTTTTTAAATTTCAAGACTCAAGTTGTAGATTTATTTTAAAATATTCCAAAATGTGGAATCATCGAATGTATTTGAAATTTATATTAATTAGGGCGAAGTTAAGACATATGGTATTGGTAACTATAGGAATGTTTATGAAATTTACACGGAATTATTTTTTTCATATGTAGATAAAGCAAAGAGTTATTACTTAGGCAGGGAAGCCCACCCTTGTCCAACCCAAAATGGTTAGGACTTTTAGTGAGTAGGGCCCAGCATTGGGCTACATTCCTTCAAGCAGGGCATCAGGCAGGAGTCTTGCCCTGCCCAACCCTGCCCACCACTAGCAAAAACATAATTCAAACACATTAGAACCAAATTAGGAATATAAAAAATAAATTAGAAAATAATCATCAATAAATTATATTTATTAATTAATTGATTCAAACTGAATCTCTGAGTATTTATTATGTTTTTTGAAAAAAAAATATAATTTTAAAATATGGTAACTCCTTAATTTATGGAGATAAAACAAAATTCAATAAAAAAAACAGTGCTGGTTAACGAGATTAACGGTGTCACTTAAAAACAAAATAAAAGTTAACGGTGTTACTATAAGTATTATAAAATATATAGATTTGCACTTTAGGCTTTTTATTGTAAATTAATGTTATTTTCATTTTAAACCAAGATCATCTATTGCTGTCTTTGCAGTATTTAGTGACGGTAATATAGATTATTTAATTAATTAATTATGAATTGATGCCTTTCCAAATATATAAATTCGTTTGATTAGTTAAAGAATATAATTAGTTAGGTGAAAAAAATTAGGGAGAATTAAGGAAAGCCCCGTTAAAAGTTGTATTGGTGAGAATGTCGTGATAAATTTTCTTTTTGGACGAACATGATAAATTAAATGCTCCAATTTAAGCCATTCTTACTAAAAAAAATTAACAGAGGATTTTCCCCAATTTCAATAAAAAAATTAACACTTTAAAAAAATGCGCTGTACTAACAATCATGTGAGAAATATTTATAATTAGATTCTTTTTGGGGCCGGGGCAGTAAGCAGTACAGAAAACCTTGTATCATCAATCAATGCGTCTCCAGTTATCACACACACACACACACACACACACACACACACACACACACACACCAAGTCTTACTCAACTATCTTTCTTTTTTGTGTTTTGCCGATACTATCTTCTTTTTCTTCTTTTTTTCTTGTGGTCACCTTTGGTGCTGACCACATCATTTCTTATTATTTTTGTGAACAGCTCATTTCTTATTATTGAACTTATATTTAGAAAAACTGTCGGTATTTTTGGAACATTGTAACATATGTACGTGGTGGCCTTGTTGTTATGGACTAATAATTCTTTTGATTTTGTTTAAATTGGGTTTCACACTTTGAATATTTCGCCCTCATTTTAGTCTAATCTAAAATTAGATCCATCTACAAGTCGCATTAAATTAATTTTTTTTTTGAAATATTAAAATTTAAAGATATTTTTCATTTCTTGATATTTTAGGCGTATGATTGTTTTTTTGGCCAATCAGATGTATGATTACTCATTTCAACATATCGTTAAAATATCTAAACGTTGAAAATTACATGGAAATGGACATGAGCAGAAAATAAGAAAACATTGGCATAGACACTCAAACATCAAAATGCACTAACTTGAAGGTTATTTGTTTCCATGTTCTGTTTTGGTTGGGGATAAAAAGTTATACGGTATGTTTTTCCAATTCATCTCCATTTCTTTTGTTTAGATGTCTTAATAATACTCATGTCATGTTTGGTAAAAGCTTTTAACCTCCTTAACACAAAGAATAAAGGGAGAATATTATTTAAATCCCAATTAAAGGAAATAATATATTCACACGTCGCATAATTTGCTAATAGTAACTTTTCTCTTGTTAATATAGACTTTCTGATATTATTTCCAATATTTACTACCTGAATGATATCCTTTCAAGAATTAAAAAACAACATTTAATTCTTTCAAGCATGAAGTGGGACGAGATTTCACAAAAAAAATCAGTTGGGCAACTTTATTCGGATATGTCTGCTGGGATATTTGGGTGGACAGATGCCGGAAGCTGTTCGGGGAAGAAACCAACATGGATCATCAGAATGCTCAGTCTAGTCTATTTAGAGCAAGTTGGGATAAGGAATTGAGTGCTAATTGCAGTTTTTATGCTCGCGCTGCTGATAGGGCTTCGGATCAATTACCAAGGAAGCAGGGTTTCTACATACTAGAAGCAGACAGATCGGTTCTGGAGTCAGGTCAAAGTGCAAGTGCGGGAGTGATTAAGGATGAAGATGGAGGCTGGGTGTGCGGCTACACGTGCAGACTTTCACAGGTTCCTCCGGTTATTGCTGAGATTATCGCTATCATCCAGGGACTCCAAATCTGCTGGAATAGAGATATCAAAAGGATAATTGTTTGCACCGACTGTACTGAAGCTGTAAATTTTCTTACTAGGGGATGCGATCATAGGTATCCCTTCAGAGATGTTATTGATGAGGTAAGATTATGGATGGCAAAAGAGTGGCAGGTCATGCTTACTCATATTTCTAGAGACCTTAATGTTCATGCTGATTATTTAGCATCGTTAGCTCATGATAATATGGTTAATTTTGTTGTTTTTTATCATCCACCTCCTCCACTTAGGATAGGCGGTGTCGGATGAGTGTGTTTTTGTTTTGTGCCTCTTTTGGAGGCTGTTTTGTATTATTCTGTTGTGGATTAATGAATTCCAGTTTTATATTAAAAAAAACATTTAAAACCACCTTCTTCCTTAAAGGTTAGTTTTTTTTTTTTTTTTCATTTTATGCTTCTGCAAGTGGTCTAGCCCCACTGATTCACAGGCTCACAGCTCACACTACCAATCTTAAGCCTAGGCCCTCTTTGTCTTCTTCATTTCTTATGACACATCTTTTTCATATTTTTTTCTTAATTTTGACTCAACTGCGTTTCACGGGAATGCCATTAGATTAGTCCTAGACTAATAGTGCTGGGAAAACGGGCCGGCCCGTGACGGGCTCGGGCCTAAACGGGCTGGCCCGTTTAGGCCCGAGTTCAAATCCGTACACTTTTGAAGTGGCCCGGCCCGTTTAAGGTAGGCCCGCGGGCCGGCCCGACGGGCTTTAGGCCCGTTTATGTTTTTTCCTTTTTTTTTTTGCCATTCCTTTTTTATTTCTTATTCTTATAAAGATTAAAATACCTAATTTAAAACATAAATATCATCAACACTAATTTAAAACATAAATATTATCCAAGTTTAATAGAATACAAACACTAAAACTTATGTCCAAACCATAATTAATGTTCATAACCAATTAAATAAGTTCACAACCACAATCAAACAAGCCTACAAACTTCAAATATTAGTAATAATATGACACCTAATTTGGATTTTGGCGTATACATGCAAAAAAAGAAAAAAGAAAATCAAAGAAGAGAAGCTTCAAATGAGGTCTAAGTTAGTGTGAGAGTATTTCTAATATGAGGGTTAGGTTAGGTTAACTCTACCCTCTGACTAATGCTTGTTGCCTATTGCCTTGTGCCTATTTTTTTTTTTTTTTAAAAAGGTTAAACGGGCCTAAAAGGGCCGGCCCTACAGGGCTACAGGGCCGGCCCTTTTAGGCCCGCTTCCATTTTTAGCCTTTAAATCATAGGCCCGGCCCTTAACGGGCTCGGGCCTAAACGGGCCGGCCCGACGGGCTTGGCCCGAATTCCCGGCTCTAGACTAACCAAGCCTGGCAGTTAGACCAAATAAACACCCCTATGTCCTTATGTGGGTGTAACAGCATTTAATTAATTAATTGACATTGCGTCATAAATGTAGGACCTAGTTTCATCAGATTTCCAATAAAAAGAATTCTTAAAAGTTAAAACATACACACATCAAATGTTGTTTTGTTTTTTTCATAAACATGTGACACGGTTAAAACTAAGGTTATAGAATTCGAACCAGACTAGCCGTTTCGATCCGAAAATTGATGAACCAGACTAGACCGGTCATTAACCTTGTTCATTTTTTTTTCAAAAAAAAAAATTGATTTTGTTTTTGAAAAAATTTCTCTATAATTTCATATTAATACTACCTCCGGTCCTAATTATAAGACAAAGTTTATTTTTTTTTGGAGAAATTAAGGAAGCTAAATAAGTTACTTAATCATATCATATGTTATGTATCATTAGATTATATATTAGTTTATTAGTCAAACTAATTAGTTTGAAGAAAAAAATATAAATATAAATACTCTAAAGTAATTTAATTAGCTTCTTTAATTTCTAAAAAAAAAAATCAACGTTGTCTTATAATTAGAACCGGAGGGAGTAACTCCTAAATCTTCACTTCCACACTGGTTTGGCCCGGTTAGCTCTAGTTTGACTCCGATATGGCCCATTGACCATTGATTCAATATCCCAACCGGTTCAGTGACCAATCTGGATTTCATAACCATTATTAAAACCAAGCGAAAGCACTGACAACTTGGGGATCCAATCCTATAACATCATTCTCGCTCAACACCTGCAAAAAGGTTATATTTTATCTCACTACCACATAATGGGTGTGTTTGTTTTGGTGATTGGATAAATAACTTATTTTTACTTAAACTTATAGAATCTTAAGATTGGAAAAAAGTTAGATTGGATAAAATGATGAGTGTTTGGATTAGCGATTGGATAAGTAACTTAAAATAACTTATATAAAAGTTAATGATGTTTGGTTTGACTTTTACATAAGTGACTTTTGTATTAAGGGTTAAGGTGCAAATTTACCAACGAAGTTTTGTCTGAGGAGCGTCTGGCACAAATATCTTTTAGAAGAGGCAAAAATACCAATAAACAATTAAAAAAGGGCATCCACCACAAAAACCGTTAATCCGTACTAACGTGTTAAATTATAAGAGAAGAAAACCCATAACGGCGTTAGTACAGATTTAACGGTTTTTATGGTGGATGCTCCTTTTTAATTGTTCATTGGTATTTTTGCCACTTATTAATTGTTCATTGGTATTTTTGCCCCTTCTAAAAGATATTTGTACCAGATACTCCTCGGACAAAACTTCATTGGTAAATTTGTGTAATACCCCGAATTTTAGAATTGGAGGCTTGGGAATAAGCCTAAATTGAGTGGACTGCCAATCTCCGATTTAGCAGGTATTCCAAATCTATTCTCTAATGTTTCTTATATCTTTGGGGTATTAAAGAAAAGAAAATAGTTAATTTTGAAGAAAGTAATTATGCTTACGGTGAAATCACCTATGAGGCAGTGAGTTTGTCATATGATTTTGTATGAACAAATGATGAGAAAAAATTATGAAATTTTACAGGATGAAAGTAGACATCTTACGCTTTAATTTGATAGGTCATATGACTCAATTAGAGCTATATACAAAAAGATATAAATTTTTGAAGTCAGCACAGAAAAACTATGAAATTTCTGGAACAGCATGTAAAGATTAAAATTCTGGGAATTTTGTGATTCCATATAGCAAAATTCTATATTTTTCCTTGAAACTAGACTCAATAAAGGTTTTATGGGCTTTGGAATCACTTCAATTCGATTTTTCTAGAATTAGTTATGATTTTTCAAAGTTAGGGCAGAAAATCTGCCATAATTTCTGAAATCCGAAAATAAAGTAAATAAATAAAATGACATTAGATATATTATAAAATATATCATCTTCTTTCTCCAAGCTCATTCCAGCGTGAAACAGACCTGAAATGGAGAGAGAAAGAGCAGATTTTCTAGAGAGAAAAAGGGAGGAAAAAGCTTACAAAGGTAAGTGATTTCTTCGGTAAATCGGTTCCTAATGCGTATAACTCCGCTCCTAAGCTATTCTTCTAAGTGATTCAAGGGTTGGAAGATCAAATTTGATTGTTGAAGTGACCTAGGGTTCAGCCATATCAAGGGAGAGCCAGTGGGAGCTTGAGGTAACTTCCAAACCTTCGTATATTGACTATTCTAGCTGTTGTGGGCAATTTAATCGGTGAAATTTCGCCGGATTGCCATTGGTTTTAATTTTTGGAAATGGGTTGGCTTAGAGGTTATGCTGCCCAAATTGATACTAAATGGTAGTTGTAACCTAATGGACTAGTCAATAAAGTGGTTAGGAGTAGAAAGAAACGTGTTTACGGAGTCGAAACTGAAAAACCCCAATTTTCCCTAAATTCCTATAAGTTTCAGCCATCTCTAGAAATGAGCCTTAGAGTTGGATTTTTAATGATTTGATGATTCCATTGAGTTCAGGAGGGAAAATTAGATGGGGTTACAGTTGGGCACTTTTTCGGAAAAGGCCGAGAAAACATAACTACGGAAACGCCTCTAAAACCCTAAAAGTAGGGCTGCCAAGGGCAAATTCATAATTTTACATTGAATTTGATAATTCCGAATCCGAAAATGGATTCCTTGGGTGAAAATATGTAAGAATAGCCCATGTCAAAATTTCGAGAAAAGTACTGTCAGACCAGGTACAGCGGGGCCGGGCCGGGTCCCTGGGGTATTTTAGTAATTTTTTAAGATAGACTCATATAATCCCTAGAAACATTATGCAAGTGTCTAAATGGTATATTTGGAATTGTAGGATCGAATATGGAGGTCGAGCTGTTGGCACGTTTTACGAGGCATGAGTTTCGAGGCGAAAAAGGGTTAAGATAGGGGACTTGCCTTATTTGCATGTATTTGATATCTTTGCTTGTGTGGTGACGTATGTGATTACTTTACTTGATTGTGTATAGCATATTTGAATAAATGAAGCTCTGTTTCTGTTTTCGCTGTGGCCATAGTCTTGTTGCATGAAACATTGAGCATGCAGAAATGTCATTATAGGGCATACATCTAGTTAAAGCTAACATGTCATACACATAGCATCTATCATGCATGCATTATGGTACCTGTTTCCTACTGAGATTCTCTCAAATCTCACCCTCCCTTACCAACAATTTAGACAGGAGAAGACAAAAGATATGTTGAGAGCAAAGAAGAGAACTACACGAGAGGATTGCAGTGCGGAACGAAGTCAGGAATATGTCTCCATTTCACTGGGGCGAGTTTAGACACCTAAGTAGCCCTGTGCGGCTACATTAATTGTAATTATCAGGTACGAATCCTTGAGGGGAATTTCCGTAATCATATACATATTATCAGTATAGTTATGTTATTCCTGTGTTGTCCACCAAACTGCATATCGTTTTCCACGAATACTCTAGTAAAGGTGAAATTAAAATAAGGGCGTGACAATTTGCACCTTAACTCTTGTATTAATTAAGAGAAAAAAATTGAAAAAATTATGAAAAATGAAAAAATGAAGGACTAATGGTGGAAAAAGAACTCATAGGCAATTTAATTGCCAAATGGGATCTGGGAAGATATCTGCATTTGTTAAAGTAGCATTCTTAATGATAAATTGATCCAAACCATTTAATGGCGACAATGTTACCACAAGACACATACTCAAAATTTTGATGCCGCTAACCTATCCAGATAACAGTTCTTTGCACACTCATTACTCACAAATCTTTCTTTTCTCTGGGGACATAATTGGGTCTGATAATTGTAATCTTCAAACCAATAGAGACATTACCAAAAAAATACACGGCAAAAGGTATAAAATAGTTCTTTGCACACTCTTCACATAAAAATCTACCTTAGTTTCATATATATTATGTAAAAGTGAATGATATTTGGTTTGGCTTTTGCATAAGTGGCTTTTGTATTATTTAAGAGAAAAAATTTTAAAAATTATGAAAAATGAAAAAATGAAGGGATAATTGTGAAAAAAGCCTTCTTTGGCAACTTAATTGCCAAATGGGATCTGGGAAGATATCTACACACGAAGGGATTTTTTTCACAATTTTCTCAAAAATTAAATTTGAAAATTTGGCAATGGTACAATTTTAAATAAAATTATATCAAACTCTAATTTAAATTGATACACTCCAAAAAAAATTTCTATTGTGCACCTCAATCTTAAATTTTATAAATTATATCAAACTCTAATTTAAATATTAAATTATAACTCATATTTTCATATAACTCAAAATCTAACAAAATAAACCGATTAAAACCTCAATAATACCTTCAATAATCTGAATAAATTATTTAAACTAAATTTAATGGGTAAAAACATTATATAGAAATTAATTTATGACATGTTTATAAAAAAAATTGATTATAAAATCATAAAACAACTAAATAATAAATCTAAACTGATTAAAATTAATTATTAATTATTCTTTACATTTCTACAGTCATATATTAATAAAACTCAAAACTTGTCTAAACTCTTGTCCCAAAGTATTATCTAATTAGCAGAATATTACTATCTAAAGAAAGAAAATTATTTAGAACATTTTTCATAAAAGAAATTTTGTGATTAGAAGTGATTTTAAGTACCTCATTGATCCCCAAAAATATGAAAATACTCATATCAATATTTTTTTATACACACACAGACACATAAGCTCCAATAAGCTTCATTTTGAGGCTTATGACTTTTTTCACCTTAAATCCAATCGCTAAAATAAATATACATTTTAGCAGTTTCATTGTTCAAGTCCGTTTGTTACACCGTTAAAGCCCGTTTGAGGATCAAAACGTTGAAACAAACATGCATAATATCCTCATGGCTTAGTAAAATAGTTCAATACTACTTCTGTCTTAAATACATGTCTCAGTTAATTTTAAAAAAAAAAAAACTAAAGAAGTTAATTAAATTACTTTAAAATATTTATATTAATCGATTTTTCTCTAAAAAATTAATTTATCTGACTTATAAACTGATATATAATTTAATTATATACAACACATAATATGATTGTTAAAATAACTTATTTAACTTCTATAATCTCTACAAATAAAAGTCAATTAGGTATTATATTTAAGACTGAAAATAGTACCTGATGCCTCAGAGAAGGGGTGGGGATTACACGAGTTAAATTAGCATTTTAAAAGCCACAAGATAATTCAAGTGTTCACCATCTTAAATTCTCCTCATTGCTCACTACGATATTATAGAACAATCATGCATCTTATATCACTTTAAATTCTTCAATGCCCCATACGGTTTTTCATTCATCACATAGGACAAACTGGAAAAATTAGGGGAAAATTTTTCCTGTTCATAGCACATGTTCAACACTATTTATCATGGGATGTCATTAATTTGTGCCCCAAGGTCATTAAACATCAATGACTCAGAAACAACCTCCTGCCTCCCATTCCGGGTGTTTAAATTCAACAATGCAAGACAAATGAGTTTAGCAAAGCTTCCTCAAGCTATGAATCTACAATCCGATGATGCCAAAGCATCTTCCAACTAATCTTATAATGTGTTAACAAGCTCCTCATCTATTTAACACAAGTCATTCCCTTTAACAACTCTATCACAAAAATGACAAAGCCTTTACATTAGGGTCTCTCCTGCTTTTTCCTGTCTCCCCTCTCAAATGGATTTGCAGGCCACTGAAGGCTATGAGTTACTTATTATTCATTGTAGCCATGTTCTCATGTTCTGCATCATGAATATGACATAACAGACAACCTCATTTACTATCCCTCGTAACAAGAAACACCCTTTTAACCATATTTACTATAAAGACTATTCTCAAATCAAGAAAAAGGAACTTGATCAGCTGCCAAGGCATCACACAGCGGTGGAAACAGCTACTCCAACACTAATTTTTAATGCCCTGAAGAATTACATGTGTGGAAAAGCTCAGCGTTTTTTAGACGGCTTCATCAGGCCAAGTGGAGACTAATCCAAGTAATCATGCACATAGGCATACCTATACTCAAAGAAGAGAATTGTAGAAGGTAAACAATTAATTTTGGCAACGCCAGGCAATCAAATCATGGAAGAACAGAAAGAGAACTCATAGCAAAAACACGACTACATGATTGTTTATGCCAAATACTAATGACATCCTGATCGATGCAGCACCAGCACTTAAAACCTTTTGTGAGTGGGTGTGTGTGTAGAATCCAGGGTTGAAAGGGGTAAACGCAAAAAGCCATAGCGAAAGCAAGAGAACCAAAGTATTGAAGTACCACTGGGTGGTCGCTAGTGACAAGTGACAACATGCATGTTGAACAATCTGACAAAAATAGAAATTAGGAAGAGCTCATATGAAGCTCCAAGCACATGAACTATACAAAATGTCCACACTTCCCCTCGTGCAGGAGGAAAATCCTCAATGTTGAAGAGGAAAACACGCTACAAGAGCATGAGCCAAAAACTCAAATGTACTTCAATATTTGAAGCGAAGATTGGTGACCACTTTCACTCACAAGGCATAACTACAGGTTTGAAACTTCCATTTCCAACTCTACAGGATAAAACAATAAATGCCACAAAAATCCATTGCCATAAAATTTGCCAGAGATTTTTTGAAATACCTGCTACTTAATTAATCGAAGGAGTAACATGACATTTGGGGGGGGGGATTTATTACAACTATAGCAACGTAAATCTAACAGTGTCAAAACCAGAATGAAAGAAAAGTAAAAGAAAAGAATGTTTCAATCCATCAAAAAAACTACATAACCTTAACATGGCTCAAGAAAAAAGGAAAGAGTGTTACCTTCAAGCTACGCCAAGCTTATGAAGCTTTTCACAGTAAGGAGTTGGTAGATTCCTATTCCAACTACGCCTCTGGAGTTCTATTTGACAGTAGCGACGAAGCAAGATTTTGTGATCATGTATCACACTGCTTTCAATGTTTGCACGGGCAGGACTTCCATGTGGATATTTAGCTTCAAATGATTCAGATTTCACAAAAAACTCAATCCCATGCTTCTCTGTTGTCTTGAGAATCTGATATGAGTAATTCTTATGCAATGAATAGTCTGGTTCGGAAAACGGCAAGTATGCAAGCAGAAATATTATCAGGAACGGTACAATTTGCAGAAGGAGCATAATATTGAGTCCTCCACCTTGAAATTCTTGCCGCTGGTGAACACCCATTCCCCTTGTCCGATAAACATGAGCTCTCCCAAATACATCGGAGTCACCAAAGAATGCCCTGAATATCTCATCAGGATCAATGTCATCGTTAAAGAAGTCATGCGTGGTTGTCCTTCCTCTCCTGCGCCTAAAATTGTGCTGCTGGTTGTATTCAAAATCCTCCACCAGCCCTGTCTGATCATACTGCCTCCTTGAACCATCATCACTTAAACACTTAAAAGCCTTGGATACCTTCTTAAATGCCTCCTCAGAACCCGGTGCCTTATTCTTGTCAGGATGAACTTTCAATGACAATTTCCTGTAAGCCCGCCTAATCTCCTCAACAGAACAAGCCTTCTCAACACCAAGAATGGCATAATAATCGTTCTTGCCCTTGATCTCCCTAATCAACTGAACATGTTCTTCTGTATAATTTCCCTCTCCATTCAATCCATCATCACTTCGTCTTGAACCATGCTCCCTCTTAGCGTGATGGACACCGTTTTCATCCTCAGAAGGCGTAGATGATTGAGAACCAAGCCTCTCACACATGATAAGCAGCTCATCCACTGAGAGATTGTTATTCAGCCGTTGTGCAATTTTGATAAATTTCAGTGCACGCTCTTTGTTCCCTGTTGCAATCGCCCCCTCAGCAATGCGAATACACCTCAAAGCTTCATCCTTATTACCGTCCATGATCAAACAAACTTTGACAACTCAACTCTAGTCGCCCCCACCTAATACGCCCTAATTCATCCTCCAGCTTTCCCCAAAAAATTCACTGACCAGGAGAAACAACAAATAAATATTGAATATTAATCAAAAACAACAACGGCAAACATGAAATTTCGAAGAATTGCCAGGTAATTTCGGTGAAAATTCAATTAAGAAAAAAAAGCAAAGCAAGCATGCAAATCGATCAAATTTGCGAAGCCAAAATGAGGTCGAAGTAGGGTTAAGTATGGTTTATATCACCGACAAGGAGAAATAGAGTTGTACCTGCGAGGGGAAGGTGAGGATGGGGACCAAGACGACCAATGGAAGAGTCGCCGTGCGATATTTATATACAAATTGCGATCATCGTTCTTGGGCGACTTCAATCCAACGATAGAGAGCGGACCATCCCCTCTTGCTGGTGGTTTGATCAAGGGTTTTAATTAATTTTAAATGGTAGGTTTTGATACAGATGGTTTAATAAAAATTTGGTTCAAATTTAACGCCAGCCACACATATATTTCACAATTTTTAATTTTATTTTCTGTTTTTAAATTTAGACCAAATTCTTATGAAATCAAAATAAACTATTTCAAACATCAAAAATTAAAATTTGATTCTGACAATGATATTAACGCATAAATCAAACCTATAAACATGATGGATTTTTGTGTATAGGTTAATTCCCTTTTGAGACATAGGCCATAAAGAATTTTCATCTCTCCAATAAGAGTTCTTTCTATGATTTGGGTTTGTGTCCTCCTTTTATGAAAATGGTACTGTTTACCACTTCAATCAATAAATTATGTATAATTCTATAATTGACTTTACAATATTAGAACAGATTCAAATTGATAATCCCATAAATAAAAAGTGATATTGTGTACTCTTAAGATTGTTGAGATCCGCATGCCAAATATGAAAATGGGTTAATATAATTTTTGGTCCCTGAAGTTTGATCCAATTTTGGTTTTGGTCTCTCAAGTTTGAAATCGATGGTTTAGATCCCTGAAGTTTCACCCAATTTTTGTTTTAGTCCCTCAAGTTTGAAACTGGTGGTTTTGGTCCCTGAAGTTTCACCCGATTTTAGTTTTGATCCCTCAAGTTTGAAAAGGACTTGGCGACCCGTTTTTGAAACCTGACCCGACCTGGAAAAAATCAAGTCCTTTTCAAACTTGATGGACCAAAACCACCGATTTCAAACTTGAGGGACTAAAACCAAAATTGGGTGAAACTTTAGGGATTAAAACCACTGATTTCAAACTTGAGGGATCAAAACCAAAATTGGATCAAACTTCAGGGACCAAAAGTTATATAAACCCTATGAAAATTGAATGAAATCGGTGCCAATCTCAGTACTTCATGCCAAACCGATTGAGCACTGAGGCCACTTTGGTTCGTAGTTCAATGATTTTTGTTTTGGGGATTTCTATGAGGTATGAGGAATGGATTCAATCACTCAGAGGTATGATAACAACTAATGAGCACGCAAACGTATAATGACAAATTTTAGTATAAAAAATAACAATAGATTTATACTACTCACTTATCATTTAAATTTTGTAATTATTGAATTCATTTTTTAAAATCTCATAGTATTTTGTTCTTATTCTTTATGTTTTATTTCTACATGCATAGGATGAGCCATTTTTTTTTTCACATTATCTAATCCAGTTAGCATCCACACAAGTATTTTAAACTGTGTTGATGCCACGTGAGCAAAATTAACACTGTCAATCCATCCTCCAAATCTTTTTCAAACTATAAGAATTAACGATTCTAGATGTAATAAATTTCAAAGACTAAAATCATTGTTTCAAATTTTCAATGATTAAAACCAAAATGAAGGTAAAGTATAGAGACTAAATATTGTATTAACCCTTATCTCGTTTTGATTTCTTTTACATATTGCTAAGGTGAGAGACCACAAAGAGTGAGCCTTAATGTGTGTTTGGATTAACTTTTTTTAATAGTTTTTACGACTTACGAGGTAAGTGTGTGAGATGAGTTTTGTCTCGGGTTGCACAAACCATGGTTTGAGATGTTACAAAACACACACTTACTCTTTAAGCCGCGGAGCTAGGAGTTTAAATCAAAATTGTTCAGCCCCATAATTAATAAAAAAAAATTATTTTGTACTTTATGTAATAGGACTCCTTTCATATATATTTATCTCATATAACAAAAAATCATTTAAAATAAACTAGTTTAAATATCCACCGTGCTAGGGGTTAACCTTGGGAACCATCTCTCTTGCCTTCATCACCACCATCCTCCAATGCTGGTTTTGAGTTTTAGTGTTTGTTTGGCAACCTCAAAAAAATGTTTTTTAATCACTTTTTCAGTAAATAAATTTTTTTTTTTTTTACATATTTATCTCAAAAAGCCATAAAAACACTTTTTAAAAGTTAAAACAAAAATGTTTGAGTCCATGGTAGCTATGTGGGAGAATCGGCTTTCAAGAATATCAATCCATTAGGCTACCCACCACTTCATAGTAGGTTTCACATGCTAGGTGACTAGGACACATACAGCGAGTTCCATACAATCTCACAGTTCTTACCAAGGTATTAAAACTTGGACCGGGCATTGAACCGGTCGGGGTACTGGGTTAAGGGTCAGTGGGTCAGACTGGGACAAAACCGGTGAGAAATTGAAAATTTTAGACTTATAGTATGAAATTCTAAAGGAAAAATTAAAATTTTTTTTTTTTAAAAAAATACCAACCCGGACCGGTTTACCGGCTGGTTCGCCGGTTCCCGGGCTAGACCGGCCGGTCCGGTCCGGGTTCAATAAGCATGGTTCTTACAGCCCACATGGTTAATTTCACAAAAAAGAATTAGGGAAAATTTTAAATAAATACTACTTAAACTTTAAAATTTCAAATCAATTATTTTTTTTTAAAAAACTTAGTTATCAATTACTATACTCTTTTTATCAATTTAGTTATTTTTATGGTCAATAAAACAAATTTAGGATTTTTTAAAGTTTAAGTGATGTTTATTTAGAATTTTTCCAAAGAACTGCTACATGTGATTTTAAGGAAGAATCACAAAAAAACTATTTAAATTAAAAAAACTTCTCAAATATTTATCAAATTAGTAAAAAGATAGAAAGATAATTTGATAAGAGTATGAATTTTTAAAGTTTTGAGCGTTTTTACAAAATGCTTCACCCATGTCATAAACCCTTTTGTCTGTCCGCCTCAACAGCTTTCATCCATTGTCTCTTAAGGCTTTGTTTGGTTGTGGTTTTTTTGAGGTTTAGTTAGGGTGAGTGAGGGTTAGAAATTAAATACCCTGTTTTTGCTCAAAAAAAAAAAAAAAGAAATTAAATACCCTGTTTGGCTGGAAAGAAGGTGAGAAGTGGGAGAATATTTTGTCATGTAGGTCCCTCCTCCCTCTTTCTTTGTTTTTTTTTGCCATGCCCTCCTCCCTCTTTCAACCCTCTCAATTTACGGTTTTTTTAGGTTAGAGAAAATTTGTGTGTCATTCTGACCAAATTACCCATGAAAATTTGTTGATATTTCAAAGCTAACCCTGTAAAATAAAAACCCCTTTTCCCTCGTCAAATCAGATGCCATCGATTGTGCGCGCTCCAGCGTCGTCACTTGGGTTGTCTTCTCCAGCGTCGTCACTCGGCTTCTTCACTTCGGTCCTCTCCTCCTCCGGCGTCGGTGCCGCCGCCCCTGCTCCTGAAGCCGCCACCGCCTACTCATTCAAGTAAGTAAAAACTTTCATTATTGTTCTTCGACCTTGTTTCTTCTGACTCCCCAAAGTTCCTATTTTCTTCTTCTACCTTGTTTGAACTGAAACTTCCATGGCTGCCAGAACAAAACAGAGTTTTGTTTATTCCTTTGATTTTTAGTATTTCTCTGGGCTGAATATGCAGCGTTTTTTTTATAGAAAGAAAAGAAATTTGAATTTGTTTTATTAGCAATCTAGTTGTCTGAGTACAGGAAGGAAGCATATGCTTGACGGTAGGTAATAATATTGGTGTGCATTAAACTAAAAAAACAGTAGAAAGTAAACATTATTAATCTGGTGCAACGGTTTAATAATTTTTGAGTTTGGGCGACCAACTGAGCAATCATTAACTTCTGTTCTGAGCATCCCAATCTTTGATATGTAAGTATTATCAATTTTTTGTTCTAAGAGATTTATGAAAACTGTGTACCATATATACTCGACTTTTCTCATCCTAGATTGTACGGTGTCCCTAGAAGGAAAGCATTGTTGTCTGAGAACTTTATGACTGCATTCGTGACTTTGCGGAAATTCAGAAGTTTCAATGAGTTTGATGTGTGTATGCCCATGATTGTAGCTATTCAGAAAGCTTTACAATAAGTTTGATGTGTGTATGCCCATTGTTGCTCTGTCTGTTTTATCTGATCTTCATAGGCTTAGAATTTTTAATCATAAGCTTTTTGATATGTGTCAAGTGGTATATTTTTAATAAAGAGAAAATGGTATTTGTCCACTTATAATTAGCTACCCTCGCCTATCCTTCTGAACCAAACAAAAAATCAAACCTCTTCCATCAATAGTCGACTTGGCCATCGCTTGTCGCAATTCTCCATGAATGTTCGACTAGCTTCTTCTCTTCAGATGGTTTGCTCGAGTAGCTTCTTCTCCTTGACCTCTTTTGAATGTCCTTTTTGTTTTCTTTGTGAACAAATGTAAGTTAAGAGTTGGGTTTTGGACGTGTCAGATTAGCTGCTTTATGGTGATTGCTTTTTAGTCTTAGTTATGTATTCCAGAATTTTGGATATGTTAGATTAGTTGTCTTGTTACTGGATCATTCGATGTTCAAAGTGTTTTCTCCTTTTCTGCTTTGGTGCTTTGCTGGTTGGCTCTGAAATTTGCTCCTGATGATTTAACCTAATGCAAAAGGAATTCTTTTTTTTCTTTGAAAAATTAAAGTTTCCCGTGAATACGAATTCTTTGTTCTAAGATTGGGTTGCACCTTGTACCTTCGAAAATTTAGCCTCAGACCATCGTTATATTCACTTATTTTAATACTCAACAGAGGACTAATACTTGAGTTTGACTTGGTTTGCTGGATTCATCAACCTTCTTTTTGCTTCACAATGAATGTCATCCATCTACCTTATGTATCTCATTCTCAGCCGTATCAGTGAAATTGTTCTATTTCTAAATGAACTTTTTAACTTAGCCTTTTTATCAACAAAATTATGGTATTGGCAAAACTGCTATTGATTTTGAAATGTTTCGTAAAGGCATTGACAACTCATGTAAACATATTGACAACGTTGATAATGGTACTAAACTATTGGAGAATGTATTGTGACATTGACTAAATGCGGAAAGGTATTGACAACTCTTGTATTAGTTCTAACCAAATGGGAAACAAATTGGACCTTATAGCTCATAAACGTATTGATTCAATGCATAAGTTATTGACTAATCTAGTAAAAGGAATGACGTCTATTGTAATAATATTGACAACTCTAGTTAAAGGAATGACTACTATTGTAATAGCATTGGTAACTCCAGTAAAAAGAATGACAGCTTCGGTATAAACAGTGACAACTTAAAAAATAGCAATTAGCAACTTGGGTAACTCAAGTTGTCAATCTTTGTACTCAAGTTGCTAATACCTTTACGCATTTAGTCAATCCCTGTCACGCTTCACTGATTTCATTTCTTTTTTCTTAATTTACCTAGAACGTTTAAGCCTTTGATAACCCTTCATCCTGCGGATGCCCCTCTTATTTGCAACATGTAGCTTGTGGCTTTGTTGAACCTCATTATCATTCATTAAACTAGTTTCCAAAATCCTTCTAAGTGAATTCACTTGCTAATCATTGTCAGTAAACCCTGTGTTTTCCTTTTAACATTGTTTATATGTGTTGTCATAGTTATATTAACAGTCTATAAATTTTGCTGTAACCCATAACTTGAAGCAGTTTTTGGATTTTTTTTTGGTTTGCATGGTGCTGTAAAGTAGTTTTTGCCTTCTCTTGTTTATAGATTTAATTGGTATGATGAAAGGCACAAGCAAGATCAGTATACATGCTGAAGAAAAGAAAAAGAAAAGGAAGAGAGGAAAAATTTCTGATAATTGTGGAGCTCTTGGAATGAAAGTTGAAGGTGAAGATATGGCTCTCATTTAATATTAGTTGGTGTTTGTTTCTATCATTTTGTTGCCTAAATAGAATTGTATTGCATTTATAATTAAATTATTTGATTTATTTCTGTGTGCATATGCTGTTTCAGAGGATAGTAGTATGCTGGTTGAAAAGAAGAAGAAATCTTCAAATCTTAAGAGAAAGAATAAAGTAAAAAATCTGGTTGAAAAACGAAGGCCAAATTTTCAAGTTGATTTGAAGGAGCATTGTGGTGAGTTAAGAACTACATCAAAGCTTCAACATCTTCTGATGCAAGGTTTTTTCCCTTTCCCTACATTGCTTTCTTAATGTTGCAGTAAACTGTCATCTATTTTATGACTTCATGGTGATGTTAGTCATGTTTTATTCTTTTGTCATCAGATGGAGGAGGGGACAATTCTTCTCTTGAAGCTCAATTAGTTGAAGACTTTAAGGAGCCTAAGGAGATTGATACTAGACTAACAATTCAAGCCCGTAATAAAATTATTATTTTATTTTTGTGTTGTGAAACAACACTTCTGATGTTAGCGATTTCATCTCCTCATGATGTTTTTCCTTATCTTGTAGGTAAGTCAAAGAAAACAAAGAAAAAGAGAGAGAAGAAAGCACACTCTGTAAAGGAGGCTCTGAACTCACCAGAAAATGGAGGAGTGACTGACCACGATGTGGCCTATACTATATCTTCTGGAAATGAGGATTGCTCGAAAGGAATAAAAAGTAATGGTTCAACCACAAGTGTCATTTTACATGTTTAAAGTTGCAAATATACTACATCTGAAACTTCTGTTTGCATGATATGTGCATGCATGCAAAGCAGCCGTATATTTTTATTTTCACATGTTGCTTACAGTACACAGTGCTGTTGGTTTATTTACGTGTTTTGTGGCACATTTATATATAAATATATAGATATCTCACATTTGACTTTTACTTTCCCTACCTATTTATTCCACTATGCATATACCTACACATCTGGTGATGTTAGCAATTTCATCTTCCTCATGAAGTTTTACCTTACATTGTAGGTAAATCAAAGAAAACAAAGAAAAAGAGAAAGAAGGAAGCACATTCTGTAAAGGAGGCTCCGAACTCACCAGAATATGGAGGAGAGACTGACCAAGATGAGGCCTATAGTATTTCTTCTGGAGATGAGGATTGTTCAAAAGGAATGAAAAGTAATAGTTCAACCACAAGCGTCATTTTACATGTTAAAAGTTGCAAATATATTGCATCAGAAACTTCTATTTGCATGATACATGCATGCATGCAAAGCAGCCATATATTTTGTAGGGTTGAGGTGCAATTTTAGCAACAAAGTTTTATCCGAGGGGCGTCTAGCATAAATAAGTTTTGGAAGGGGCAAAAATAACGATGAATAATTAAAAAGGGTGCAAATTTACCAAAACCGTTAAATTTGACCTAACGACGTTAAATTATAAGAGAAGAAAACCCCTAATAGTGTTAGGTCAAATTTAACGGTTTAAATTTGCACTTGTTTTAATTTTTTTTTATCAAAACACTTGTTTTAATTGTTCATTGTTATTTTTGCCCATTCCAAAACTTATTTGTGCCAGACGTCCCTCGGACAAAACTTTGTTGTTAAATTTGCACCTTAACTCTAGTTTGTATTGTCACATGTTGCTTGCAGTACACAGTGCTATTGGTTTATTTACATGTGTTATGGCACTTGCGCTCGCGCACTCACCACATTGAACTTTACTTTCCCCACCTATTTATTCCAATATGCAAATACCTATGCATCTGCATTGTATTTATCAGTAGATAACTTCCATGAAGAAATCTGATATAGAAAGAGGCAAAGAGATACATACAACAGAGGGATTCAGAGGGAAAGAGATAGAGAAGAGGAAACAGAGGGATTCAAGAGAGAAGAATAGAGGAACAAAGATAGAGAAACAAAGAGAATAGGAAGAGAGAAAGAGAGAGATAATTCTGAGCTATTCCATTATCAATCACAGACTGAGATACAATAGGCATGGACATCTATTTATAGGCTTATACACAGCCCTTCTAACTAAACTAACAGCCATCCTTCTAATTCCCTCACTAACAGACTTAATAGTTGCCATTAGCTTAACGGCTATATCCCCTTAACTAACTCTTAACAGACTTGTAAATCTTTATTATATTTACATATCAAAATCTCTGCCAATCTGTGTCTTTATTTCCCCCCAATTTATGCTGTAGACTAAATTGCCATTTCTGAATAATTTTCTAACTGTGAACTAATTTAAACTACAGAGTGGATCACGGAATACCATCAAAGTAGGCCAGGCTTGCAGGCATTGCAAGATCAAATTGATGACTTTATAACTGCCCATGAAGAAAAACTGGAAGAGGTAACCCCTTCCGACAGCGTACATGCTTCTGAATCTTTTAGTCCTTTATTTTCAACTTTTTTAACATAATTCGTTTTTATCAAACTCTTGATAAAAAAGATTGAATGATGAGGATCTATATGCTTTGTGATATCAATCAACCTCTTAACAAATTACGTGCCAATTCCTATACTCATTCTAGCTGTAGAATATAGAGCTGTATATTCCTCTTTAATTGTGAAGGAGGACTTTAAAAGATGATCCCAGATTATTATTATTTCATGCTTGGGTTTGCCCTTGTATATCAATAATGTCTTCTTCTATATGGGTGTATTTGTGGCCATTGGAGGAGGGTTTCTTATGCTAGCTTTAAAATATCGAGGCCATCACATTTTATTATCATATGGATCATCTAGCTTGAAGGGAATGATGGTGTACGGTTCATTTACAAGGAACGACATATGGAGTATATAGAACTTCCATTTAGTATGGCTTGATCCATTGGTGTTCTATTTCTAACCACTTGCAACTTTATCTTTTCTGCTTTTTGTGTTTAAGTGGAGGTTGTGTTTTCTAGCCCTTGCAGTTCAACTTTTTGTTGATGTTGTATGTATCCATAGAGAAGGCAGAAAAGGGATAAGATCCTCTTGAAAGTATATCTGTAATGAAGCAGGCCTACTTTCTGTGAAGCGTTACTCCAAACACTGACCCTTTGAGTGATGATTACTGATGACCTCACTAATCATCCCTGTGATACTATAATCAGTAACACTGTTAGAGCCCATGACAATTTTCAATTCAAACCTTTCTGAGCTCCAAACACAGGAAAAAAATTCCAATCCAGTTCTTATTTATGGGAGCGAAAGCTTAGAATACAGTGCCATCTGTACAAAATGAAGTGGATTTATATTCATGCTTTCAGTGAGATTCTTAAAGTATTTAGTACTCATTATTTATTGTTTTGATATGAATGGCCCAACATATGTTCAGTTCTCATTCTAATTTTCTATAATTTTGGCATTTTTACTTGCAGGAAAGGAAAGAAAGAGAAGCCCGTGCTGCAGAAGGGGGATGGACAGTTGTTGTACACCATAAGGGTAGGAAGAAAACTACTGACTCTGGAAGTGGAATCGTTGTGGGTTCTGTTGCCCAAGCTGCTGTGGAGCAAAAAGCTGCTAAGAAGAAACATAAAGAAGTTGCGCTAAATTTCTACCGTTTTCAGAAAAAAGAAGCTCAGAGAAATGGTATGACCCACCTCCACTAAATGTTAAACTATTTTCTTTTTATCGTACATTGTTTTTCTATGATTATCTTGTATATGGTGGTGTTGAGTTAAATTTGAACATTGTTGGGACCAAATAGGTCTTCCAATGCAATTTACCCCCAATATCTACTAAGTTTTAGTGCCTGTTTGGAAAACTGTCAAACTGTGGTTTCAGAAGCCTTTTTCTGTAAGCCGAAATAAACTTTTCTCCTCAAATGCCGAAAAAACACTTCTAAGAATCTAAAACAAACTGGTACTTCGAAAATTTGTTTCATTTGGGGTAAAGCTAATAGTTAGTAGTTTTAAATATAGAACAAGATTACTATGCCTAAATTAAAATGAAATCATTTCAGTTTTTCTCATTATGTTCTTGTGCTTGATCATCCTCGTGATTTTCCCCTCATGCTATGATTATCTATTTCCACCCCGTTTGTGTGTGAAATGTAATCCTGCATATTTTTTACTCATGCTTTGTTATAACTTTTTTTCTTCCAGAGATCATGATGTTGCAAAGCAAATTTGAAGAGGACAAGAAACGACTGCAGCAGTTGAGAGCTTCAAGGAAATTTAGACCTTATTAAACAATATTTGTTTTACGTCACAAAGCCTGGATATAAATATTCTGATTCAGCTCTGTAACTCTAAGATAAGAATGGTTTGTATTCCATTCTATGTTTGACATGCTTGTTATAGTTATCAGTTTAACATAGCTTAATATGAAAGCAAGAAGAGAAATGAAATTCTGATTGTATTGAATAATCCAAAAAACATGTACGCCGTTCCTTATATACGCTTGATGTCACAGATAAAATAATGTCCTATGCCTAACTAAGTTTGTTTGATTTCCTAACTGGAGTTAGTTAACATTTAACCGAGTATATGCTCTAATACCCCCCCTCAAGGTGCAGAATGTATATAAATCATTCCTAGCTTGGAAAGGAGTGTACAAAATGGAGTAGGAGCAAGGGGTTTAGTAAAACTACCAGGCAATTGACCATGGGATTTGATTGGAAGTAAATGAATCAACTCACTTTGAAGTTTCTCACTAACAATGTGACAATCAATATCAAAATGATTAGATTGTTCATGAAACGTAGGATTAGCAGCTATATGGTGAATTGATTGACTGTCACAATATAATAAAGTAGGAGAATCAGTAGGAATGCTAAAATCTCGTAACAAGTAAGACAACCATTGAAGTTCACAAGTAGTAGCAACCAGAGCATGATATTTAGCCTCAGAAGAAGAAGCGGACACAATTTGCTGTTTCTTGGAACGCCAAGTATCAAGGCCTAATCCAAAAAACCACAGAAACCAGTAATGGACTGCCAGGTGTCAAGGCAACCTACCCATTTAGAATCATTGAAAGCAACAAGTTTCATCACAAAATCAACAGGGAAAAAGAGACCACGACCCGGAGCAGCTTTGATATACCGAAGCACCCTATGAGCTGCTCTTAAATGAATATCAGTAGGATGCTGAACAAATTGGCTCAATTGCTGGACTACAAAAGAAATATCAGGCTGAGTGTTGGCAAGATAAAGAAGATGGCCTACTAGTGTGCAATACTTAGAACCATTAGCTCAAGGAGTACCAGAATCCTGAGAAAGTTTCAGATACTTAGCCAAAGGAGTAACAGCCGGCTTGCAATCAAGAAATCTAGCATCAGACAAGATATCTAAAGAAAACTTACTTTGACAAAGAGAAATTCCCTTAGAACTTCGAGCAATATCCAAACCAAGGAAATATTTGGCATCACCCAAATCCTTGATTTTAAAACAAGTATCAAGAAAAGCTTTCATACGATTAATCTCATTCAAATCAATGCCACTAATGATGATATCATCCACACAAACAAGTAAAGCAGTAAAAGGGGAATCGGGATTTTTAAGAAATAAAGAATGATCAACATGTGAATGATGATAGCCACAAGAAAGAAGGGCCTGAGAAAGCTTGGAAAACCATTGCTGACTTGCTTGCTTAAGACCATAAAGGGATCATTATGACTTACATACTTGAGTAGAAGAATAAATAGATAAACCTGGAGGTGGCAACATATAAACCTCTTCAAAATCCCCATAAAGAAAGGCATTGTTAACATCTAGCTGTTTTGAATGCCAATCATGTGCAACCACAAGAGCAAGCAATAAGTGGACATTAGTGAGCTTTGCCACTGGAGAGAATGTATCATTAAAATCAACCCCCTCAATCTGAGTATAACCTTGAGCTACCAAGCGACACTTGTAGCGATTTAGAGTGCCATTTGAATTGTACTTTTTGGTAAAGACCCACTTGCACCCAATAGGTTGTTTTGCAGGAGGTTGATCAGTCAATACCCATGTGTGATTTTGTTGCAAAGCCTCAAGCTCAGCATCTATAGCGGCAACTCTAACCCTCATGCTTAATAGCTTTAGAATAAGACTTGGGAATAACATCAACAGAAATGGACAAAGCATAATGACGACTAGAAGAGGAAAGATGAGCATAAGAAAGAACACAAGAAAGATCTGCCTCTAATGAATCTGGTATGATCGATGTGTATTGAAGAGTAAAATGATAGTCATGCAAATATATAAGTAGTCATCTGGACCTAGTAGATCGCCTAAGCATAAGTGAAAGAGAAGGAGAAGAAGCAGAAGGTGAAGACACGATAGGAATAGTAGGTGGGGAAGTAATAGGACAATCAGAAGCAAGCATAAGGTAATTTAGAAAAGGGACCTCTTGAGGTAAAGGAATAGAATTTGGTAAAGAAGGAGTGTCAGAATTACAAAAGGGAAATAGATTCATAAAAGGAAACATTTCTAGAAACAAAGGTTTGATGAGTGTGCAAGTCCAGTGTGAGAAAACCTTTAGTACCATGTTTATAACCAAGAAAAACACATTTATGAGCCCTACGATCTAGTTTAGTGTGTTGTTGCGTAATGGCAGAAGAGAAACAAAGACAACCATAAACCTTGAGGGTGCTGAAGTCTAGAATTTGTTGATATAACAATTCAAAAGGTGATTTATGACTCAAAACAGGGGTAGGTAAACGATTAATCAAATAAACTGCATGAGAAATAGCGTAGGACCAAAAAACCTTAGGAACACAAGCTTGAAACAATAAGGCTCTTGTAACATTCAAAATATGTTGGTGCTTGCGCTCAAATTTGCTATTTTGTTCAGGTGTTTCTACACAACTAGTTTGATAAATTATAACATGGTAATTATAAAAATCTGTCATGTCAAACTCAACACCATTGTCAATTCTAATAACCTGAACTGAAACACCAAATTGAGTAGAAGCCATATGAACAAAGGCTTGAACATTAGGACGAACCTCAGACTTGGTTTTAAGTAAGTAAACCCGAGTGTATCTTGAAAAATTGTCAACAATAGTAAGAAAATTCTCGTGTCCATGTATAGAAGGCAAATGATAAGAACCCCAAATATCCATATAGACCAAACTAAAAATTTTACTAGCTTTTGTAGTGCTTACATGAAAAGGTAATTTGCATTGCTTAGTATAGTGACACACATCACAACTTGAAAAAGAAGAATTGTATGAAACATAGGGATGTTGATGGTGTATGGAATACAATGTATAATTGGAAAGATGTCCTAGGCAAAAATGCCAAAGATCAAAGTTGTTGGTGCTGGTAAGCGTAGTGGAGAGATTACCAATAATATGTGGTGTAGAATTTGCATGTTGTTTCATGATATAAAGCCCTTCATACACATCAGCCACAATCATCTTCTTTGAAGGTAGCTTGATTAGACAATAGTAACTCTGAAATGATACATCACAAGGAAGGAATTGAGTTAATTTAGAGACAAAAATGAGATTAAAACGAAAATCAAGGACATACAAAACATCATGTATAAGAAAGATGTTTGTAAATTGCATTATACCACTCCAAGTAGCTAGAACTCTTGTGCCATCTGGTAGATTAACTGAGATAGGATGTATGGATTTATATGAAGTAAACAAAGCAAGATGAGAACATACATGATCTATAGCTCCTGCATCTATGATCTAGGAGTCTAAAAAATATTAAGACAAGGAAAATGCATACCAGTGGCAGAAATACTATTAACAGAGGTAGAGGGCTAAGGTGATGGATTATTATATTGAACTAGTGCCAGCAATTTACGATATTGATCTGAGGTGAAGCTACAAGACTGATTTATAAACTTATTGGGCTCAAGCAGAGTTTGACCAGCAAAAACAGAATCAAAGGCAACAACATTAACAGAGGCATTTCAAAATTTATACCCTGGTGAAAATCCATGTTTTCTATAACAAGTTGCTTCAGTATGCCTATATCTCCCACAGTAAGTACATTGTTTCCTTGAATGTGTTGAGTTAGCTTTGTGATTGCTTGGACTATGAGACCATGAGACAGAAGTTTTAGTGAACAGAGGATTAACCTCTAGAGATTGAAATCCAAGCTCTCTTTCTTGTTGTGTTACTAAAGAAAACACTCTATTAATGCTTGGTAAGGGATCAATTAACATAATCTGTGACTTAACAACAGCAAATCAATCACTTAATCCCTTTAAGAACCCAATAACATAATCTTGATCTAAATGCTTCCTATATAGCTCAACAACACCACAATGATAGCGAGGATCATAAGAACAAGATATCATAGGCCGAAGAGTTAAGAATTCATCCCAAAGCTTTAAGCTTATTGAAGTAATCACTTACAAAAAGATCTCCTTGCTTCAAACTATGTATTTCTTCCTGAAGATCCGCCAATCTGAATACATCATTCTAAGAAAATCAATCTCACAAATCTTCCCAGACATCACATGCTCTATCAATCCACAAGATACTTTGAGCAAGTGTCGGTGCAAGTGACCTGGTAACCCACAACAAAACCATCATGTTTCAACGTTCTCAGGGAGGATAAATTAGATTGGTGCTACTTGGAATTGGAAAAGAATGATTGATAAATCGCGTCTTGTTCTTGGACATCAAAGCCATCCCTATCGCTTTGGCCCATGAGTGATAGTTTGGACCGTCAGAATTGTAGAAATGAGAATCAATGAGGGATTCTCATTGGGATGTAGGTAAAATGGATTTTCGACATTCTAAATCACATCTGAAGCATTTTGAGGGAAACCACTATCAAGATTTTCAGTGAGAGAAGAAGAATGCGATGATGAAGACAAGTCAAAGTCAGAGAGTATTATATAAAGCGATCAAAGGAATATGTGTTTCGGCTCGGAGTTTGCAGCATTGGTGTCCACCAACTTATGGAGGAGGTAGAGAATGGGAAACTAAAACATCAACTGTTTAATTTTCCAACCAAACCAGATTAGCACTGGAGCAAACCCCCGTTAGGACACGTCAGGGTCGACGTAGATGGAGCGCGCACTCAACAAGGACAAGCAAGCTGTGGAGGCCTTATTTGGGATAGCAACGACAACTGGCTCTTGGGGTTCCAAAAGAAACTGGGAGGTATACTAATAGCTATGGCAAAGCTAAAGGCCATCGAGATGGGAGTACAAGTATGCCATGAGATGGGCCTTAAGAAGATTATCTTTGGAAACCATACAATTGCTATTTACGTTTAGCAATCCTATGCATCCGTACATGGAAGATATAGAAGATATTCGGAAGTGGGAATTTGCTTTCAAAGAACTCGATATTACTCATGCCAACAGGGGAGCCTTGAGATGCGCAAACATATTAGCAAAGAACGCCCTGAACATGGATGAAGAATGGCGCTATATGATTGAGCCAAGTGAATGCTGTGCTCAGCAAATGTTGGATGATGTTAGGTGATACTGTGAAGAAGAAAAGAAATATCTCGTGAAAGCTGAAGAGGAAAGAGAAGAAATAGCAAGATGAAGTCAATAACTTCCGTGTTCTGATACCATAATATGAAAACAAATAGAGAAATGAAATTCTGACTGTATTGAATAATCTAGAAAAATATGCACACCATTCCTTATATATGTTTCAGATAAAATAATGAAGTATTATGCCTGACTAAGTTTGTTATTTTCTAACTAGAGTTAGTTATACCAACCAAATATATGTTCTAATAATATTTGCTAACTAGAGTTAGTTACATTTAACTAAATATATGCTCTAATATAGCTCATAGCTCTTGTAAGTTGTAATTTTAAGGACATGATTTTGTTGATTTTGAGGGAGTATGAAGTATCCTTCATTTAAATTTTTTAAAATATATTTGAATTAACAGAATTATTTCGGTCTGTCTGGTTCTGTAGTTTGACTAGTCTTCTACTTTTGTTTGAAATCTTGTGAAGATGAGGAGGCTGATTATCAAGCTGTGAAGGGTGTTTACATTGGTGATAAATTGGACTCGAAAAACAAAAAAAATAATTAGACATTGCTTAGATAAATGGCGTGTGAAAATATTGCTCGATATGCCATGAAATATATATTAATTTGCCCTTCGTGGGCAATTCGAACTGTGCCGTTATTGGGCATCCCATGAAATATATAAAGAAATAATAAAACACAAATTGTTTTTTTGAGAAAAAAAATACATTTTTTAACTTATAATTTATGAACATTATATAATTTTACCAGTGTTTTTATTGTATAGAAAGGGTTTCCCACGTCTCGTGACTTCTACTTACAGTCCACTTCTTTTCTATTAGGGAAAATTTTAAAAAAATACCTTAGCATATAGGAAAGGATAAATTAGAGCTGCCAAATTCTAAAATCCCTAGTCAGTTTGGTGTCAGTACGGTGGAAGAATATAGAGTTATAAAATTTCGGCGAAAAGATGCATATACCCTTCAGCTCTCCCTCTCTCTCAGCTCAAAATAACAACACCGGTCTTTTCGCTAACAATATCATATTCTACATTAACAATTCCGCTTTATTCTTTCACAACTTCGTATATCAAATATGGTGTTGTTAATAGAGAGAAAGGTGTTGTTATTGCTCCTGAAACTTAAATTCTCAAATATGGTATTGTTAATAACGAGAGATGTGTTGCTATTGGCCCTGAAACTTAAATTATGAAGTTGTGAAACAAGAAAGTCGAGTTATTAATGTAGAATGTGGTGTTGTTAATATAGAGACCGGTGTGGTTATTGTGAAACAAGAAAGTCGAATTGTTAATGTAGAATGTGGTGTTGTTAATATAGAAACTAATAGTGTTATTATGAAACAAGAAAGTCGAGTTGTTAATGTACAATACAGTGTTGTTAATAAAGAGACCGGTGTTGTTATTGTGAAAGAAGAAAGTGAAGTTGTTAATGTAGAATCTGGTGTTGTTAATAAAGAAACCGGTGTCATTATTCCCAGTTGAGAGAGAGGGAGAGCTATAGGTTAGATACGTTTTTTTGCCGAAATTTCATAATAACAGATTCCTCTACCGTACTAACACTAATTACAGAGTTAAATTATAAGAGAAGAAAACCCCTAATGGCGTTAGTACGGATTTAACGGTTTTTATGGTTGATGCCCCTTTTTAATTGTTCATTGGTATTTTTACCCCCTCTAAAAGATATTTGTGCCAGACGCTTCTCGGACAAAACTTCATTAGTAAATTTGCACCTTAATCATTTCCTGTTTGTGGGGGTGATCTATTGAGATAAAGGAATATACCCATCCTTATATGATCCTATTTGTGAGGCAGATAGAAAGAAAATGTATTTTTTTTTTATTTATTAATCACATTATTAAAATTTTCATATGAATATACAATTTTACGCTTTACTTATTATTTTGTAGACTTTGTAATTTTGGAGTGGAATACATGTTAAATAGGGGTAATGCTGAAAGTTATTAAATTTTAAGATATGGTTAATGAAATTTAAGGTTTTTAAAATGAGATTTAAGAAGTAAATCTCATCACTTATTGGTTCACTGAGGTAAGCACTATGTTATTGTACTTTGTTAACAATTAGCCAAAATTTTTGGATATGTTGTTGATCAAAAGATTCTGCTCAAACAATTCATTTAGCTTTCTCTTCTACATTTCTATGTACCATTTCAAAGGACTCCATAATACTTGATTAGGCCTCCTTATCGGCGCGTCTAATGACTTTTTGTGTGTGTCTAAATTACCTTGAATGATTTTGGGTTAAAGACTATTTTTGCCTTGAAAGTTTTCCCACATGACCAATTTTGCTTTGAAAGGTTTTTGTGGCTCAATTACGCCCTAAAAGTTTTAAATTGGAGCAATTTCGCTCTAAATTAACAGAAACATAACGATTATCATGAAATTGGATAAGATGGCATCTGATGTGAAGTAAATCAATTTGTGGGAGGTAGGCGGAGCAGGTTGCAATAAACCTAATTTTGGGTACCTTTGAGTTTTCTTTTTGTATCACAAGAACCACCACATTCTGCTACAATTAATTAAAAAAATTGAGAATCCATCCTGATCCACTATTCTTTGGCCCTTCAAATTAAATGAAATTATTTTTATATTTTACTATGAATTTAAAATAAAAATCTTAAGCAAAAATAATCTACCCGACGGTGAGTGCATGTTTAATAAGTTCTCATAGTACACGTAAATCAATTTATGTCTTATGTAAATCGATTTACAAAATAAAATCTACCTAACGATGCGTACATGTTTAACAAGTTCTCATAGTACACATACATCGATTTATGTCATACGTAAATAGATTTATAAGTCATTGTAAATCGATTTACAAAACATAATCTAACCGACGGTAGGTATATGCTTAACAAGTTCCCATAGTAAACATCTTTGACAATAACCAAGGGTTTATGTGAAGTAAATTGATTTATGTGTCAAAGATGTTTATTCTAATTGGAAAGAGCATCCTTGGTATGCTATGGCAACTTGTTAATCATGTATCCACCGTCGAGTAGGTTATATTTTGTAAATCAATTTACAATAGTTTATAAATCGATTTACATAAGACATAAATCGATTTATATGTACTATGGAAACTCGTTAAACATGTACCCACTATCGGATAGATTATATTTTGCTTAAGATTTTTATTTTAAATTCATAGTAAAATGTAAAAATAATTTCATTTAATTTGAAGGGCCAAAGAACAGTTGATCAGGATGAATTCTCAATTTTTTTTATGAATTGTAGCAGAATGTGGTGGTTCTTGTGATACAAAAAGAAAACCTGAAGTTACCCACAGTTGGGTTTATTGCAACATGCTACGCCTGCCTCCTACTAGTGGATTTGAATAGCATGGTAAATTGATTTATTCTAAGTTTTGTCAAACATGGTTGCTTATCTGATTTCATGATAATCGTTATATCTCCGTTAACCGAGGGCGAAATTGCTCCAATTTAAAACTTTCAGGACAAAATTGGTCCTATGGGAAAACTTCTGGAACAAAAATTGTCTTTAACCCAATAATTTTCAATCATTTTTCTTCAATAGAAACAACTCCAACTCTTTTTTTATTTGTGTTCATCATAAATCCTTTTTTTTTTTCTTATATGATCATGCATCCATATCAACATCATCTTATTAGCTAACCCACTTTTTGTATTATTACCCCCTTTGATGAAAACCATCTTTAATTTAATATATGCAATTAATATGTATCTCTTGGGAGAAAATTTATAAAATTGGGAATAAAATAGATTGACATCTTATATTTAAAATTAAAACAAATCCATCAAATAACTTCTATATTTTTATGACCCAATGGAATATTAATATTTTTTATGAGATATTAATCTTTTTTTCTCTGAGATATGAGAGTGGTATGAGTATGAACCTAGATGTTCTCTCTCTCTAAAACAAATGGTTTATGTCTTTTTTTTTTTTTTTGTTTATTGTATACGAAATAACTTCAAACAAAGAATGGACACAGAGAAGGAAGCTTAAACTTATTTTGTCTAGTCCACATTATTCAACACAAATGTTTATTTTTGAGTGAGTTAGATTCTTATTTAATTTGATCACTCGCCTGTGTAAAGTTGAAAGCATAATCTCTTAAAATTCTTTCTCCTAATTTTCCTCTTAAAATCTCATCTCCACTCTTAAATAAAAAATAATGAATGGTTCATATTTAATATTCTATAGACTTATAAATTATTTTTGTTTACCTTTTATAAACTACATATGTGCACTATTAAAATCAAATGTTAACCATTTAAATTTATTTTATATACTATTATAAATATATATTACAATATATTTAATTTGAATCCTTCATTTTTTTTTTTCAATCTTAGGGTGAGGAGGGGATTCTGAGAGGAAAATGAGATAGATCATTAACTCTAAGAGGATCTGGATCGATGTAAATCTTGCTAATTGCTATATAATCTATGAAGTTCAAGTATTTTTAATGATAAACTAATTGGTTATTTTATTTCTTAATTTGTCAATAAACTTATCAGGTGTGTAGATGATAAACCCTTGATACCAAAGTTAAAATTTAAAAGACAAGACAAAAATGTTTGGAACTGAGTTTATTCGGCTTGAAGTGAGTCTCAAAGAAACAGTGGAAAGCCATTTTCCTTTTAGCCAAAACAATGGAAACAAGGAAGCTTTGAAGAAATAAATAAATTTGTTGATTAATTCTAAATTGTGATCTCTGGAGTCAAAAATTTTCTTTGCTAATTAATAAATATTGATAACCTTAATCATGTTTTTAATTAAGTTTGTTGTCTTTGGCTCTATAAATTCAATCTCTGTTTTAGTAATCCTTCATGTTTTAGAGGATATTATTGTCATATTGCACCAAATATGCATAAGAAATGAAGCCTTCAATTTCAACTTAGGGCTTGTTTGGTTTGAGGGGAGGGGAGGGAAAGTGGGCAAAGGGAAAATTTTTTTAAGTTAGATTTAAAAAAATTAGAGAAGTGGGCTTAACAATTTTTAATTAATTTTTCTTACTCTTTTATCTTATATATTCTCTTTATTAAAATTTTATTACCCCACTTCTTCAATCTTGTAAAATTCAATTAATAAAAATTTTCCCTCCCCTCCAAATCCCTCACACTAAACAGACCCTTAGAGTTTTTAACAACAGTAGCTCGAAAATATGCATGAAAAACAATATTTAAGACGTTCTATCACTTTTTTGGATTGGCAATATAAAGTGATCTGATAACTAATCCTGTTGCCAAAAAAAAAAAAAAAAAGTGATACCGATAACTAATCTTAAGGCTTAAGGCTAGCAGTTGCATTAGGGCTTTAATTACTTCATTCTTATATACCTCAATTGGAGATAGCTTTTTTTGTATATTATTCCATAAAATTAAAACTCTTCAATTTGTTTTTTTGTTGGAAAATTACTGAAAAAGTTAATTTGACCAAAGTAAACATTGGCTAAAACGTGGTCCTAGCTATAAAGTTGAGAAAGAATGTTTATTTTAGTTTTTATTATAAGTCACATCATTAAAATTTTCATATAAATTTATAATTTTACCTTTAAATTATTATTATAGACTTTTTTTTGGGTGAAATATTGTTGTAAACTTTGTTCTCATATAACATACTTCTCTGGTAGTCCTATATTATAGGGTAGAGAGAGTGTGTATTTTCTTTTTCCTGTTTATAAGGCACGTCATTAAATTTTTTATATAAATATATAATTTTATATTTCACTTATTATTGTGTATATTATTGTTTTTTAAGAAATTGTGTAGTTAAATAGGGGTAATGATATTTAAGGCCTTTCTTGCAATGAGATAATTAAATTATATAATTTCATTTAAAAATATTAAAGTATATGATTAATCCGAAAAATAATTTTTTTTTGATGCAGTGTTAATTCAATTATAAGTCACTCTCTAAATTTGTTATTGGAACCACTCGCAGTTGACTAAAAATTTTGAATTCATTCCAACATTATTGTTGGTACATTCACAACAACAACCACAAAAAGGGAAAATTTTAAAAAAAATATAGACAAAATTGATAAAGGACGAAATGGTGTGGTGAATTGTTGAAATCCCAAATCAAACCATTAGTAGAAATCTAGGATTTGAAATTGTAAGCAAAAAACGATAATGCCCTCAGTGAAGTGGCAGGCAAAAGAAATAAGAAGGGGGTGAAGGGTTGGTTTGCACGACGAAATTGGAAGAGAATGACGGTGTGGGTGAGCAAAAAAAAGGAAAGAACTGCAGGTTGTTGGGTCAACGAATAGGGAACTTGGCTGAGTGAAGAAGAGGGGATTCGGCAATGTTTAGATATGGAAGGTGGGTGACGGTGGTCGGTGGTCTAACGAAGAAGAGGAAGGGAACTGCGGGTTGTTGGGTTAGTGAAGAAGGAATGCAGGTTTGTTGGTTGAGTAAAGAAGAGGAGCTTCGATGATGTTTTGATTTGGAAGGTGGGTGACGGTGGTCGATGGCTTATCGAAAAAGAGGAAGGGAACGACGTAGGCAAAAATGGAAAAGTAACAAGTTGGATGGCCAATAATAACACCTCTCGCTTTATTAACAACACCAGCTACTACATTAATGACTACACTCTTTTGTTTAACAACTTCGTAAGCAAAAGTGGAAAAGTAACAAGTTCGATGACCAATAACAACACTTCTTGCTCTATTAACATATTAATGATTTCATTTTCTTGTTTAACAACTTCGTAGGCAAAAGTGGGAAAGTAGCAAGTTCGATAGCCAATAACAATACCTCTCGCTCTATTAACAACATCATCTTCTACATTAATGACTTCACTTTTTTGTTTAACAATTTCGTAAGCAAAAGTGGGAAAGTAACAAATTCGAAGGCCAATAACATCACATCTTGTTTTATTAACAACACCTTCTTCTACATTAATAACTTCCCTTTCTTTTTTAACAACTTTATATAGAAAGGTGCAAAATTAACAAGTTGGGGGCCAATAACAACACCTCTCTTTCTATTAACAACACTATATTCTATAGTAACGATGTCATTTTCTTGTTTAACAATTTTGTAGGCAAAAGTGTGAAAGTAACAAGTTCGAAGGCCAATAACAACACATATCTCTATATTAAAAACATTATATTCAATATTAACAACATGGTTTTATGCTTTCACAACTTGCTATATTCTTCATATGCTGTTTAATGATAGTCTGCATAATTATATTCACTAATAACCTTAAATAAAATAATGTGTGACAGTGACTCTTTTATACATTCACATATTTAATAACAAGAAAACATTAACAGTGCAGTAGCGCATAATGTGACAACTGGTGTTACTTTCCCACTTTTGTGTACAAAGTTATTAAATAAGAAAGTGAAGTCGTTAATATAGAAAATGATGTTGTTAATAGAGTGAGAAGTGTTGTTATTGGCCATCGAACTTGTTACTTTCCCACTGTTACCTACAACAAGAAAGTGAAGTCGTTAATGTCGTAGCTGGTGTTGTTAATAAAGCGAGATGTATTGTTATTGGCCATCCAACTTGTTACTTTCCCATTTTTGCTTACGTCATTCCCTTCCTCTTCTTCGCTCGACCACCGATCATTGTCACCCACCTTCCAAATCGAAACACCGTTAAATCCCCTATTCTTCTCTCAGCACACAAACCGCATTCCCTCTTCATTGACCCAACACCTGCAGTCCCCTTCCTCTTCTATGCTCGGCCACTGACCTTTAACTACCATCACCCACCTTCTAAATCGAAACACCGCCAAAGCCCCTCTGCTTTGCTCAACCAACAAACCCTCATTCCCTCTTTGCTGACCTAACAACCCGCAGTTCCCTTCCTCTTCTTCGCTCACCCACACTGTCCTTCCCTTCCAGTTTTGCCATTTTGACCAAACCTTCTTCCCCTTCTTATTTCTTTTGCCTGCCATTTCACTGAGGGCATTATCATCTCTTGCTCACAATTTTGAATTTCAGATTCTTATTGATGGTCTGATTTAGGATTTCAACAATTCACCACACAATTTTGTCCTTTTGTCAATTTTATCTGTATTTTTCTACAATTTTCCCAAAAAAGGTTGATTCCGTTGTTCATGGTGCCATGGCACACTTGCTACTACGTATTTGGTCGCCCCCACTATGTGCAGCTGAGAGCCGACAAACCCATGTCTCTTTTGTTTTTCTGTATGTTTTCTTCGCTAATGTTAAAAAGTTATAGCTAGTATTTAATTTATCTTCTGGACATTATCTTTTTATTTGTTGGGGTTGATTCTGTTGTTAAAGAACAAGTGAAGACTTTGGTATATATAGTTTACATTTAAATGAATGTTGACATCATTAATGTTATAAGATTAAACTTTGGTGCGCTTTCATTCAATATTCTGAAATATTTAATTATGTAAAATTTAAATAAATGCTCTTAAATTTTATTTTAATTTTAATAAAATTTAAATCATTCCTATATAAATTTTGATTTTATAAAATGTATTTGATGGCTGTCAAATGCAACAAATGAAATAGATTAGGACAATTTAATTTGCTAGCAATTGCAACTTATTAGTAACCTTATGGCTAGTTATATATAGTGATCAATACAAGTAGAAAGGAGTCCATCAAATCAAACAACTTTATTATAGATCGATAATCAATATGATTACATTTGGGAGGCTAGAATTTTTCTGTAGCCATGTTAGCCATGCACGATACTCACCACAAAGCCAAAGGTAAAACGAAAAAGATAAAATACCAAGCAACAATTGATGACGAATTGAGAGAAAACATGCTTTTATTTTTAGGGTACCATAATTGGCTAAAACTCATGGAATACTCAGTAACGGTAAGGTGGTGGTTGATAGCTTGGTGGTTTCTCTACAGGTGGCTTGTAAGTAGGAGGCTTATCAACAGGTGGCTTCTCAACTGGAGGCTTGTAAATAGGAGGTGTCTCTACGGGAGGCTTGTAAACTGGTGGTTTCTCAACGGGAGGCTTCTTAATTGGTGGTTGGTCAACAGGTGGCTTCTCAACAGGTGGCTTCTCTACTGGTGGTATGTAAACTGGGGGCTTCTCAATGGGAGGCTTCTCAACTGGTGGCTTCTCTACTGGTGGTATCTCAACAGGTGGCTTCTCTACTGGTGGAATGTAAACTGGGGGCTTCTCAATGGGAGGCTTCTCAATAGGTGGCTTCTCTACTGGTGGTATGTAAACTGGGGGCTTCTCAATGGGAGGCTTCTCAATAGGTGGCTTCTCTACTGGTGGTATCTCAACAGGTGGCTTCTCAACAGGTGGCTTCTCTACTGGTGGAATGTAAACTGGGGGCTTCTCAATGGGAGGCTTCTCAACAGGTGGCTTCTCTACTGGTGGTATGTAAACTGGGGGCTTCTCAATGGGAGGCTTCTCAATAGGTGGCTTCTCTACTGGTGGTATCTCAACAGGTGGCTTCTCAACAGGTGGCTTCTCAACTGGTGGTATGTAAACTGGGGGCTTTTCAATGGGAGGCTTCTCAACAGGTGGCTTCTCTACTGGTGGTATGTAAACTGGGGGCTTCTCAATGGGAGGCTTCTCAACAGGTGGCTTCTCTACTGGTGGTATGTAAATTGGGGGCTTCTCAATGGGAGGCTTCTCAACAGGGGGGTTTTCAATTGGAGGCTTGTAAACTGGGGGCTTCTCAATAGGTGGGTAAACTGGTGGTTTCTCCACGGGAGGCTTCTCAACAGGTGGCTTCTCCTCTGGTGGCTTGTAGGGTGGGGGCTTTTCAATTGGTGGTGACTGATAGTAATCTGCAAAGCTAGAAGTGGTGAGAAACACCACGCCTATGAGACACACTAGCAAGTGTTTAGAGGACATTGTTGAGCTGAGTTTGTGTTGACGGTGCATATGAGAGAACATGGACTCCAATTTATAGGGAGGGGGGTTGGTGGAGTATTTTAATATAAACGTAAGATTAATTAATAAAATAATAATTCACGAAGTCAAGATCGGTCGGTGTACGAACTTGATGAATATCGCCAGGCAGGTATGAGGAAAATTGGAAATCCTAGTTTTTTGTTCAATTTTCTTCGTTCACCATTAATTCATAGAGTTGATAGATATGCATGGAATTATTAGGAGTAAATGGTTTTGGCTGATTGCATGTGGTTGGTGGTGTTGTACAATGCTCACTAGCTGGGATTTGTTGGGTGACAATGACTTTGTATTTTCTTTTTAATCAAAATCAACTTGTCTACTAGCCATATTAAATAAATATATTAAAACACATTATAACCTTTAAACATTATTTTCTTCTTCTTATATTAAAACACCATCGTCGTCTTCTTAATATCCGAAACTTTGATTCTAAATTATATCTAAAATTGTATTATTGCCAGCTGGGATGATTTCTTTAAAGGGTAGTTGAGATGTTCAAAGTATTTTATCGACTAATGATTGAATAGACCTATCACTCAGCTTGAAAAGGCCATAAATCCCATAATGAATAAACATTATAAACCTTATCTTTTTTTTTTTTTAATTGTTTGATCATATATATATAACAACATCCTCATAATCAGCTTAGGTACCCCACTTGTTGAATTACTATTTACAAACAAGTAACAAAGTATAACAAAAATTCAAATAGAAGAATTCTATATTTTTTTGGGGGAAAATTCCAAAAAAAATACCATGAAATATAGGAAAAGACAAATCAAAGCTGCCAAATTCCAAAATCCCACGTTAGTATGGTGGAGGAATATAAAATGATGAAATTTCAGCGAAAAGATGCACCTACCCTTTAACTCTCTCTCTCTCTCTCAACTCGAAATAACAATACCGGTCTCTTTATTAACAACATCGCATTCTACATTAACAACTCCGTTTTATTCTTTCACAACTTCGTATCTCAAATATAATGCTGTTAATGTAAAATATAGTGTTGTTAATAAAGAGAGGGATGCTGTTATTGGCCCTGAAACTTAAATTCTCAAATATGGTGTTGTTAATGTAAAATATAGTGTTGTTAATAAAGAAAGAAGTGTTGTTATTAACAATGAAACTTAAATTATGAAGTTGTGAAACAAAAAAATCGAGTTGTTAATGTAGAATGTCGTGTTGTTAATATAAAGACCGGTGTGGTTATTGTTAAACAAGAAAGTCAAGTTGTTAAATAGAATGCAGTGTTGTTAATATAGAGACCGGTGTTGTTATTGTGAAACAAGAAAATCGTGTTATTAATGTACAATACGGTGTTGTTAATAAAAAGACCGGTGTTGTTATTGTGAAAGAAGAAAGTGGAGTTGTTAATGTAGAATCCGGTGTTGTTAATAAAGAGACCAGTATTGTTATTCTGAGTTGAGAGAGAGGGAGAGTTGAAGGGCAGATGCGTCTTTTTACCGAAATTTCATAATCCCATATTCCTCCATCACACTGACTTGAGATTTCGGAATTTTGCAGCTCTGATTTATCCTTTTACATATTCCAAGGTATTTTTTGGAATTTTCCCTTTCTGTTATCCGAGCTAGAGTACTTTATATATACATACATATATATACATATATATATATATATATATGCGTTACCTGGGGTCCTGAATATAATACTCAATTGAATTTTTTTAGAGAGATTAAGGAAGATAATTAAATTATTTTAAAGTATTTAGAGAAAATTAGTCTTTCAGTCCTTTAACTTTTAACTCACATATAACTCAGTTTCTCAATAATGGCTCGCTGTAACTCAATCTTTAAACTTTTGACCTGTTTATGAGCATGTCCCTCATCTTTTCACTTTTTATACTAATAATGTTTTGCACTTTGAATATCTAGTAGAATTAACATTTGATGGGTGTAAAAGTAGTACTCCCTCCGGTCCTAATTATAAGATAAAGTTGACTTTTTTGGAGAAATTAAGGAAGTTAATTAAATTACTTTAGAGTGTTTATATTTTTAGTATCCTTAGATTATATATTACTTTATTAGTCAAATTAATTAGTTTAGAGAAAAAAATAAAAATATAAATATTCTAAAGTAATTTAATTGGCTTCCTTAATTTCTCCAAAAAAGTCAACTTTATCTTATAATTAGGACCGGAGGGAGTAATAAAAAATTTAAAGTTAGCTAAATTGAGAATCCACGTTGATCGTTTTAAACAAGGAAAGAGAGAAAATTTTTTTACTAGACATGATGACGTGGCAAAGTTTGAAAGTGATGTGTCAAACTTTACAATGTGATGTGGTAGAAATATTTAAATTTAAAAAAGCCACACAAGTTGTCACATCAAATTATACTCTCCACCTAACCAGTGAATGGCCCCCACTTGACAAAAGAATTAAATTTAAAAAAGCCACACAAGTTGTCACATCAAAATTAAACTCTCCACCTAACCAGCAAATCGGCCTCCACTTGACAAAAGTTTGCTACAATTAACGGTTAACATGGCAAACTTAATAACGTTCTCAATTCAACTACCTTAAAAATTGTTTATTATTACTTTTATACCCATCAAATGTCAATTATACTCAATACTTAAAGTGTAAAATATTATTACTACTTTTTACACCTTTACCTTTTATATTATTATCCTTGAGTCATCCTATGAAGTAAAAATAACTAATAACAACTTTTAAATTATTTTCAATTCAGCTCCACCTTTGTTTATATATATATATATATATATTTAAAAAAAACAAAAAGGATAGACACAGGCGAAGAGAAGCAGAGAAACCATGAGAGAATAAAAGAACTCAGCAAAAAATTAATATCTCAGTCCTTATAGTTTTACCAAATTTTGAATTAGGTCGTAATTCTTTTTTTCATTGGATTCTTATTGTGTGCTCCTTTATTTGTGTCAGCCCTTCTATTAATAAGTGTGTGTTTGACAACATCCCAAATCATAATTTCAAACCATGATTTACGCAACCCGAGATAAAACTCTTCTAACACATTTATCTTATAAGTCGTAAAAACTATTAAAAAAAGCTAATTCAAACACACACTAAGACACACATCTGCCGTCAGTTTAGGTTGAGAGAAGGTGATGTGGCGATCTGACTTTTGCATAATTACTCACGACCAAGGTATTAAAATTCGGGTTGGGTATTGAATCGGTTGAGGTACTAAGTTAAGGGTCAATGGGTCAGACTGGAATCAAATCGGATATAAACCAGGATTAAACCTGTAAGAAATTAAAGATTTTAGGCTTATAGTATGGAATTCTAAAAAAAAAAATTAAAAAAAATTTAGAATTGGAACCCGAACCAGTCTATCGGGTGGTTTGCAGGTCTCATGGCCGGACCGACCAGTCCGGTCCGGGTTCCAAAACATGGCTCACGACATGAGCCCCATCTGTAAGAGAGGATCCAATGACTTTGCACAATTGCTCACGCCATGAACCCAATCTATTAATCTTGGAACCCAACCTGCAAGAGAGCCACGACCACCTGCTTTGCTTGCGTCGGCTTCGATGTTGTCTCCGGCCATGGCCAAGGACCCCGCCAGAAACATTCCCATCAGACTCATTGGCTCCACGGTGCTAACCAGTAACCACCAGAGCTTACTTCTTGCTATTCATGACCCTCGGTCTCATGTGACATTATACTAAATTAATTTATCTGACTTATAAAATGATATATAATTTAATGATATATAATATTTCATCCGGTCCTAATTATAAGATAAAGTTGACTTTTTTAGAGAAATTAAGGAAGCCATTTAAATTGTTTTAGAGTATTTATATTTTAATTTTTTTTCCAAACTAATTACTTTGATTAATAAACTAATATATAATCTAATGATACTAAAAATATAAACACTCTAAAGTAATTTAACTGACTTCCTTAATTTCTCCAAAAAAATCAACTTTATCTTATAATTAGAACCGGAAGGAATATCAAATATGATTAAATAACGTATTTATTTTCTTAATCTCTCAAAAAAAATAATTAAGTCTTTAATTTAGGACCAAAGGAATATATAAATACTGAACTGTAAAATTCATTTACAAGAAAACCCACACTCTCTCTCTCTCTCTATATATATTTATCCTCAAAAGAAATACTTAAAGAATAATCATATTATAAGAATGATTTCATCCTTATAGTACACTTTTTTGACTGAACAAAACAAATAACTTTCTACCGCATGAGTTAGGGGTAGTTTCGCAGTGCTCATTACTGCGGTAAGATTTGCACTGTCCATCCAAGTAAAATGTTAACTATTCATATTTAAAATGTTCAATTAATGTTTTTAAAATAAAAATACTTTTATTTAGGGTTTAATTTAGATGTTATAAAAAGTATTTTGCAATAAAATAATTTGTTATAAAAATAAAAGTAAAAAACTTAAATGCGGGCAAATTGCAGTATATGGAACACCAAACACGGGTTTAATTCAAATATCTAAGGTTGTTTACTATAGACATTAAATACGGATATTTATCCACTAGAATTATAATTTATTTATTTATCTTTTAATATTTGTCGTATCTCAATAATTATAGGATTGATCAAATTGCATGATCATAACTTTAATATTTTATAACGATGATGATTATTTTTATTTCAAATTACAGTATATTAAGGCATGTTTGAGATCACGATTTCTTAAAAAAAAGTCCTTATTGCTACCAAACGTGCAAGCAATCTTCCTTATGTGCAAGCGATCTTCGGTTTTGTGCAAACCGTCTTCCGTATGTGTAAAAATCTTTCATATAAATGTGTAAATAATCTTCCGTTGTGAGCAAAATATCTTCCGTTATATGCAACAGATCTTCCATGATAGCATTCAGCAATTAATTTATCAAAAAAGTATTTATTAGCAATTCTCCCTATTTAAAATGTGACGCAAAATATTAACCCATAATTTAGTTATTGATAAAATATATTTGAAAAAGATAAAAATTTAACCATGATCAATCTGATTTTATATATAAAATATAATTACTGTTGAGCATGGAATGTGTCTTCTTCTTTTTTTTTTTTAAATCAATTTTTTTTTGGTATCCCTAATATGCAGGGGATTTTGTCTGCTTGCTTGTTGCTACAATGCTACCCTAAAATTTTCAAATCAATAGTATCAATTTTATCTAATATATCTAAATAGTCCAGATTTACATGGGTATCTCTCCCATTATGATATTAATTAATGGTATTTGATTTTTTTATATATATAAAAGTGGGCTAAGAAGCCGAGTTACATAAACAGCAAATAAATAAATAAATTTAATTTATTTGATTTCAATATTTTTTTATATTTTTTTTTCATATTTTTATTGGTATTTGATATTGATATTGATATTGTTTTTTTTTTTTTTTTGCCCCAACGATATTGATATTGGTATTGATTATTCATTCATTAATCCGGTGACGTGAGAGGGTCGACATCCGAATTCCGACGCCCTGTATAAATAAATTCTCCGGCTGTCCGGCGCCATATATTCTCAAGTCGTCTTCGCTCTCTTTGTGGCCCTTTACCCTCTCTTCCGCTTGAACTGTTCTTGGAGCGATCTGAGAGAAGGTCTTCCACCATGTTGGTTTACCAGGATCTCCTCACCGGTAATCTTCTGATTCAACTTTCTCTTTGCACATTCGTGATATTTTTTTGTTCGTTGTCTCATCCGTGATTTCCGTTTACTGCCTGGTTGCTTTATATGTTTATATTTTTCCACTCTTAAGCAGTAAAATATTCTTTTGATTCCGTATTAGATTGTTGCTTTTGTCTATTTGAGCTTGCCTAGATCTGTTTTGTTGTGATGATTTTCTAAGCATATGCTACTTTTAGATTTACTTGATCACCTACTATGTCCCTTTTGGTAATGTTTGGATCCGGCATCCATATGTTATCGAAGGTTAAGGTACATATATTGTTTGGGCTAATCTTGATTATGTGCTCTCCGTGACAACTTCTAGATCAAGGGATTGATTATTTTCCATGGCTTGATTTGTTCGCAGTAAAGTGCAGTATATGCATAGAGCCTATGGGATGGTATTTCTTATAGTATTTGTAACATAAATCTCCTTTTTGGAGCGTATTCCTTGGCCTAAATTTTTTAGGCCAATATTTTATGCATGAGTCTGCAATCTGCATCAGGCTGCGGACCCCTGATTTACAGGGTCGATCATTGTTTAATACTACTTATGCATCTTCCTTAGTCGATGTCAGCAAATCTATTTTTGATTAGAGTATAGGGCAACCGTTCTAATGAACTAAGAATATATTCGTTCGGTAGCAAATTGAAGTTTTGAACTCTATGGATCAGCTGAAGTAAGAGGTACTACTTACCTTTGAAAGGTTGTTTCTGAATGTTATACTTATAGTTATATTTTATTTTTGGGTACAATTGCTGTTCAACTTTTTTTAAGAAAAAAATTATTTTGAGTCAAAACTGTTTCAACTAGGTTAATTGTCTGCGGCAAGCTTTTAATGTTGATGTAAAAAATTATGGAGGACTTGCATGCTATATTCTCAACCGTTCCTTTCTTTTTGATTCTTACATTAAAAAATTGACAGTGCTCATTCATTAATTTATGAAATATATAATATTTAAATGTCATGGAGCAATTCTGATCATGTATCTTGCAGGTGATGAGCTTCTCTCGGACTCGTTTCCATACAACGAAATTCAGAATGGAATGTTGTGGGAAGTTGAGGGAAAGGTTAGTTAATTTGTCTCCCATTCGTTGGGTTGTTGTGTCTATCTACTTGTGGCTATTTGATTTTCTATGGATGTAAAACTCTTTTTCAGTTTGTTGGTTTATATTTTGTTTATATGAATGGCAAGTTCAGGACTGTTTCTTTTGGCTTGCTGTAGTGGGTTGTTAAGGGAGCAGTAGATGTAGACATTGGTGCTAACCCTTCTGCTGAAGGTGGAGGAGAAGATGAAGGGGTTGATGACCAAGCTGTAAAGGTTGTTGACATTGCTGACACATTTAGACTCCAGGTTAGGACAACCGTACAACAACAATCCTCTTTTCATATCCTGAGTATTTTTCTTCCAAGTTCAGAGTTAATGTATTTTGTTACCCAATCCTTGCAGGAGCAACCTGCCTTTGACAAGAAACAATTTCTTGTCTTCATGAAGAGGTATATCAAGTTGTTGACTCCCAAATTAGATGGAGAGAAGCAAGAGCTATTTAAGAAGCACATTGAAGGAGCAACCAAATTCCTTCTCTCCAAACTCAGTGATCTTCAGTTGTAAGTGTTGCGACCACCAATGCTAAAAGTGCCTTTGTGTGTTTCTGTTTATGTTTCTGTTCTAGTATGTTTGACATGACTTGTCAATATCTCTTGGTTCGGTACTGGGTAAATTGCCTCAGAAAGTGTACTAATTTTTGTCTTATTTGCCAGTTTTGTTGGGGAGAGCATGCACGATGATGGTAGTTTGGTCTTTGCTTACTACAAGGATGGTGCTACCGATCCAACATTTCTTTACTTTGCCTATGCTTTGAAGGAGGTGAAGTGCTAAGTGGCGTCGCAACCTTCAAATCTGTGGTTTCGGCCCTCTATTTATTTGGTTTCTCTTTAATTTATCTACCAAGTGACTGAAAGTGTTCAGTCTCAATGGTGTTGTTATAAGTGAACAATCCAACTCTTAAATTATGGGACAGAGTATGCTTTGATTTCGCTAAATTTTGAATGCCAGTTAAATTTATTGCTATTGTTATCTTTTTTTTTTCAGTTATTTGTCCTTTAAAGGTTTATAGGGTTTACTTGTGGAAAATGTTTAACTTGAACTTCTGGTCTCAACCGTGCATTGAGAATGAACTCAGATCAGGACCCGATCCTTCAGCACAAATTGATTTAATGCTTACAATTCAGTTCTACTGAAGGGCTATAAGATCCTGATCTATATATATATATATATATCACTATCATGGGCTTGCTATTTTTGGAGTTTTAATTTAACCTTGAGATTGTTGCCACAAATCTCTTCGAGAAAATCCGGTTATGCAACTTGATACTCTTCCTGTAGTTTGACGAGAACCAATGGCTAGAAAAACTCAAATGGAAATAATAATTTTGTCGATGGCATGGTTGGACATGATGTTATTATGGTCCTTAACATTGATCAGCTCAGCTTTGAGGGAATCCATTATTCTCCCTCTCCCCTGTTAAGATGAAAATTGGGGATAAGTTTAGCACATATTGAATCCTTTGTAGTTATAACGTTCTATATGCTCTATGATGTTTAAACTCGAAACTCAACGATAATTTAAGTGTCTACTAATAAAACCATCTCGCAACAAAACTGCCACCACACACACTTGGCTAACAGGGGATCCTGGTTTTCATTAATATGGCGTCCTAGGAAAACCAGAACCGTTCGTTCATTCTAATCACAGCAAGAGCCAAATCTTAATTTCTTAGGACTACCACTTCACTATACAAGATTGGGTAGCCGGGAAGAGGAAGAGATTCGCTTTATCTTTGGCCTCTTGACCACCATCACTGAGCAATGCGCATGTTGCACGCAATAATCACTCACGCTGCCTAGAACTACCCTGCAAAATCACAACTTTATCGCGTCATTTCAGAACTATCACTTCTTTAAATTGTAAAAAATTGTTGTCATTGTCAGTTTGTTCAGTTGATGTAGTCGTTTGTTGTGGACCCAATAACCTAAAACTCAAAATCCCTTTCTACTAGAGTGATCATTTAGGAAATATGATTTTAACACATCAGAATCTTGAAATATTTATTTACTAGTATAATTTAAGGTGTCAAAATATGCCTTTTTTACTTGTATGACCTCTGAAAGTAAGACAAATTCTTTTTAAAATTTTCAGGTTTTTAAAAGTTTACTTCCTCAATCCTCATTAATATTTTGGGCTACTTAAATGATCAAACTTAAATATATATACCTTTTGACAGCACCATAACCATGAGTACCCAAAACAAGAACAGTGGCACCATTTTTCTCTGCAGCTTCACACAGAACATTCCTTGCATCTCCCTCCAGAACTTGTGTTATCACATCCTCCACCTGCAAAACAAACGCTCTGTAAAACCCTTCATGCTTAATAATAACTTCATCTTTTCAAACAAATCCCATTTTAAGCAGTCTAGTATTACTGATTTACTGCTACAAATCTCCTTGGCTTTTTGGATGGTTTTATCAGCCATGCTCTCCAGATCTTCTCCTAGAATCGATACGAACTCTTCTGTGCTTCCAGATTCTGAAACCGAAACGATCATGAATTTCACAACAGTTTTTGGCAACCTATATATAAATAACATTTGCCAATTAAAAACATACCCTTGATCTCAACAAGAGAAGAGGGAGAGGGTTTGGCATGAACAACCATAAGCTGAAAATAATGATGGGGTATTTCAGAAGGGAAGAAATTAGTAAGTGCCCACTCTATTGCGTAGAAGCTATGTTCACTTTCATCAATCCCCACCATCATCAATGGCTTCCTCGTTTTCTCCATTACTTGCATTGATCCCTGCAAATCCTCACGTAAAGTTTTGTTTTTTCCCCATCTGAAATTTGACAAGATGAAAGGTGTTTGATTCATTTACACGTACATTGTAGACAGTAATATTCGGAGATTGTTGCGCACTCAAGACTCGGTTGTCAAGCCTAAGAGATACTTGATACATTATTAAACTAATTCTTTATACATGGTAACAATAATTCTTAAACTAATTCCATTAATATTTATAAATTAGTTATTTCACTCTTATATTAAAAATAGAAAGGAATACTCCCTCTGATCCTGATTAGAAGATAGAGTTGACCTTTTTAGAGAAATCAAGGAAACCAATTAAATTACTTTAGAGTATTTATTTTTTTCTCCAAACTAATTAATTTGACTAATAAACTAATATATAATCTAAGGATGCTAAAAATATAAACACTCTAAAGTGATTTAATTGGCTTCCATAATTTTTCCAAAAAAATCAGCTTTATCTTATAATTAGGATCGGAGGGAGTATAACTTTCTAATAAGTCATGGAAACTTCAACGTCTATGCATGTCATTTTTTCTTTCACCGCAATTTTCTCTATCATGTCTTGTGACACTTCACGAAGACACAAACTAGTGGTTGCTTGGAAAGGAACTGAAGTGGTTGTCATGGCCATTTTTCGGTTTTAGTAGTGACTAACAGGATTGTTCTTTTGCCATTTTAACAAACAGGGAATATTAGATTAAATGCCCATGCATATAAATTTCCTTAATTATCTCTCATTTTTAAATTCTTAATGATTATTTTTTTTTTAAAAAAATATATGACTATGTTTGAATTTATTTCTCTAATTTTAAATTTTTTATTGAGGAGTTGGCATAATGTTTACACCAAACTTTATTTATGACTTGGCAACACTTTTTAATTTTTGTTTTTTTAGCATAAATAATAATCTATTAATTATTGTCACAATCCATTGGTGTCTAATATCATGTTAAATCTTGATGACTTTGAGTCAAAAATTATTTGTTAAGGGATTAAAAATTTTCTCAAAATTGTTAACTTTATATTGACATTCACATTTCATACTGATTTAAGGTACCTTCAGAAAAGATCAATTTTTTTTTTTCCGGAAGAAAAGATCAATTTAAAAAACATAGATACAAGTATAGCTCTAAGTGCTAAATAAGAATTTGAAATTTTGAAGGCTAACCCAAAAAAAAAAAAAATTTGAAATATATTATAACAATAACAAATATGGAGAAAAAGTTTCATTAGTCACTTGAAAATTTTGAAAATTACAATCTTTCACATCGAACCTAGCCGTTTAATAATTTTGAAAATTATATTATCTGCCAAGTTTCCATTGATAGATACTTAAATTTTTCACCAAGTATCTCATCTATATTGTTGTTGAAGGCATCCTCTGCTCTGTCTCTGTGTCGTGGATCATCTCTTATCCTCGCCATCGCCATTTTCTTCACTAGAATAGAAATTATAAGAACGCTCTTCTTGCTCGGCTATACGATCGATTTTGGATTATCTACGTCTTTTACCCGACAGTTTCAGATCCGATCCCAATTCAGCAAGGTCGGGTGCATTTCTTAATGATCAATTAGGCGTGAATTCATCATTTCCTCGTGTGTTTATTTAGTTTATGTGGAATTCTGAAACTCATTTCAGTTCGATTGTAGATTTCGCGGATTTGGATTCTATCTTTCGACTTGTTATGTTCTTCTTCGAATTCGAATTCTCTCCTCATTGTGAGTTTCTTGTTTTGGATCATTGTTTTTGGATCTGTTTTTCTTTTCAATTTTACCGTGATCTGGATTTTGTTTTTCCTTTTCTTCTGATTGTTAGGTCGTTTGATATATGTTTTTGTTTGAAGCGTGTGTACACAGATCTTAAAAATTGGCTCCCCAAAGACGGTCCCAGCGCCACTTGGGCGGCCAGATGCAGCAGACTAATGCTGCTGCCACTGCCCTGTACGACCATGCCGCTGGCGGGTCTCTTCACAATGCAGCGCCTGGTGGTGATGCTGGTGATGCCGTGATGGCGCGTTGGTTGCAGTCTGCTGGCTTGCAGCATCTGGCCTCTCCGTTGGCTTCTACTGGTATTGATCATCGCCTCCTTCCCAACATTCTCGTGCAGGTGCTGTCTGATAATTTCTGATAGTTGTCTTTTCTTCTCTTGCAATTTTTCGGCTTGTTTGTTGCGTTACTGGTCACATGATAATTTTTTCACTTGAAGATTTGTGTGAAATCTTCTGGAAGTTGAGGCGGTCACATGGACACCTATAATTCCCTCGGCAGCCCTCATTATCTCTTTCCATTTAATTCTATTTATGGAAGGATTTCCAGCTGCATCAAACATACTGGTTTAGTGATTAGGAGTATATTCTACTACTGTATCTGTTAGCAGGCTAGGTTGTGTCTCTGGGGATTGATATATTTTGAATTTTATGATGAAACTTTGCCAGAGAGTTTTTTTTAGTAGATGCTGTGTAGCATAATGTGTATCAAGCTTACAGTATGTGAAGCTAAAATTTTGAAGCACTTGCTTATATCATAAGTTTTGTCAGTCTCCCATTTTCAGTGATAACGTGTTCAGTATTTTGTATTTCTTGTTTACAGTGAGTGCATTAGGGTTTGAAAATGCCAATTTTGTTCTATGTGATTGTGACCTAAGGCAAGACTTAGATGAACATGATATTTTTACAGGGTTATGGAGCACAGTCTACTGAAGAAAAGCAGAGGCTTTTTAAGTTAATGAGAAGCCTCAATTTTAATGGAGAATCTGGTGGGGAGCCCTATACACCAACTGCCCAAACCTTAGGCAGTGTGGCAGTACCAGATGGGTCTTACTCTCCTGATTTCCGAGGGGATTTTGGAGCAGGGCTTTTGGATCTTCATGCCATGGATGATACAGAACTTCTATCTGAGGTATGATTATCATCTGATGCTGGGCAGTTTACTTAAACTAATTAAGCCATTATATTCGCTGTCTACAGTTTGTTAGAGTAAAATTTGTGCTACATGTAGCATCTCCTATATACTCCCTCCGGTCTTTTTTATAAGTAATTTTCTCTCTCTTAGGGTTGGTCCTTTTTATAAGCAACTTTCTCCTAATTTAAACTACTTTTTCTTTTTCTACCCGTATTAAATACACATCTTTATATTAATTCCCCCCACTCACCATTAATTCTCTTTCATTTACTCATTTATTACACATTCTCTCTCATATTTTATACTCATGTTCTCTCATATTTGTTATTCATTCTCTCTCCTATGCTCTTTTCATAAATAGGGGCATATTTGGAAGAAACATAACATTTTTGACACATCTATTATTTTTAACTAATCTTAACCGCCTGTTTGTTTTGCGCAATTAAGATAAAAGTTGCTTATAAAAAAGACCGGAGGGAGTATCATTTAAGAGTACCACACTAAGTGTTAGTAGGTGCCATCAAAAGTTTTGCAATTTTGTATGGCCTCTTATCCAACTGTTTGTGCTGGTGATTAGTGTGAAGAAACTTAAAATATATCAGCAGCTAATTAGACAGTTATCATGGGTTGAATGTCTGAACTTTCTGCCTTATAGCATTTCTCTGGTTTAATTTTGTTTTATTTTCAGATTGCGTGTTTTTGTTCTCATTGATCCCTTGTATTTGGTATCAATCTCTTGCCTAAGCATAGAGGAATACAAGAACCTGTGTTTTAATTTGTTGTATTAGCTCTGATTGCTCTCTTCTCATCAGCATGTTATGTCAGAACCTTTTGAGCCATCGCCATTCATTCCTAGAGGTACTAGAGCATTTGAAGATGACTTTAATCAAATCAATGGCAATCAGGATGGAGAAGCAGATGCGTCAATTCCTTTACCAATGAAGGAAAAAGAGAATAATGCAAGGGAAAATAATGTTGCTAAGATTAAAGTCGTGGTATGTTGAGGCTCAAGTAATTTATACATACAAGCATACCTTTATGTATGAATTTATTTGTGGTGATAAAATTTATGTTTTCTATTTTGAGATGTGACTGTGATATGCGGTATGAATTGGGCCCTTTTCTGTTCTGTTCACTGTCAATTGTATCTTGTCCGTCTAGTTTGAAACATTTGAACTGCTTCTATCTCTGTCCCCTTCTCTCTTTTGGTATCTTTAGGAGTTCATTGGAAGTATAATCTCATTTTGTCTTCTTTGGGGATAGTATTCTTGCATTGAAATAGAAATTCAGGGATATTTATATTCATGGTTCTTGAAAGCAACTTTGAAAAAGTTTTTAATGAATGGTATAGGTACGAAAAAGACCTATAAACAAGAAGGAGCTTGCTAAGAAGGAGGACGACATTGTGACTGTAAATGACAATGCATATTTGTCTGTCCATGAACCCAAACTAAAGGTTTGGTTTTTATATTGTCCTTAAGCGTTGCAGTTACCTTTTATATATATTTAATTCAAAGGTTGATTCTACTCCTGCTCTGATATCATTGATTTTTTTCCCAAATTATTTGCTTGTTCTATATAAAAGGTTGATTTAACTGCATATGTGGAGAAGCATGAGTTTTGTTTTGATGCTGTTCTTGATGAGCGTGTTACCAATGATGAGGTAAAGCTTCTCTTTTCAAACATAAGGTTTATTGTTCATTTGTATATCTCAGTCCGGTCTTGTCTGATCAAAGTTATGCTACTCGTTCTCCGCCATTACAGGTATACCAAGTTACAGTAGAACCAATTATTCCCACGATTTTTGAGCGAACCAAAGCTACTTGTTTTGCTTATGGTCAGACAGGTAAGGAAACATTTATTTCATGTTATACATGTACCAATTTATCAATGATATCTTATTTTGTATTTCAATTCATTTTTCATTTCAGTACACTATGGATTCTTTGTTTAGTTTTGTTTTTAGCGGTGTGTTTTTTTTATCTTGTTCTTGATGCTGTCAATGGCTTAACATTTTATTTGAGCCCCATTAAAGTAGGGAAGGGACCTATATTTTCTATTATTATTGTTTTTTCATTGTCTGATGTTATTCTCAGCCAGCATGTAACTTGTGGGGCTAACTTATCTTAAAATTATCATAATATACCTCACATGTTGAGAAGATAGGCTACCAGTGGCCGTGGCTTTTAGCCCTATCACTCATGATATTCCAACATGATATGGTACAATACACACAATTGCACTTGTAGTGGAAACCATCAAATGTGGTAAACTTATTTCTTTCTAAGGCACTGCCTCTTTCCACGATGAAGAATTTATAATTTTGGGCATCATATAAGTTGTTCGTAGCTACACTTTTTCCTCATTTAGCTATACTCTCACCAACATTTATAACTGCAATGCTAATGATGTTCTGCCTTTAGGAAGTGGTAAAACTTACACAATGCAACCATTGCCACTGAGAGCTGTAGACGACCTTCTCAGACTATTGCACAAGCCAATCTACCGAAATCAAAGATTCAAATTGTGGCTTAGTTACTTTGAGATATATGGTGGAAAACTATTCGATCTTCTTAGCGACAGAAGGTAAGTACTTCTAGCAAGTTCTTGTATCTTTGTTCTTATTTGACCTTTATTAGCAATCCACTTGGGGTATTAGGTTCAATGTACAGTATATCCTTTTTTTTGTATGATTTTATTATATTTTATATTTATACTCATCAGAAGATGACATTATGTGTGCATCAGGTGTCTAATGATTAATTGAAGTGTGTTCTAATATCTAGATGAACTTCATTTTATCCTACATAAAGCTTGTCTTTCTTTTGTTACATATATTTTGGTTGTATTGGAGTGTAGGATTCGTCTGTGCCTATTGATATGCATTTACAGATGTCATCTTGCTATATTATGTATCAACCTGCTTGTTGTGCTTGCTTCTGGTGCTGTTATTCTGGTTTTGAGTGGCTGTGGTCGGTAATCTATGAATAGGAAACTTTGTATGAGGGAAGACGGACGGCAACAAGTTTGCATTGTGGGGCTGCAAGAATTTGAGGTTTCTGATGTACAAATTGTCAAAGAGTTCATTGAGAAGGGGAACGCTGCAAGGAGTACTGGATCCACTGGTGCCAATGAGGAGTCCTCTAGGTCACATGCTATTTTACAATTGGCTGTGAAGAAACACAGTGAGGTGAAAGAGAGCAAACGAAACAATGATGGAAATGAAGCAAAATGTGGGAAGGTTGTGGGGAAGATTTCTTTTATTGATCTTGCTGGGAGTGAAAGAGGCGCTGATACCACTGACAATGACCGTCAGACACGGTACTTTTATATGGATTTAGATTGAATTCTCTGGTTAATGTTTACAAAACTTCCTACTGAACTACTTGCATGGTGCCTTCTACAATGTCTCCCGCATGTTAAGAATTTCATAGATCACTACTCATGACTAGTTCATTTAGAAAATTTCATAGACCTGCACAGTTTGCTGGATGTTTCTCCAGAAGATTTGATAAAAATTCCCTCTTTTATTTGAGAACAATGGTGAATATAAAGCCTTCTACTTCAAGCTAAATGGCAACAACCGATTCTTCTCATTGCTTTAACTAAATATTTCTAGGTATTTGTGCGTGTGTATAAAATTAAATTTGTGATCATATCAACAATGATGATGATAGTTCTTGAGGAATGGTTTTATGATACAACTAAAGGCCGCTGCACCCAGACATCCAACTAGGCATGTTAATTTGATGATTTAGGGCTTTGGCAAGGCAGGAATCTGCAAACTAGTCTGCCTCTACCCTTCTACGTTTTTGTGCACTGTAGTGCAAGTAACTAATTCCTAATACTTTTTAGTAGTGTAGTTATTATTTTGTTAATGGGGAAACAATAGTGCAGAACTTCATTTTTCAACTTTATGTATCTTTACCGCAGAATTGAGGGGGCAGAAATTAATAAGAGTCTTTTGGCACTGAAGGAGTGCATCCGTGCTCTTGACAATGATCAGATTCATATACCATTTCGTGGAAGTAAACTTACTGAGGTGCTTCGAGACTCCTTTGTTGGCAATTCAAAGACGGTTATGATCTCCTGTATATCTCCAAATGCTTCCTCATGTGAACACACTCTCAATACCTTGAGATATGCAGATCGGTATGTGTTTTCCCATAATGAGCTTAATATATCATATTTTCATAATGGGGCACTTCATTCTTTTAACATATTAATGTGTATATATCAATATATATTAACTGATAGGTTATTATAATATGAACAGGGTTAAAAGTCTATCCAAAAGTGGAAATTCTAAAAAGGATCAGACCCTCTATTCAGTATCGCAGACTAATAAGGAAGCTTCTTCCACATCATCCCTTCTAGCGAGTGCTGGGGCTGAGGATGTTAATGATCAACGTCAGGAGGTGAAAACAACGGATATGGGTAAAAGACTTGCAGAAAAGGAAACTTCTGTGTACAAATCTGCTGCTGATGTTGACAAACGCCCATCAAGTTTTTCTTCAATTTACTTAGTAAATGGTCCAGAGGAAAGAAGTTCAACTTCTGCCACAATAGACAGGGAGAGGTTTGAGGTGAAGAATTCTTATAGTGATCGTACCAGTCAAAAGATGAACTTTCATTCCCAAAATTCAGTTGACACAGATGAGAAAGTACAAAAAGTTTCTTCTCCACGAAGAAAAGGGTCTATGGAGGAGAAGTCAGAAAGATATGCGAACTGGCAGAAAAGGGATGTCAATGGATCTGATTCCTCCACCACAAACTCCAAGCAGCAGAGCACTGGGAATCAGAAGACAATTACCACTGCCACGAGGCAATACCCAGAAGAATCCTCTCCTGATGGAAACATCAATGCAATACTGGAGGTATGTAATTAAAGTAATTATCAGTGCTGAGTTGAATGCAAAACGTCATCATCCTTCCTGTTTAATTTCTTTGCTGTTTTATGGCAGGAGGAAGAAGCGCTAATTGCTGCTCATAGGAAAGAAATTGAGGACACAATGGAGATTGTTCGTGAAGTGAGTAATTGTTTTCTTCTTTACGTCAGCATTGTGATTTTAAGTTCTCACTGCTTTCGCCTGTCATTTCTGGACTTGAGTTTTGCTGAAACCTACAAACTCACTTTATTATTGTCTTAGTAGATACGAGATTTGACTCCTGAGCCTTCACTGATTCATATCGGTGTTCAGATGTGAAACAATATGCATTAAACTGTTCATGTTTACCAGTGTAGCTGCATTGCATGGACAACATATTTGCTAGTTTTTTAAGTTAAGAAACGGTCTGTTTTGACAACTTGCATAGTGATAGAAGACTTGTTTGATGTTTCTTGTTTTCCCTTGAGTATATTGGCGTGTAATATATTGTTTTCTTGAGTTTTCTTGAGTATATTAATATATTGTTTCTTCGGCCATCTTGACCAACTTCCGTCTTTTTATTTGGTCACAAAAGTGAATGCATAGAATGGAGAGGGATAGAAAGAAGAGTACTGACATTGTGAAAAGCACTAGTGTGACTCATACATTGTCTCGTGTTATTTTCTGTCCAAATAAATGCTTGCATTAGATTTAATTTGGAAATGTTTTACCTGCAAAGATGTTATTGGTAATGCTAATATCATTAATATTGCTCTGGGTTTTTCAGGAAATGAAACTCTTGGCAGAAGTTGAGCAGCCAGGAAGCCGTATTGACAACTATGTCACTCAATTGAGTATTGTGCTTTCTCGCAAAGCAGCAAGTCTCATAGGCCTTCAAGCTCGCCTTGCCAGATTCCAACATCGACTGAAAGAACAAGAGATACTCAGTAGAAAGAAAGTGTCTCGTTCCATTCAGTGACCATCATGTATACGTGCTCGTTCCATTTTTTCTCCTTTTTTAAGCCATATAGTGGTAAGGTTTTTTTTCTTCCTCCCTATCTGTCTACACACACACACACACACATATATGAATCTTATGTTTGACATTCAAATTTAATGTACTGAAAATGTATATTTGTCCCTTGTTCCCTTGTTTAATATGTTGGTGGTCCTTAATGACAACAAAAGAATCAATCATATATTGATGATCGAATGATGAGAGAGTGATACTATCATGTGTGAATGAAACTCATCTGAATCGTCTAGAATGTACAAGTATTTGTAAGGAAGTGTCCCGTTAAGTCTCTGGGCTTTTTGTTATTCAGTGAGTATGCGTTCCTGTTCTAGTTCTTCTCCCTTTTAAAGCGTGAAAAGTTTTTTGGTTCCTCTCTCTCACACACACTCATGGATCTTATGGTAACAAAAGAATCAATGACTCTATATATTTGTTTCGTTTAGTATTTTGATGGTAACAGAAGATTCAATGGCAAGTTGATGATCAAAATGATGTGAAGTGATGCAGTATTTAAATCATGATTTTAGTAGTACAAAACCATACACACATTACTCACATTTTGAAAACAGTTAACTTTCGAGTATGATAATAATCAAAAATGGACAAATGTTATTTTTAAACATTAAATTACTTTTTTAAAAACTTGGGACTAAATCAGGGAACCAGAGGATGGATTTTAAAATCTTGCTGTGCTCATTGAGCCGAGCATCTTAAGGCAAGAGAATTTTAAAGATGATTACCACAATACCTTTATTTACGAGTTGCAAGATAGAAGACAAGATTTTTCAAAGGTCAACTTGGTTTATTTCAATTAAAAGTTAAAATTGAAAATAAAGTATATTAATAAAATATACACCAATATATCATGTGAATCCTATTGAATTATGAAATAACATACACGTATCTTTTTCTCTCTTTTTTTTAATTACGAGACATCATTCTATCTTACATTTTTTCACGTTGATATGATTAACTGATGATATCGCATCATGCAAAATCATATTATCTTTAATTAAAAGCAAATTTATTTCATTTTACTTTTAACCGTTTCCCCAGTACAAGAAACTGACACAATTTGTAATCATGAGTGCAAAACAGTAGAATATAGTAAGCAAATCATCAGTTTATGAAAGCAAACAGAGTACCAAACACAACAGAGATTACAAAACAGATTATAAATATCACACAATTTAACACCTCTGGATCTACCCTTTTTTAAAAAATGCCTCATCTAATAATGATTCACTCTTCACAGAATTTACAACCAACCTCATTCTGCACTACCAGCATACCAAAACGAATGCCAGTTCTCCAGAAATGCCACAGTCTATATATTGACAGAAGCGAAGAGCTTTCGTCATGTATCGGCCACTTTTGATATGACTGACTTCATGAATCTTTTTCATACCAAAACACCAACGCATAAACAAAGAATTTGCCTACTGCTAAATGGCATAGCACTCCTCGGCTCAGTCAGCTTTCAATCTCAATATCTCCTTAACCGTCCTGCGACGGAAGTAAGGCATGTGTTCCTACAAAGAATGGTAAAGGGAAAATCAGCATTTGAGAACTTTCAAGCAATCAAGAAACAGGTTAGTTCAGGATATCTTTTGCCCTCAAATGTTCTTGCAACAACTAAAACATTTAATGCTTCCGGAACGGCAATGATTGGCTGCCAAAATATTTAGAAAATGAATCATAAGTCATAACCTTCCTTGTTGATTGAATGCTTTATTTTCTTACCTGGTTGAAACAAAGCCCCAGACCCCTGCTATAAAAGTCAGCATATTTGATCATAAACACCCCACAATCAAACCTGTTCAAAATTTCAAATAAAATCTTCCAATCAAAAATATAATCCGCTCACAAACGGCTACAAACTTGAACTGTTCAGAGCTGCAATAACTTTCAAAGACTTGGATATACTCAAGAGTTTGAAGGGGAAGTGAAGAGTGTGACTTGCAAAATGCCAATTATGAAAAACTTATGAACAGAAGGGGAAAAAATGATGCCAATAAAAAGATAATGTAGATTTTAAATAATATCCCATTCCATCTATAAGTTTCGGGTGATAGTTTGTCTCATTCCAACAGTATATAACCCCTAGGTAGTGCTAGGAAAGATGAAACGAGGTACTTGAAAACTAGGACACAACTGATGCTATGTACCTTGTATACATCCCCTTCAAGACAATATCAAGCAAATACATTATTTCTGTTCTTTTCCAACGAAATCATTTAATGGTTCATAATCAGTTTTGCACATAACCAATTGGCATAAACGAATTTTCAGGACACCATGTCGCTTGAATAGTATTTATCACTAATGAACATCATGGTATTACCATAAAGAAAGCAAAATTAAAGCTCCATAAACCGAGCTACAGGAGATAAATTGAATTTAAATCATATATCAATGACAAGCAAGCAGGCATGAGTGAAACTTCATGCAAGTACAAACCCAGGCCAATAATCACATAAATATTATGACAAAATGCATGTGGCCCGCTCAAAAAGCACATTTGTCTCTCCTTTTTTATTCAAACTTCTCCAATTCCTCAATTATTCTCATTTTCTCCACATATAATCTACAGGTCTATGCTTATGGATTTCAATTTTAAGAAATTTTCCTTCTAAAAAATTATTCTTCAAACTAAGAAAGCACTATGAGCTGTATAAAAATAATGTATAAGCTCAAGAACAATTTACTTAGAGGAATGTATAGGCCTTTGCTTCATATAAAAGAGTATATGCTTAACAATTTTTTTTTTCATTTTTATAAAGATATTCTTGTGAAAAATTACAAATTATTTCCTAATTCAAAATGCTTGCTCGTTTTTCAGAGATGTAAGAGTGAAAATATATGTATACCCATTCTCTTGCTCTGGCAGGTCTTCAACAAATTCCTTTTCCCATGAACTTACATCGACATCAGTTCCATTCTTGTCCTTCACTTCATCTACAAAATATCTAGTCTGGGACATCAAAAATAAACATTAGCTTAACGTTGGTCCAGCCAAATGCAAATGCAAATGAAAATATATCTTTACTCAACTTACTTTTTAATTATGCCATACAGAAAAGAAGATAACAACTCATGCTCTTAATGTAATAATGAAAGGGACAATAAACTAGGAATTTCAAAATGTTTGTCTCTAGCATAACCAGGGAAACATTATGCTAGTCATAGTGCCGCCTCTAACGTTATAATCAGTTCAGAGCCCATAAGCACCAAAGGCTCTCCAAGGCATGTTCAAAATACAGGTCCATACCCAGTAAAAGTAAGGTCATGCATAAGCAAGACTTGAAAATCAAAAAGACCAACTAAAAGCACCATGTGAAGCAACACGCAGTTTAATATAACATATGATTGAACCTTCAATTATTTAAGAATAAGGCTAACTTCGAAGATATGTAGAAATTGTAATTACTAGGGACATATCTATTTTTAAGAACATCAATAATAATCTGTCCAATTCAGCCATCTGAACATTAAAATTAAATTTTCAGATTCAAACACAGACATACAAGCCTTTAAAACATCATTCCCTTTTGATTTACACAAAACCTTCAGTTCCATGTGTTATAATTTACAAATTTTTTCGTGTCACCTACCTTTTCCTTTTCATCATCAGGTTATAGCCTCATTCACTCTATCTATTCTATCATATGTGATATGTTCTGTTTCCTTTTCTGACAAGATTTAATTGTCAAATATCCTCGTTCATCTTATATTCTAATCCTTTTCAGACAACATTTATTTTTCTTTTGCCCTCATCAGTTTAAAATAAGTGTGGTTTCACAAATGAACCAAAAAATCATAAACAAATCAAACTCAATATTGTGTCAGAGTTGAGCATGTTTTAAGAACTAGATTATCATAATTAAGTTCTGCATGCTAGTTTGGAAATTGAACAGACCTTAGTACAACACCAACTACAGAGATATTGATCAGACAAAGCCCTAACTAACTCTAAAAAGACTTCTGAACTATGTTTCCAATGATTAAAAAGAGAAAAAAAGATTAAAATCAAATGAAATTTATTAGTACATGTAGTTTAAGCATGGCTCCCTTCGAGAACCCTGATAAAACAACATGTCACACTTAATTTGATACGGACAAAGAACTTTACCAGTACTTTCAAGACTTGGTTATCTATTCCTCTCAGCGAGTCGAGATACTGGAATTTCTTATCTTTCTTATTGATGATAGCCAAACACCAATGAATCTCTCTATGGATTGGCACAAATATCTGTGAAGTTAAAAGATAAGAAAAGTTGAAAAACAATTTACTTGATTATAGTAAAGGGAAACCGATAGTCAGTAAATTTACTTTATCACATTCAATTAGGCTATATCCCAACTTCCTTTGTGTGGTCCATCTTCTCACAGATTTGAAATCATAACCACTCTTGCCACCTATTAGCTGACCAATAACATCCAAAATTAAAAGCATCAGCAACTGACAGTAAGAGTAAATTATATCAAATATACACAAAACACCTATTTTATGAATAATGTTTCTACTTATTTCCCTTTATGGCTTGGATGAGGTATCAAGTGGCTCAAGACAATAAGATTAATGTAAACCGAAAAGGCCCATAAAGAATAAAGAAACATCTATTAACCAAAAGCAAACAGGAGATAAAACAAACTTCGGACGATAGAGCACTCGCCCAACCTTCTGTTCAATCACATTAAAGAAAAGCTAAGATTTAAAAGCAAAATCAAATGTGGGTGCAATCATACCATCACTAAATTAATTATTAAGGTAAAATCAAATGAAGTGATAATAAAGGTTATTACGATGGATACGACAACCAGTTAAGACTTAAGAGGCCATGCAACCTCTGTATGTGTGTTGCATGTGTCATTTTAGCAATCAAGCAACTAACAATACAAGAAATAAATTGTTTATTTAATGCAAGAGTCAGTGGGCAATAGTTTCCTGAGGAGTGAACATAATCCTTTAAGAGGTGAATGGCTTCCTCCCAAAGATGTAGATCATCCTAGGGTAGAATCCATTTCTTCACACCAAAGACTTAAAAATTGTGTAATATATAGCGTTTTCCAAGAAAAAATATTGAATAAAAAAAGTTTTCCAAGACATGCTTGTTAGATAATATTTTCCTTAAAACATGTTGAACCTAATAAAGATCTGATATAAGAAAAAACTAAAATTCAGAAAATTAAAAAATTTTAATGGATATGTGCTTGTGTTTTATGTATGTTAAATTGTTGGAAAGGATGGTAAAAGCAAGAGACTAACCTTTTTGTAGAAAAAGGTATTGAAAAAATGGCATTTTAGAAACTTCTTTGGTTCTCGTTTTTCCCTTTCTTTTAGCAACTCAAGGTACAGATTGATCACCTGCAAAAGTAAGATAGAGGATCAGTAAGCTTCAAGAAACACCTGTCTCAAGCCATGAGCTCATGATATAATGGGATGGCTAATGAATACTTCAGGAAGAGTTAAACAATTAACATTTAACGAGCAAAGATCACCTCATCATTTAACCATGCACCAGGTTTCAGGCACCTGAGAATTTCTCCAGTTATCTCAATGTTTGAATTCTGATGAACAACCAAGACTTTTTTCCTGTTGAAGCAAGCATTCAATGGGCTATATACACAACTATATCTATTTCATTCAGAAGCATGTGGACTAAGCATCAAACTTTACCGGTTTGCAGAAAAGGCCCCATCAACTTCTTTTTCTTCCTCTTGCGTGAGAGGGACAAAAGGCTCGAGTGGTAATACCTGAAAGCCATAGCAGGCATGGGTAACTTGCACTAACATTTAGACTGTTGTTCATTAATTAATGAATGCATTGCTAAACATTAGTCATAAAACAAAAGGAACAAAATAAAACTTGAATGAAATAGAATAGAATAGAACAGCGAGCAACCAATCACCAATTAAGGCCTTGACAGCCATATATTGAAGATAGGCAAGTACAAAGCGTTCACCTGTTCTGGTCCCTTCTCTGGACGCAAAGATTCAATTGGCGACCTGCGCTTCTCGTTTAGTTGGATTTCATAGTCCAACCATTTTAATTTTGTTGATCGCCTCTCTGTCTCCTGGAGCAACTGTTTGTATGCAATAACATCTTGAACACCATGCTCTGGGCTTAAATATAAGGATCCCAAAAGCTTCCCAGCATCATCCACCTTCAAATTACTATCAGTCAACTCTGAAACCACTGAAGAAGTTGACTGCTGCTGAAGGCCACCATATCCAACCTTAATTTCCGAATCCAGTATCTCAATCACAGGCCCAGCACTACCTTTCCTCCTCTGGTCCGTTACCACTGAGCGCCCTTCACGCCCATCTTCGATAATCTCAACCTCTTCTAAACTTGAATCTTCGGAAACATCACCCTTTCGGCTATCAGTATCCACTTCCATTATCTCCTTGCCCTTGGACACGCACCTCATTGATCTTAGTGCGCCTTCTTTCGCTTTTGCGTATGTGTCAAATTTATTGCCCATCTTGCGGTCAATCTCCTGAAACCCACTAGTCCTGCACTTCAAAGCTTTATTCGAACTACTCAAAGGGATTTTAGGCCGACATGGACCGAGTACTGCTCTAGTGGATGGTGCCTTAGCTTCAGGGTACTGAGAGAGTCTTGAAACCACACTTTTCGAGGATACTGTGGAATGGGTGGTGTTCTGAGGCATGGACGAGAATTTGAATCTCTTGGAATTACGAAAATCTGAGGTGTCCGGGGATGAATACGAGTTATTGAGGCTTAGGCATTCTTCAGAGCGCTTGCGATTGCTAGTTATGGCACCCATTGGTCAACCAGGAATTGTTGAAATCTACAGATGCACAACCCATTCGAGAACAAGCATATCTAATGAGAACAAGCCTCAGAATTTCGCAAATTAGGGTTTTGGGATGACGCGCTGCACGAGCTAGCAAAATCCTAAATGAAAACGCAATTTAATAAAACCCTAAGAAAATAATTTTGAAGAAGCTGCAAAATCATCAAAAGAAGGGGCCTTGTTAAGTCCGCACCATTGCAGAAACTCAGCGTCAGAGTCGCAAGAACACAGATCCCACAACAAAGGGAAAGAACTTGAAGGGGAAGCTACAGAAATTTCGCAGACAGTGAAATAGCTGTTTCAATTTCAAATACGAATCCAGATTTCAAATGATATGCCTTTCTTGGCGAATTTGATCGGGAGAGTAACCAGTGGGTGGAATAGGAAACTTCCCACGAAAATTTCCGTTACCGGGAGGGCTTTAGCTGCCTGTGGATTTCGCGGCACAAACAACACATTCTTTGAAATTTTGTTTTCGCATTTTTTTAATATTAATAAAGTGAACAGAATAAGTTCAGGGTTACAGAACAGAACAAAGCAACCTTTGAGTGTACCTTCTAAGTTCTAACCAAAGGAGGAAAAAAAAAATCGAGTATTTTCATCAGCCGGGGAAAAAAAATCAAACATGCATCGGAAGCCCTTTCAAAGGTTACTATTTACTAATATTGGATAGGCAGTCGAGATTCACATTCCATGTTTTACATTATTGATTTTCGTATTACTCCTCTAAATTTCTTTAAATTGGTTATGGAAGTTAAATAAATTATTTTAAAATATTAATATTAAATATATTAACTTATTTATCAAGTTTTTTTAATTCCTCCTAAAAAAATCAATTGTGTTTTATATTAAAAACCGAAGGAATATTACATTTTTTTTAAAAATTTCTGGCTATCTTCATATTATATGTTTGGGTGCTAGAAAAATATTTAAAGTTGAACAATCAAACCTCGTATTACTGTCTCATTTGCTAATTATTCATTAAACATACGTCCACAAAATTAAATTAAAAAATTTGGCTATAAGTAAAATTTGAGGGAAATCCCTTATAAAGAATTTAAAAAATACAAAAAGATAAAAAGATGTTTTAAATATTTATAATTTTAGAAAGTGATCAGTGTGAGAAAAAAAATATTTTAGATAGTAGAACTAAAAATGTGCATTTGCCATCGAAATTTAAGAACAAATTAGACTATAAGATTTTGACAAGAACCTTGTGTAATTACTTCAAAGTTTTGAGTAAATTGACATATCCTAATCCACGAAGGGTTTTGAAATCAACTTCCACTATATCTCATCATCTCATTAATCAAAATCACCAAATTGTTTGTCAAATAAAAATCATATCTCGAAATGGAGTGAAAAAAAAAAATATTTCCAAAAAGGCAAATACAAGAATGACCCAAATATGTTAAAAAACTTGAAGCATTTGCAATATGCTCTATAACAACTATTAAGTCACATGTGAACCTCAAATAGTACAATACACTTCATATGTTCTATTATTATATTGATATTGAACATAACAAACAAAAAGTTACAAAATCTAGAATGAATCAATATGGTTTCAGATGAAGATAAAAGAAACTATCCAAAGTACTGTTTTTCGATAGAGCACGTGTGATCCATGCAGTCAACTCAACCCAATAAGATAAGGAGTTGTCGTTATTGTATCAAAAAATATTGACAGTCCCATTCACGCGGGCACAACCGCACAAAAGAATGGAACTTTCCATCAACTACTTTTTCATGATGAATACCAAAACTTCCTAAACTGGAGTTTTCTATCAACTAACTTCGTAGTTTGTACAACCAAAATTAGCTTACAAAGATAAAAAACTTTATCCTAAATTGAGCCGCCAATAACTCTTGGCCCCCGTGATCTCCCCAAGTTTCATGTTCCAGACAGGCAAGTCATGGTTTGGATTTTTCAACAAAGGCATTGCAAAGATTGCATCAGTGCCACTTGAGGAAGTTATTGCTGTTTTATCACTCTGGACGTTCTTTGTAGGATTCAGGAGCACAAGTCATGTCAAAATCATTTACCTGGGGCACAACCTAATTTGGTTGAAGTTGAGAAAAAACACATCAGATCCCAAATTCAAAGCTATTTTGAATCAGCCGGATGGACATTTTGACTTTGTTGCACTAAAGAGAACAGTGTCTTCTCAACATCAGAAAGTGGCTGACCAGCATAAAGCTGTAGCTGTCTCTTCTTTACAACTACTACTTTCTTGCCATGTGAAACTGCTTGGTGAAGTTCCTGCAAAAAATTTAAAGCTCCATTTAGTGCGTACACGGCATGCATCAAACACTATTAACCATTCAACAGCTTGATGGAGGTTTATCCAATTGGACACCAAACTACCAGTTTCAATATCAAACTTTGTGGTTCCAGTCTAGCAAGAAAACATTTTGATCCATTAATGTGTATGAGAACGTATCTGCTATGTATGAGAGCATAGTTAAGAGATTTTTACTTTTATTGACATAGGAACTGCATCAGCACTAAAATCGCCCAGGTCCTTGAAAAATGATTCTAGAAGATAACAGAAGTTGTTGGCATCAGCATGATCCTCAAAAGCAACAATATAGGAATAGTCATTCTGGTCATCTTCTTGAGAAGTCATCTTTAGGCTATAGAGTCTACTTGGTCCTTCTTTGTCTGAACCTCTTCGCATTATTATGACCTTTACAATAGCATAGCAGCTTAGTGGTTAGACGCATCATCGATGGATGCATTTATAGACATGAATAATATTTAACGGCACGCTAAAGGAATTCATTAAGCAAACCATGGAGATGTAGCTTAGATAGTACCAAAAAAAAAAGGTTGTACATACAAGAACATAACGGAGTTTCAGCCACCAAATATCAATCTCAGCGTTTGCCTGCTTAACTTTGACATTTTTATCCGCAGAAACATTATCAGCTATTCCATGTTTCGGATTCCCATTTATACTCAGCACATCATCACCCTTTTCAAAATTTGTTTTAGCATCCTCCCCGAAACCACCTAAGCATATAACAAAACTCAAATTGAGTTATATTCATCGCAAATCTATCCTACATTTCATTGGTTTCCTCTTATAACAGGCAAAATACTTAAAGCTACCCAAGAAACAGTATAAGATGTGTCTTGTATTCATCATGTGTTTTAAAGTTGAAACTGCAGATAATAGTAAGTTTTTACTTAACTGACTGATATATCTAACCCAAACTCTGGGAGAAGATAAAATGTTGAGATTGATCAACTCCAGACAACAATGTAAGAACAACTGAAATTGAGTCTAATGAGTTCAAATAGGAAAACACCCACACACACATATATATTAAAACCGTCATTTTAACAGATCATTACCAACAGTTCTCTTATCCTTAACTCGTGTTCCAGTTCCTTCATTTGATTTTGCCATCAGTTCTTCCAAGTTCTTCCCAGTATTCTGCAATGTATTGGCCTCTTCATCTATCAATTTTCCTCGATCTTCCAAGGAAAGCCTAGAATGAGTTTCCTGTGCCTCGACATCTTTTTGATTTACGAGCTTGTCTTCATGTAATATTTGCATATGATCAGGAGCAGTGCTTCTATTTTCTTGAGCTTTAGCCTTGTCCTTACTTGATGAATGTCTAGTTTCTGCATCAGATGCTTTGTGATCTCTAGCCCCTGTAAAACCCTTGGGAGCCTTTCTTGGCTTTGTTGAAGGGCTTTTATATTTGAACTTTTTCTTAAACATTAATGACCCATTTTCCTCGCTCACATTCTTATTGTCCCTAACCACTCCGCCCGCAGATTTTACAGAAGTTCCCAAATTCTTAATAACGTTTAACAATGTTGATTTATCCGTATCAGAATTCACCCTATCCTGCAACTTCATCAAGCGTTCACGAATCTCTTTCTCGATACCAAGTCTATGGCCAGAACCAGCACTTTCATCATCACTTTCAGGATCTTCAGTTTCTTCTTCCTCCTTATCTCCTTCAATTCTCCGAGCTTCCCTTGCCATTAGCTTAATTTCCTCAATCTTCTTATCCATCTCAAGTCGATCCTTCAAAGAAATAACACCACTCCCACTAGTAACCCGCATGGTTTTTCCACTCCCATCAAACAGAACATTTCGTTTTTCTTTTACATTCGAATCCCCAGCTTTCTGCTTCGAGTCATCATCAAGCATAATCAAAACGGAAAAAATAGTTTGTAACACAAAAGCCCCAAACAAAATGGCACCGTATTTCAAGATAGACTTAGCGGAGAGCTTGCCAGCAATACCATTGAATTCTCCCGACGTTCCCGTCGTCTCAGAGACCGCCAATTCTTCCAATTCACCACCTTCTCCAGAGGCGACGGCAATACTTCCCGAAGAGACTGAAACCGGTAATTCTTCCAACTCACAACCTTCTCCGGCAGCGGCGGCAACACTTTCCGGCAGCACTCCCTCGACGGGAACCTCAACACGACTGTCGTCTACCTCTGTGGTATGTGGGGGTGATAGAGGAGATTCTTTCGGTGGGAGAGGAGTGATGGGTGGGTGGGATTTAGTGAGCGTTTTTAGAATTTTGGGTCTCAAATGGTTTTTCCTCCTAAGGCTGACTCTAGATGGATTTGAAGTAGGAATAGAAGAAACTACTAGCAGAGGATAGGTTCGCCTGGTATTGGTGATGGGGTTATTCGAATGTAAGAGGAGGGAGAAGACGGTGCAATGGGCACGCGCCATTGGTGACGAAAGATGGAGCTGTTTTCGGGTTCAAAGTTTCAACTTGAAGCACCTCACGCCATTGCTCCCAAACTTTAAATCTAATTTCTTCTGGAAAAAATGAAATAGACGATACGTTTGTTTTGCGAGATATTTGTACCTTGATAAAAATAATATAAATGACATATGGATTATCAATTTAATATATTTAATTAATTAATAATTAAAATTAATTGAATTAACAATCTGTAATAAATTGACTCTAAAAGATTTTCAGGTTAAAATTATTGCTAATGAAAACTTTTTAGACAAAATTGAGCTGAGCTGCACAAAACAAGTGGGGAAAAACAAAAGGAGGCTGATGACCTTTTTTTTCCCCTTTTTTTTGGAACGTTTTCGAACACATACTGTGATCTCGGATGGTCCCCGGATACTGCGGAAAAGTCTTTTGAGGCCCAATCACCCAGCCTTACGATCGGTCCAACATAGGCCCAATTAAATAATAGTTATAAATTCACAAAAGATTAAGATCAATAATTATAATAAATGGCGCAAAAATGCCTATGATCTTTTTTAAAAAGAGCTACCAGCGCCATAAACAAATTTTGGGTTCTAAAATACCTATGAAAACTCTATATGGGTCCTAAAATACAACTTCCGTTAAAGTGGTGAAAAGGATTTTTATTTTAGACCGTAGGTCCCACAATTCATCTAGCTATCCTCCACCTAATTGTTTTGGTCGTAGGACGTGTCAAGCTTACTCCTTTTTACCATAACCTCAACCCTTTCGAATTTGTCTTTCAAGCTACCTCCAGCAACGTTGATTGGTGCAACAACGGCAGCATCGAAGACCAACCTTCATCTTCAACGATGCAAGAACGGCTTTCATCTTCTCCGTTTCTTCCTCCAACAACACACCAAAACCTTCTTCTTCTCCATTTCCCCTTTGCAACTATTGAAGCAATTTTGTCTATAGAAGGTCTTCGATTCTGCAAATAATCATCGTTCTTCTTCCTCTCAGCTTCAACTACCAACCTTCACTTTCAAGACATGATTTTTTGTTTTTAATTTCATACGTTATGTGGGTTTGACATTATTGAGAATGCAGATTTGGTGTTGTACAGAGGCTATTGCCGATAGTGGAAGGGTCAGGTTGTGTCGGAGAAAGAAGATGCTATAGAGAGAGAGTTGAGGAAGATGGCTCACTTAACAGAGTGGTTGATGACTTCTAAGGGGCTAGTTCCAGCATGCATGTAGACCAAGTGATGCCCTTGATTGGTCGCAATAGTGCCGTCCCCTGCAAAATCGAATCGCACGGTTTTGATTGTTCGGAAATTGTCAAATTGGTATTCCACCAAACTAATTTATTTTTTCTCCAAAGGTATAAACTCCACCTAGACGATTCTCAGTCCATACAAGCCCAAATGAGAAAGTTTAGTCTTTTGATGTCCAAAACTTACCACTCTCAAGGTAGATTTGCAATTCGTTTTTAGGATTGCCCTGTAGAACATCATGGAATTGACCTTCAAGAAGAGGAAGCAACATCATAGTCAGAAAGGACATTGGATGCCAAAAGGAGAGGACTTCAACTATTTTTTTCCCTAAATGCCAGTAAATAGAGAGAGATAGGTTTTGATTTAACTCAAGTCTTTCTTTTTATTTATGGTCATATTTTCCAAACAAACTTTGCCAACTCAGTGTACATGTCATTAGATTTGGTCAATTTTTTGAAACAAACGGTCCATGTATAACGAAGTAATGGTTGTAGCATTTAAGCCCCATTTTTTAATCTATGTAGACATTTTAGAACCCAGAATTTGTTTATGGTGCTGGCAGCTCCTTTTGGAAAAGATCATAGGCATTTTTACACCTTCGCCCTATAATAAAAGTGTCCAATGCCACGAACAGAATTGGTTTTAATAGAAATATACTTATATCTAGTAAAAAAATAATTATGATAAAATTATTTAAGAATATAAAACCTATAGGAGCATTTGCACCAAAAAGATATAAACTTTGTAATAAATTGTGTGTGTGCGCGTGTTTTTATACCTCATAAATACAATGGGTGGCGCTATCATTGAGGCAACTTGCCGTTCACAAAAGCTAGTTTGCTTTAATCTCAGATATAAAAGTTTAATTCACTTTTTCGTTCAGACTTATAATTTTCTTAAATTCTCTCTATTGATTACATGTTTTAATAGATTTTTTTCTTGATGAAATGTATTACTCTCTCTGGTCCTTAATATAATATATATTTGAAAAGTTGATCTTAGTCTTAAACATAAGGCATAGTCTTTATATTTATAAATATTTTTCTAATTTACCCTATGGATACTCTATCAACAACAATCAAGAAGGAGAGATAAGTGAGAGAATTAAGGAAGATAATTATGATATTTTAAAAAAATACATGTCATATCAACTAATTTAACTAATGAAATCAAATTAGGTAAATGAATTTTCTATTAAGGACAGGAAGAAGTAATAATTTTTTTTACTGAGAGAGTAATAGCAATGAGTTGAAGTGGATATTTTAAAGAAATTAACATACATTCACAAAAAACTAATTTAGCTAATTTTTTTAACATGTCATTATTCAGAACTAATCAAGTGGTGTCAAATATTCAACACCTGGTATTTAAGTTTTATATGAAACCTAAGTATAGAATTTTCATGGAAAATTAACATAATAATTTTTAGGGAAAAGACATATAAACACCATTTCAAATACCAAAACCCTAAAAAGTCTGTTAATACTTATAAATGACAAAGAGATGACAAAGGATCAAATTGGGATTTTAAAGTGTAGGCAATTTTATTATAATGCCCCTCAATTTTTTTTAAATATAAAAAAGGAATTGGCACCTTGTTGGAGCACCGTCGGACGGCCGCTGGAGCTCTAGCGTCGGTCCCACCTTGCCGGCTTTCTTGTTGTTGGAGCTTTGGCGCCAGTGGCAAGAGCTTCAGTGACAACTTTAGTAATAAGATTAACTACTTTGATATAAAGATTGACAACTATTGAACTCCCAAGTTATCAATGTGTATAACAAAGTTGCTAATTGCCATTTTTAAGTTGTCATTGCCTATAGTAAATTAGTCAATGACACCTGATAATCGTTAACAACTTAAGTATAGACAATGACAACTCAAGTAAGGCAATTAACAACTACTCCTATTAGGTTTCATTGACAACTTGAGTATAAGCAATTAATAACATAGATATAGAGATTGATAACTTGAACTCCCCAAATTATCAATTTTTAAACCTAAGTTGCTACTTGTAATATTCAAGTTATCAACACGCCAAAATGGGATAATTGTTAATTGTTATACTCAAGTTGTTATTGCCTATATCCAAGTTGTCAACGACGGCTAATAGAGCTGTTGAAGACTTGAGTATAAACAATGACAATATCATAATAGCAATTAGCAAAATACAAACAAAAACCCAACTACAACCATAAATCTTATGGGACTAGATGCTTTTCTTGTTCCTCTTCTTCTTCTTGGACATGGAAAGTTCAAGACCTGAAACCACATAGAACTATAAGCAATTATCAAACAAACTCAATGACAGAAGGATTTATGTATTCCTACCTCAAACTAATTTAATCATAAATATGTCAATAAAAAATCACTAGAAAATGTAGGTGTGAGGAAGGCATCACCAACCACCATGCAATTTCCAATCAAAGTTAGAACAAGCAAAATCCTTTACAAAACCTTGTGCTTCTCCAACTTGGCCCTCAATCTCAAGGCAAATCTTCCCTTCGATGCCATGCAAAAACTAACGTTGTTTCTAAATGTCGATCGCGTCGTCCAAGCCGCAGCCGATTAGATGGATTTCACTCTCAATCTCTAAGGCCACGGCCGATCTCAAGGCCTTTGTACCTAACGTTGATCTCGTCGTCCAAGACTTCCTTTCCTTCTTCAAATATGTCAAGCAAGACTTGAACTTTCAAGGCCTTCCTTGTTTCCTCTATAGCGAATCTATGGGCGGAGGAGCTTTCTCATCCATTGTCGACTTCTTCTCTTCGATGGGCTTTCTTCTCCTGTAGCAGCTTCCACAACCCCGATCGCCACGTGCAGCCTCGCCAGTGAAAGCAAGTTTTGGCGATTCAAGATGAGAGAGAGAGAGAGAGAGAGAGCGAAATCCAAGGAGAAGGCACGTAACAACCCAAATTTTATTTATCAATATGCCTTGTAATTATTTGTGGCATTTAATAAAGTGGAAGGGTGAATATTAATGAGTTTGGAATTTAAGAAGCTAGTAAATTTTCATTTTCATGAAAATTATTCTAGAATAAGATATGAAATTAATTTTGAGTATTTCAAAAAGCCCATTATTGAAGCCCAAAATGGAAGAATAAAAGAGCATAATATTTGGCCCAATAATAGTGGGAATTTCAGCTAAGTAAAGAAAGAAAAGGAATAAGCTCTAAATAAATCCAAGAAATATAGTGGCAAAATTGTAATTTGCCAATAAAGCACATAATTAATTATTTTCCCAATTAATTTGATTTAATTTCAACTAATTAAAGAAAATAAAGGGTAAATATATATTTGGAACATTCTTGGTCAAATAAATCAAGGTTTGAAAAGTCAAAGTTGGATTTGTATACAAATTAATTAAAGAGATTGTGGAAAATGTTGAAGAAATTATTATTTCCCTTTTTCCTCATGATTTTTGCCGAATAAAAGAAAATAGGATGGGAAATAATTATTTGAATCATAAATATGCCAAGTGGCATCATCTCAAGCCAAGGGATTAAATAAGAGTTTATTAAAGTATGAGCACATGTTTAATTAATATTAAAATATAATATCTTGTGCATGTGGGTAGGCTAATGAGATGAAGCCCAATTGGGATTATGAAGGACCCATGGGACGCCATTTTTGGGCCAAGGAAAGAGAGAGAGAAACTAGTTCAATGCTAATGGGAGTTTATGCCACACTTAGGAGGAGATAAGGTCAGGTACTAAGCTTATGTTAAGGAAAGATGAAGATATTTTACACTATTGGTCATCTTTTTCTCTTCTCATTTCATGCCTAGCATCACGAGAGAGAGAGGGAGGGAGGGAGGGAGGGAGAGAAGGAGAGAAGGAGAGTACAAGAGGCAAAAATCCAATGTAAGTCTTGTGTTTCCAAATGATTAAGCCTCCTATCTTGTGCAATAGCTCCTCTAAGCTCTTGTTCTCTATGAAAAACCATGTGTAGCAAGCAAATCTTCAAAGTAGAGGAGAGAGAAAGTGACGCCTAGAGAGAAAGTTTGAGGATCAAAAGGTAACTTAAAGAACTTCAATTCTTTTGATGTATTGTTGTTGCTGCTGCTGCTGCTGTTCTTGTCATGATTTGTGCTTTGGATTGTTGATTTTGTAAAGTTGGAATGTTGAAACTGCAAAATCCTTTCCTTATACATAGTAAATTTACTATTAATTTGATAAAACCATTTTTTAAAAAAGAAGCATTATTTTAACCATTTGAAAACTCTATCATGGTAATAAAAAGGTTACCACTCATCTTTTAAAAGCTTACCATGGTAGAAAAGAGTTCCACTAACCATTTGACAACTCTTTAACTGAATAATATCTCATCATATATTGCAATATTCATATCAGATCAAATTATGGTTCCACCAATTCAAAACACGTCATAAGACCTATAGGCCATCCAACATCATTAAGAGTAATTAAAAATATATAGTTTAAAATATCAAATCTCCAAAATAAACTAGAGTATGCAAAATGAGCCCTAACGTGGCAATATACAGTAATACAACATATACTATAAAGATAGAAGCACTACTTTTAACAGAAGTAGTTCAAGCTTTCGGAATCTTCCCTGATGGACCCGCTCGACAACTATCACATGGAAAAATGTTAAATCAACGGGATGAGACAAAAGCCTCAGCAACCAACAATCCATTTCATCTGACATACGAGTATGTGCCCATGAGGTGCCAAGGGGGATAGTTATAAAATCATAGCATTATTAAAAATGTCAAATGTCCACATGTATATATTCACATTAATTCACAATATCATAATCTTATTCTTGTATTTATCACATAAGTGTATAAGAATCAATACACAATAATTTATTCTTTATCCTCCTTTATTTCCTCTGACTGAACCCATGAGCTAGTACTAACCCATATGACTGGTAGTTTAACTCAACAAGTTCACCAATTAAGTGATATGGACTGGCCAAAATCCACAGAGCACAAGACCCGACCATGGATTTCCTCATTAGTGGGGTGTCAAAGCCTTACTGGACACAATTGGACTAAAGGACTAACCAGTGTACACCTGGAAGTTCACCATCTTATTACCTCTTTTTTTGTACAAAAATTCACCCCCTTATCTCCTCTTTAAGTGACAACTCATCAAATCAACATTCATCATCCCCTCTCATATCAATATGTGTGATTATAACATATCATTATCAATTCACAATTATCAAAAGGGTCTTTTCAATCTCATAAATACATACCAATTCATATAATATAATATCACTGGTCATTTTCTCAATGGAAATAAGTCCCGCAAAACTATTTCATTAATAACATATTTTTAAAACCCACATCACATATCATTAGCCACGTTTATAATTCTATATATTTAAAAATCACTCACAAACATCATACAAGCATGCACGACAAGAGAAAAGTGGTTACCTCTCGCCAAAGCAAAATTATAACCACAAGCTCCTAATCCAAAAGCTCAAATACACACTAAAAAATCAATCTATAACAATCAATTTATTATATATTAATAACTCTTTGAGTTATTGGAAAAATTAATTCTATAATTTTAAAGATTTGAATTGATTACTCCTAAAATTTCCAATTTCACACTAAAATCTCCATTATTAATTTATATATATATATATATATATATATTAACTCAAATAACCTATTCAAGTCATTGATTAGGATTAATTTGATTCCCTTACATAAAATTCCCAATTTAAAGTTTAGAACGTAAAATAACTAAATTATAAATCTTCATCTTTAAAATATCTAAACCGATTAAAACCTCAAGAATACTCCTAATAATCCAAATAAATCATTTATCCTAAATTTAATCAGTTACAAAGTCCGACATAGAATTATTTATAGATTCATTATATAGAAAATTCATTATAAAATCTTATACCAACTGAGTATCAAAAATAAACCAATTAAAATTCACTATTAATCATCCTCTATATTCCCATAGTTATATACTGATAAAACTTAAATTTGTTCAAAATTCTAATCCTAAAATATTCTTTAATCAGTAAGAAATTACTATCATAAGAAAAATAAAATTATTTAGAACATTATCTATGAAGAAAGTTTTGTGATAAGAAGTAAATTTAAGTATTTTATTGATTTTTAAAACTGTAAAAACTAGGATTCTACGACTTTCCTTCCTTCAGAATTTTCACTTCGTGTATGTGACGAAGTGAAGGAGGAATGGGGGTATTTATAGTATACCGCCCTCCTCATTGCCACCTACCACAATATAATTTTTTTAAAATGGGGTAGGTGACACCACCTACCCCTATTATTATTTTCTAATAACTTTTGTTGTTGTTATATTATTATTACATACATACATATATATTTTTTTAAAAAGTATTTTAATTAAATTATTCTTTTCTTTTTATCCCACAAATATTAACATTAAATTCATAATTATCTTCAAATTATAATTATATCCTATAAATAAAAATCATGATGTTACAAAAATCCTAAGGGATTATGTTGCTCAAATTTCCTCAAATCATGTCTAATAAGTGTTTAAAAGGTTTAACAAATGGTTAGGAGTGAAAAGGAGCAAGCTTTAAGGGTTAGATCACAAAAATCACATTTTCCCTTTTCCTTTGATAAGTTTTGGCCAGACCTAGTTCAAGGGACTAGGGCTGAAATTTCATTAATATGATGGTTCCATTGTGTTCAGGAGGAAAAATTGTGTAAGGTTGATGTTAATTATGTTATGAGAAAAACCTTAGAAAGTGAAATATCAAAAATAGCCCTAAAACCCTCAATAGGGGCTGTCAAGGGCAAAACTGTCATTTGACAGTGATTTTGAAAAAACCGAGGTCAAAAATGGATTCTACACATAAAACTGTATAGGAATAGCCCGGGTCAAAATTTTTGGAAAAATACAGTTGGACGGGGTACAAAGGGACTTAAACTGGGTCCCTAGGAACATTTTAGTAATTTTGTAGTTTTAGACTAATATAACCAACAACAAAAATTTGGAAGAGTCTAAAGTAGTACATGAATGGGTATTAACCTAATTCTTGTAAACTTGAATTTTTAGGACCAATCTTTTGAGCCTAAGCCGGATTAAATTAGGAACTGATTTGTGTTACAAAAAGGGACAGAAGGTAGTAGCTCTATCTTTTATATATTATACCAATATTTATATATTTGTGTATGCCATCTTCTGTGATATAATTAATGAATATGGTTTTGCCGAGGAGGGCAATTTGTGTGTGGAGGCACACTTACCTGGTTGTTGAGCAAGAACCTAACTGAGGTGTACGAATAGTGGGGGAGGAGCCCTAACTCATGTATACATACCGTGATATTGTTGTTAATTTGTTGCATAATATGGAGTATGACAAATTTAAATTTCACATTTTATATGATCGATTGTATGTTACTACTGAGATTTGTTTAAATCTCACCATTTTTCAAATATAAAAATATTCCAGTAGAAGCTGGCGGCTCCAAGAGCAAAACGGTAAGTATTGGCAACTGAGGTGTACAGGTCAAGATAATGGAGTTGTTGATTAAGGGTGTGTTTGGAAGAGCGATGGGAAAAATAGAGTTTCTCAATTTAACTTTGGGTAATTTTAGTTTTGGTAAAAGCTCGATTGTGTAATGTGATTTATGTTTGGAACAGCGATGGGAAAAATGACTTTTGTAAAAATAAAACTTGTTTGGATTGATTTAAGCACAAGTGACTTTTGTGATAATAGTAAGAGAGAGTGGGTGAAAAAATATTTTAAAGGGTTAAAAACACCAAAAAATAGTTTAAAATAATTTTTGGAAATGAAAAAGTACATTAAAGTTAAAATTGCAATCAGTCTGATAACACATTGGGTACAGTTGAAAAAATATTTTAAGGGTTAAAAGCACCAAATAATAGTTGAAATTAATTTTTGTAGCAAAAAAAGTACATTAAGGGTAAAATTGCAATAAGTCTGATAGTACACTGGACACAACTGAAAAAATATTTTAACAATTCTCACTCTCCCCAAAAGCTAAATCAGTAAAAGCTAAGAAATGGAGTTTATGGCAAAAACTATTAAGATAGAATTAAGCTCGATTGCTCACCACTCAAACCAAACACATCAATTTTTTTTTTCAGTTAGCCTATTGAGCTTTTGAGCTCAAACGCTGAATTGGGGGGTCAAACGCCCCCCCAAACACACGCTTAGTTTAATTTTATATTTTGAATAAAATGGTATATATACTTTCAAACCCTGAGGGGAAACTCCTGTATATAAACAAGTACTTCTTATCATTATATTGTATTGTTTCTGTATGCATGTGAAACTATATGCTTATTATTCTACGCATATCAAAATATTAAGGGATTTGATAAGGCACGATTGGTTGTGGGTTTGACAATGAGAGAGAAGGAGGGTTCATTTTATTTGTGTTGTTTCTGTATGCCTGTGGAACTATGTTCTTATTACTCTGCATGTATCGAAATATTAAGGGATTTGACAAGACACGATTGGTTGTGGAGTTTGACAATGAGAGAGAAAGATGGGGCATTTTGGTAAAAATGTCCAAACTTCAAAACACATATTCCTCCCCAATTACCTTTTTATCATTTTCACGTGTTATCAAATTTTTTGGGTTTTGTAAGTTTAAATGACATTTAAGTATTTTTTTTCCTAATTTTTAATGTTATTATTTACAACTATTCAAGTATCATCAAACATTCGACACCTAGTACTTTTTTTTTTTTTGACCTGGACACCTAGTACTTAAGTTTTATGCTAAACCAAAGTATTAGGGTTTTCATGGAAAACTATCGTGAATAATTTGTCACGGACCCCCTGTTTGTTTGTTTTTTTAAAATTTTATAAAATGATCAATCATATATGAGCAAAGCAAATTGTACCGCCAAAGTTAAAATAGTGGGGGGTACAAGAAAAGGATAAGGGCAATAGATTTGTATTTTTTTAGAGCACCTCCAAAATTATAATGGATAAGACCATTAAACAAGATATTACCTCCGGTCCTAAATATAAGACATAGTTTGTAATATAAATTACACTATAAACTATGTCCTATATTTAGAACCGAAGGGAGTAGTTCTTGTATGTGACAATAGTGATATGGTAAAGAAGGTAGCAAGTGTTGAAATAGGCCACCTGTTTTTGATTCAATGTTATGGATCAACTTAAATTAACAAGTAGTATTGAACATTATAGGTGATTTTTTTAGTAAATAACAATCCATAAGTAATAGCTAAATTATGTTTTGACTTGGCCTTTTATCTAAATAAAAAAAAGAAAATAAATAAATAAATACCATTTAATTTTAAAATCTCAAAACAGTAATTTATTAAAAATTTAAGCGGTAAATTATTATCCTCTTTTTATCAACTCTATTATTTTTATGGGAAAATCCCTTTAAAATACATTGGAAATAGGGAAATTCCTATTCAATGTATTGAAATTTAAAAATCTGGATCAGTCTAGTGTCAATACGGATGAACAGTGCGGGTGGCGCCAAAAGACGATTTTGCCCTTCAGCCCTCATTCTCCCCACTTCAGAAATAACAACACGCGGTTCTTAATTAACAACTCCTGATTTTTGATTAACAACTTCGTATTCTTGATTAACAACTCCAATTTCAACTTTTTTTTTTCTACACAATAACAACAGCGGTCTTGTTATTAACAACTCCGAATTCTTGATTAACAACTCCGCTTTATTCTTCCACATATTCGCATCTCATAAATATAATGTTGTTAATGTAAAATATGGTGTTGTTAATAAAGAAAGAGGTGTTGTTATTGGCGCTGAAACTTAAATTACGAAGTTGTGAAACAAGAAATGGAAGTTATTAATGTAGAATATGGTGTTGTTAATAACAAGACTGGTGCTGTTATTATGAAAGTAAAAAGATGAAACTGGAGTTTTTAATTAAGAATATGAAGTTGTTAATTAAGGGTGTGTTTGGTTTGAGGGGAGGGTAGGGGAGTGAGGGGAGGGGGAGGGTTAAATTACCTTTTTGGGTTTAAGGTATTTAAATTTTAGGCGGGAACTCAAAATTTAAAAGGAATGAGAGGGTAAATTTTGGGCGAGAATCTAAAATTTAAAAAAATGAGAGAGTAAATTTTGGATTTCTCAGGTCCAAAATTGTCATTTACCCTCCCTCCCTCCCCTACCCTCCCCTCAAACCAAACACACCCTAAGAGCACGTGTTGTTAATAAAAAAAGAGGTGTTGTTATTGGCTTTGAAACTTAAATTAGGAAGTTGTGAAATAAGAAAGGGGAGTTGTTAATTAAGAATTCAGAATTGTTAATTAAGAACCGCGTGTTGTTATTTTTGAAGTGGCGAGAATGAGGGCTGAAGGGCAAAATCGACTTTTGGCGGCGCCCGCACTGTTCATCCGTACTAATACTGGACTGATTCGGATTTTTCAATTTTAATGCGCTGAATAGGGATTTTCTACTTTTCAATATATTTTAGAGGAATTTTCTTTATTTTTATTATCAATAAAATCAATTTAAAATTTTAAAATTTAAGCGGTGTTTATTATTATTTTCTTTTCACAAAAAAAGGTCATAGCCAACGAAAATAGATTAAAAAAGATGGTGCGGCTTCGAGGCCTTTTATCCGATTTCCCTCGCTCAACGAAGATGGTGTAGCCTGCTTCTGCGAACCCAGTGGAAGCGGGCGAATCCATTATGTCTGTTTTCAAGTCCTTCACTTCAAACTCCACTGCTCTCAAGTCAAGGGAAGCCACCATGGCCATCTTCATGAAATCTTCACCTCATAGGGTACATTCCTTTATGTCTGTTGTGAACTCATTCAGCACTTCTTTTGTGATTAAGAACTGCTTAGAAAAAATGGCTAAGTTAGTAAGTTGTGTAACCGCACTGAAGGGATAAGGTTTGTATTAAATTCGAAGTCTTCACGCTGAAGAAATTCCTCCCATCCTCGGTTTCTCGGTAGTAAAGCCGAGCATTGTGTTTTTGAGCTATGCTAATGCACTCAATTGATATTGTTTTGAAATTTGAGCTCGTTTATATATTCAAATAGCATTCGTTTGACAAAACCTTCTCTTAATGTAAAAAGTTTTGTAATTTTGGGTGGTAAGTGGAATTTATGCTTTGACTTCATCTTGTCTGATCATGCGTCGTTGCTCCAACAAAATTTTGCTGTTGAGTTTTGTTGCTTGTTCACGTATTGGGAGTGCTGAATGGGTTTCAGTCGGAAGATTTTCTATGGGGAGGTTGAAATGGTCATTGTTTTCCTACGTTTGGTTGTTATTCAGCTCTTCTAGTCTTGTGATATCGTCAATTTTTTTTAATTGTAATTTTGGGTTTTCTGGTTCCACTATGGTAGAAGAAATATGGAAGTCTGGCATTTGACAACATATTCATCTTGTTTTGCCAACGGCAACATATTCATCATTTCATGCTCGTCTGCATTTTCTTTCCTTCATCTTCTTATGTTCTGATAGCTATGTAAAATAGTTACCGCTTACAAATTTTACTGTAAAACCAAATATCTTGGATTTCTGGCCTCACTTGGCTTTCTAAATTTTGTTATTACCCTTTTACTTTATATATGATGGTTTGGCTTTATGGGATTTAGCTCTGTCTCTGGCTTCTTATCATCCCAACTGAAAAGAAAATAGTACTATCGTACTTGTGATTGATTTTCTGTTTAATATGTGCTTAGGTTTTCTCACGAACATCCTATGCAATCTCCAGGAAAACCAATTCTACTGCCTTGTTATATTCAAATGGAATCTCATCAATTAAAGTAACATCTGTCCTAAACATGTCAAAATACTGTACTCATTCAGCAGATCCACTCTGTTCTTCAAAGCGAAGAGCTCGAGGACCTGTTATGGCAGGAAAGAAAGCTGCTGAAGGTAGCTTGTTTGCTATTTCTGATTTTCATAGTACTATTTATGTTATCTGTTCTTTTTTATTTTATTTGATTGGGTTTATGGATGATTGGATGCCTGCCATGTGAGCTAAAGAACTAAAGCATGTGGTTCTATGCTTAGTTACAATCCTTGTGTTGATTCAGGGACTAAGCAAGAAGATGGTAAATACAAGCACACTGTTGATCTTCCAAAGACAGCATTCGGTATGAGAGCAAATTCTTCAATAAGGGAGCCTGAAATTCAGAAAATATGGGAGGATAATGAAGTATTTAAAAGAGTTGTTGACAAAAATAATGGGGTAGGTTGTAGAGTTCCCCTTAGCTACAGTTATATTTATACAACTATCTTGATTTAATTCAAACAACTTGTTCAGGAGAGTTTCATTCTTCATGACGGTCCTCCATATGCCAATGGTGACCTTCATATTGGCCATGCGTTAAACAAAATTTTGAAGGATATTATAAATCGTTACAAGGTATTTTTCCCCTTCCTTTGTAGTTAGACTTCCTGCTTATTTTCATACTTAATCCGAATCATATATATTTTAAAGTCTGGCAAACACACAAATGCTTTAACAATACATGTCACTTGCACTTACATGTGAGCACTAGTCCTCTTTTAAGACTTACATTTCCTTTTTATTTGCAGATTCTCCAGAACTATAAAGTTCATTTTGTGCCTGGATGGGATTGTCATGGCCTACCTATTGAATTAAAAGGCAACTTTTGTTTTTTCCCCTTAGTACTGCCATGTTTGCTATGCTGTGTTCAAGAAGAGTATGATTGTTTTGGGTTATTACAGTTTTGCAGTCGCTGGATAAGGACGCTAGAAATAACCTCACGCCATTAAAGTTGAGAACTAAGGCTGCTAAGTTTGCCAAGGACACTGTTAAAAATCAGATGTCATCTTTTAAGGTCCATCTTTGTTTTGCAATTGATGTTGTGATTTAGATGTGTCAATTGCCAATATGTTGCTGTGGTTCTTAACTTACAACCTTATAATTGAAATATCTCACCAACTTTTGCTTTTAATTGCCGGGAAATTTTGGCATCGTAAGTGTGTTATTAAATGTTTGCAGCGCTATGGAGTTTGGGCAGACTGGAATAGTCCTTATCTTACTCTAGATCCAGAATATGAAGCTGCCCAGGTACCTGGTACTTTGTATCTCATTAACCTTTGAAATGCTTAAACTAAAAAATAAAATTAAGCACTCGGGACTCCTCATTTGTTAAGTATAATATTTAGAAAATGAATACAGAATAACTCATGGACTAACTATACTTTCAGATTTGTGATTTTTAACTTTAACGAAGTGATTTTACCATTCAGCAAGAACCAGCCGAATGATCACTGCAGATAGCCATATTGTCAGACTACTGGACTTTAGTTTTGAAATTTTTCTTGGGTGCTTGGTTTCATAATTCATATCCTGTGATATGCTAGATCGAAGTATTTGGCCAGATGGCTTTGAAAGGCCATATCTACAGAGGCAGAAAACCTGTTCACTGGAGCCCCTCCTCAAGGACAGCACTTGCTGAGGCTGAGTTGGAGGTAAATTAAGCTTCTATGCTTTTTTATTATTTTTAATATTTTTTATAGATCATAAAGGCATGATGTCATGTTGTACAGCTCTGGATTTGCTGATCTCTTATCATGTAAAACATGTGTTTTTGAGTTTCTAGTTTCTACGTCTTCATATGTGACGAGTACATTTTTCTTCATAAGTTTGATAAGAGTATTTCCGTTGCTACTTTTTTTATTTATATGTAGTATCCTGAAGGTCATGTTTCAAGAAGTATATACGCCATATTCAGATTAGTGAATTCTCCTCCAACAGTAGGTGGCCTACTGCAAGAATTTCCAAATTTGTACTTGGCTGTATGGACCACAACTCCCTGGACTGTTCCTGCCAATGCCGGTTGGTTTCTTTGCATATGACCTTACTGTTTTATGACTCATGGATATTCTTAGTATTACTTCTGCTTGTCATAATGGTTTTAATATCTGCATCATATACTTGGATTTATACCTATTTCTCGGTAATTTGCATTGTGTTGAATACCAAATCAGTATGCAACGAATCATTTATTATGCTTTAAAACACATTTAATATGATGCTTTACCTTGCAGCTTAAATTCCTTACGGTGATCAGACTCTTCTCTGCCATATATGTTCTCAGTTTATCTCCTTCATATCGTAACTATTTAGTTGAAGATGGATTCATCATTCTTATAGTTCAGAGCCTTGAGACTTTTCCTAAGTAGCTTTGCACACCTCCGTTCTTCATTATCATTTCTGCAATTGTTGATGATGGTGACTTAGGCTAGTTAATTGTGTAGCTAAAATCTTTGTTTAATTGATGTCCATAACGCCAACTACTTGCTGACTTTTCATTTTGTGGTCATTTTATATGTTCAAGTCTGCGTGTCACTTACTCTTCTTTTTGTGGTTACTTCATTTTATTCTATACTCAGCTGTTGCGGTAAATCCCAAACTTGAATATGCTGTTGTTGAAGTGGAACCATTACCTGAAGAAGTCTCACTTGGTGGAGGAGCCAAGAAAAGACGGCTTGGAAATATTTTAAAGAAGGAAGTGAAGCCTTTCCTTATTGTAGCATCTGATCTTGTGCCAAAGTTGGAGGCAAAATGGGGCATAAAGCTTGCTGTTAAGAAAAGACTCTTGGGTTCAGACCTGGAAAACTGCAGGTTGTTGGACAGTCAAATTTGAAGAATTGCTGTAACCTTTGTATATTCTTTTCATTGCTGCTGCCATTACTTTTGTAATTTGAGTTTAAATTCTTACTTACCTTAATGATAAATGGGATGAGTTTTGTGCTCAGGACATTATTCATTATTGTGTCCTCAGGTATAACCATCCAATAGATAATAAGGAATGTCCAGTTGTGATTGGAGGAGATTATATTACCACAGAAACTGGAACAGGACTGGTCCATACAGCTCCAGGGCATGGTCAGGAAGATTATGTGACTGGCCAGAAGTATGGACTACCTATATTTTCTCCAGTAGATGATGAAGGAAAGTTCACTGAAGAAGCTGGGCAATTTAGTGGACTTGATGTTCTTGGGGAGGGTAATGCTGCTATTGTGAAATACTTGGATGAACATCTGTCACTTGTGATGGAAGAATCATATGGTCAGTTCTCTTTCTTATTTATCTCTTTTTGGGGTCTTGCCAGATTCCTTCTAGAATTGTTTGTCTTGAAAATCTCATACTGTTCTACCAATAAATATAGACTGTTTTGTCATTGATGTTTTCATTTTTGACGCAGAGCACAAGTATCCCTATGACTGGAGAACTAAGAAACCAACTATATTTAGAGCAACGGAGCAATGGTTTGCATCAGTTGAGGGATTTCGCCATGCTGCTATGAATGCTATTGGCCATGTAAAATGGTTTCCTCCTCAGGTAATTAATTTTAGACTTCCTTTTGGAGTATTTTTTTGTCTATTTGTAAAGTTATTCTCTCACAAATACATAACTTACATATTCGGTTCTAGCTTACACAGATATGTGTATTATTGCTTAGGCAGAAAACAGAATCTCAGCAATGACTTCTGGCCGCAGTGACTGGTGTATATCACGACAAAGGACATGGGGCGTTCCCATCCCGGTTTTTTATCATTTGCGGTCTAGAGAACCCCTTATGAATGAAGAAACTATTGAACATGTCAGATGTAAGGGCCCAAAACATAACATATTACTGTGTTCTCCTTGCTCAAGAGTATGTGCCATCTCAATTGTTAATAGACTACAAAAATTGACCTGTAAAGTTTATATCTAGGACATGTACTTGTGGATGTTCTCATGTTGCTTAATTCCAAATGCTCTTAAAACCACTTGTTGGTCCATTTTAATTGAACAACCTAACATTAATTTATTTTCCATTTTTGTTTTTGTGATGTGGACAGCTATTATAGCTCAAAAGGGCAGTGATGCGTGGTGGTATATGACAGTAGAGGATCTTCTTCCAGCTAAGTACCGTGATAAAGCTGCAGAATATGAAAAGGGAACTGATACAATGGATGTGTGGTTTGATTCGGGTATAGAAATGTTTTTTTCCTGGATAACTTTACACTAGTAACCGCAGTGGGTCTTGACAAAAAAAAAAAAAAAACAAACAAACATTGTTGGCCCGTGCATTACATAGTACTCGAGATAAGCCTAATTAACCCACACTCCAGTTTCCCGTAATGGCTTAGGGACATTTCTGTAAATATAATAAAATGCATGACATGTATTGATGAGTGATAACTATTGCACCTGTTTCTTACAATTGAAATATTTATATAGATTTGTCCTAAAATTGTAATTTGTTATTCTCATATTATTACTTTATAGGACACAATGGCATAACCTAGGACCTTCTACCCTTACTCCAGCCTGAAATATTATCATAATTTTCTTTCTCATGAATTGGGTTTTTCTTAGCTGTTTACTTTTGACCTCAGGTTCCTCCTGGGCTGCGGTCTTGGGAAAAAGAAGTGGCTTAAGTCTTCCAGCAGACGTGTATCTTGAAGGAACAGATCAGCATAGGGGCTGGTTTCAGAGTTCATTGCTGACAAGTGTAGCTACAAGAGGTATTTTGGTCTGAGATTATTGCACGGAGTCTTGTAAGCTAGGAAAATAACTACCCAAGTAATAGGAATTAAGACTTTAGGAAAGTATTGTAGGCTAGAGAAATAATTATTTGTGGTGTGTTCAAAGTAAATGGTATATTTGCTTTTGTGCTTATCGTATTCATATAGATAAAAAGGTTAAAGCTTAGACGATAAGTGAGGCTTTGAATAATATTTTTGTTTTGTTCCATTCCTTTTCTCTCTCCAACTTTTGCTGCCCCACTACCTTTTCAGTTTCAAATTTGCTATGAATGGTCAGTTTTCAAAATAATACACCAACAGTGAGGATTCATAACACGAAGGCAGGCATGGCCATTTGTTTGATGGAGTTTATTTTCCTCCATATCATAAGTTGACAAGGATAATGCATGTGGATATACAACCATACATGTGTTCTTACAGATGGTCAAACACTGCCATGATGCACATGTCTTCATGTATTCATAAAAACAATATACCATGTAATTTTGTCATTATTGTTTAATACAGGGAAGGCTCCATATTCAAGTGTTGTAACACATGGATTTGTATTGGATGAGAAGGGTTTAAAGATGAGCAAGTCTTTGGGTAATGTTGTGGATCCCCGAATTGTTATTGAAGGAGGCAAAAATCAGAAGGTCAGTTGCATATATAAAGAAACATCAGCATTGGAACTGTATCTAGTTACATGGCTTCTATTTATCAAAAGCCATGGACTAATGGACTCTTTTTTCCCACTTTAACTTAGGAAACACCTGCTTACGGAGCTGATGTCCTCCGACTCTGGGTTTCTAGTGTAGATTATACAGGTGATGTGATGATTGGCTCTCAGATTCTCCGTCAAATGTCTGAGATTTACAGGAAGTTGCGAGGAACTTTGAGATACCTTTTGGCAAATCTTCATGATTGGAAAGTATGTTCGATTATCATCAGAAACCTTAAATTCTCTCTTACTGCATAGAATTTTCATCTCTTTTCATGGAAACCTTATTTTTTAAGCATCTGAGGACTTTAAGTTCATTCCATTTTACGGGATAGAAGATTTCTTTTCTCTCTGCCTAAAAAGTAAAATCCCTTACTGCCTATTGTCTCTGAGTTGGTTAAGATAACGTCTATTTTTCTCTGCCTCTCTGGTTAAAATCCCTTACTTGTTCCTCACGCTTGATCTTATGGACAGGAAGATTATTCTGTTCCATACCATGAACTTCCCAGGATTGATCAGCATGCGCTATTCCAGCTTGAAAGTGTTGTAAATAACATTCAAGGGAATTATGAAAGTTACCAATTTTTCAAGATATTTCAGGTTAGTTATTGTAAATCTTGGTCAGACATTGAATTTTTTTGTTTCATTGTGATGCTGCTTGATCTTTGTCAAGACCCACAGCTAACTAATGCCTACACATTTGGTTGACTGTATTTTAATTTAGTAAAATGGAAAGGTATGTTCAGGTCAAAACCGGGGTGACATATTATATCAGGGGAAATCCATTGAACTAATGATAGGGTTTGAAGTAAGACAGAAAAAGGAATTATGGCATCACTAACCATGTCCATTGCATCAAGTTTCATAGTTGGACATGAAAAAATCTATGTAAATCTTAGAGTTAGTTTTCTTATGAATGGCCATTCATGTCTTTAGTCGAACTATTTTTTAAAAAATTTTGTCAATAATTACAATGCAACTTTTTTATTTCAGATTTTACAGAGGTTTGTCATTGTTGACTTGTCAAATTTCTATTTTGATGTTGCCAAAGACCGACTTTATGTTGGGTAAGTTGCCAGGCTTAATTTTCTTTTGTTGTTTTCGCTTTTCTTATCCTACATGAATCATGGGAATATATCATGTCAGATAATATAACTTGGCACTTATACTACAAACCTGCAACAAAATATTTATTTGATTTGATTAAGGGTAATCCCTTTTGAGGTTTAGAGTGCAAAGGGTTTTCGCCTTTCTCAATAAGTGTGATTCCCAGGATTTAAACTTACGTTTCTCTCTTTAGGGGGGCAAGGTCGCTTATCACCTCAACTAGTAACTTGTTGGTTGCAACAAAAGATTTAGATGTATATTTGTTTGCATGATTTCTTTATGTTATGTACAGTCCTCAAATCATTTTTGTTGTTAATTTTTGCAGTGGATCAACAAGTTATACGAGGAGAAGTTGTCAAACAGTTCTTGCAGCTCATCTGCTTTCCATTGTGAGAGTAATAGCACCAATATTGCCCCATTTAGCTGAGGATGCATGGCAGAACCTTCCTTTTCAGTATACAACTGAATATGGTTCTGTTGCTGAATATGTATTTGAATCAAGATGGCCCTCCTTGAATGAAAGGTGGCTTGCCCTCCCTGCTGAAGAAGTTGATTTCTGGGAAAAGGTTCTTGAGGTAGTTCTCTCTAGCTGATGTCATCCAAATCCACCATCATTCATGATAGAGTTACGATATAAATCCTTTTAGCCAAAAAGTATTCGCCTATAAATTTTCTATTACTGAATGAAATCATTTTTGGCCAGCTGAGGACAGAGGTGAACAGAGTATTGGAGGTTGCACGAACTGGAAAGCTAATTGGAGCCAGTTTAGATGCCAAGGTTCATATTTATGCTGCTGATGCCAGCCTGGCATCCCAATTATCTGAACTATGTACCGCCAAAAATGACACCGATGTGCTACATCGTCTATTCATAACATCTCAGGTATGTCTACATCCACGTCATCTGTTGAGAAAAATAAGGATTAGGGAGAACATATGCCTAAGTTAAGAAGAAACGAAAGACAAAATGTATATTTTTCAAAGATTTAAGAACAGAAAGTGTAATATTTAGTCTCAACCTCTATTTAGAATAACACTCAGTCACACCAGGACACTAATACTTCTTTCCTTAGGACTGGACACGTCACAAGTAATTATTTGCCTTGCAAACTTTCCTCTATCCTTATTCCTTAATACTCCATCTGGTCCTAAATATAAGACAGAGTTGACTTTTTTTTTTAGAGAGATTAAGGAAACTAAATAAGTTACTTAATCATATTGTATGTTGTGTATCTTTAGATTGTGTATTAGTTTATAGGTTAGGCAAAATAAATTGGAGAAAAAATAACGAATATAAATATTTTACAGTAATTTAGTTAACTTCCTTAATCTCTCTAAAAAAAGTCAACTTTGTCTTATATTTAGAATCAGAGGGAGTACCTTTTAGCTTTAAAGAGTATAATACGACACTGTTAAAACCTTTTTTTTTTTTATTTTGTAAAATTTAAACACACGTACACAAACATGTCAACACCAGACTCAAGCCTAAGACCTCATCCAAGCGTTGTCACTAAGGCAGCTTGCCATTGACGAATGTGAATACTAATACCTCAGTTAACACTCCCCTAAAGCTCAACCGTGCAAAAGCCTATGGATTAATCCTTTTTTTTAAATCTCTAAACATGGTTCATTCACGTCTCCCAGACACTCAATCTACAATTATGCATTTCTGCAATGCCATTGCATCATATAAGAACCAGGAGCCTGTGTTTCTGCAAATACATATTTGACTCCTCTGGTTAATGATACCATTCTCAAAACTCAACATTCCCCACCCTTGTTATCTATCCAAAGGCCATCACAAGATAAAGAAAGGAAGGAAAAGAAAGGAACTAAAGTTTTTCATCCATGATAAAAAGCCTGAAACCATTTGTTATGTTGATAGTTCGTACTGTAACAAGTTTGTTAAATGCTGTGAATAATTCTTAATTTTTCTTGCATGTTTGATATTCTGCAGGCTGAGATTCTTCCCTCTTTAGAGGATCAGCTAATTGCAAATATCCCATATAGCGGCGAGTGTGTCATTCAAGGGAATTGTAAAGTGTGGGTTGGCGTATCTCGTGCTGAGGGTTCCAAGTGTGAAAGATGCTGGAATTATTCACCGCTTGTTGGCTCCTTCTCCGACCACCCAACTCTCTGTGGCCGCTGCCATAATGTCGTCGCCGATCACCTGCCCCGTGAAGTAGTTGCAGTCAGCTGACATCTCATAACAAACAAACAAAAATTACTCGTATTTAATTTCTTTAATCACCAGTGACGCTGATATATTCTTTTTCCCCCCCAAACACATCAGCTATTTTTCACGTCAGTACACAGCACCTCTGTTGGAACAATATTTTGAACTTGAGATTTTGTTACAATAAAGTATATGAAGATGTTTATGATCTCAATATTATCATTGGAAAAACGAGTGTATTCTTTAATACAGTTGCGAGGCATTTAGACATTCAGGGCACATTTGGTTGGACAGAGATGGATTATGACGCAATAATCATCTTTGGGATACATATTTTATATTTGATTCAAAAAATAAAAATAAAAAGACTAAAATATATTTTTAAAAAAACATTCGACTTCATTTGTCTACTTCCTCAAACAAGATTCAGAACGAATACGAACAGATTAAAGCAAATCAAATTCAAATGCATAAATTAGACAGCAAATTCATATTACGGTAAACTCAAGTTTGAAGCTGAGGAAACGTCTCACTGTCACTGGTGTTGTCAATGGCGAATGGGAATCAACAAAAAAGAGAGGAGAGCATTTTTGGAAATGTAGCTTTAGCCTTTAGGAGGCGATTCCCGTGTTTCAGAGGTGCTCATTTGGAATAGTTTATTTTTAGGTAATAAGTGCTTATAAATCGTGATTTACAATTTACGAGGTAAGTATATGAGAGGAGTTTTATCTCGACTTATGTAATAAGTGCTTATTAACCCCCAATAAGCAATACCAAACACACATAAATTCCCAACGGAATGATGAAATGAAATGAATCTCACTTGAGAATGCTATCTTCACTATTGTTCTTTGGGATCTGATGTCTGTTTGGATTGATGATAGAAACTGCTTTTTTGATGTGATTTACAGTGTACGAGTTAAATATGAGAGAAGTTTTACTTCAACTTGCGGCTTCCCCAACACTAATAATTGAACTATACGGTCCTTTTCCAGTTACAAGTCAATCATCGATATTTTTATCTCATCTTGCCTCTCATCAACAAAGCTTTCTCATCGTTGGCCCCGAAAACCAACTATATTAAACTTCCAAATTTCATCTTTTGGATCTTTATTTGCTACTCTGTCACGTCTTATTTATAAAAGCCCAATAAGGCAACAACTGAATTACTGAATTACACAATTTAAAAAAGAAATTAAAATTAATTAAAAATAATGAGTATTTCTGAAATAAGCTTTTTCCACAAATGCTTTTATTTATAAAGGGCATATAAGAATAATAATGATAGAAAGTAAGGAAGAGAATGTAACATATTAAAAAAAAAGATGAGGACAAAAATTTTAAAAAAAAAAAAACCCATGTTCATAAAAGCTTTGTTAGTCTACTAAGACAATTTATATTTTGACCTTACAAAAATCACTTGAGGGAGTACGTAAAAGAAAATCACTTTTAAACCTCATCACGTGAGGAGAGGAACTCTAATTTGTGAGCATTAATTGAAAGTGGCCTTTTTTTAAAAAGCCATCTGTGGATGTGGGAAAATGTGCGTGTGTGTGTGTGTGTGAGACAAGTTGCTTAAAAAAAATAAAAGACATTTAAAATCAACGAGCTGATCGAGTAATCGTACACGTGCTCCATTTTTAAATAAATAAATATCAGAAAAAAATTGCTGATCAAATAAACGATCTGCACCACAAACCACCCAATAGATAGCAAACACAAATGTTGATGAATTTACAAGGGAAAGGAGACGTCCAAATAATGATACAGAATCCACCTACTTGTGGCGGGCAAATTCATCTTACAAACAGAAACAGGTCCATGTTAGCATTCCTGGTAGTGTTAAATATTCTGCATCAATGAATTAACCTGAACACATGAATTAGGCGACGGCTCTTGCATCATGTCAGGTTCATCTAAATCTTGTGATTGAATTGGTATGTCCTGTTTAAACAAAAGTATGTACAACCACGTAGATTAAGAACAAAAGGCAAAATTTGATACCTCTGATTTTAAATATAAGAGCTAAATAAGGGATTCATTTTAGTCCGGAATATAATATATCAATCCGCTTTGCCTCCCAAATTTATAATGTTTTTGCCCAAAGAATTCTTATGGATTGCACATTCTAAGGGGATCTGAGTTAAGGGGTAGTTCCAAACTTCCAATGGATATGATTAAGTAGGGTAATTTAGAGAAACCACCACTCATTTGTTACGAATAACTAACTTAACCAATTTCCTTGATATCCGCAAATTAGTCATTTAACTCTTATATTAAGGACTGAAGGTAGAAATCAAGCAGTTTCCAAAGGACTGGGATCCTCTAATGTAAGGATGTTACGTGATGCCAATTTAGTTGGCCCCTTCCTCACCATCTATTTTCATTAAAGAAAACCAGATGGCTTAAAATAACTCAGATTTCAAGTTTTCTTTGGAATCTCTAACTCAAGACGGGAACAAGTAAATGAAGGTAAATTCAATACCTGTGTGTGTAGGAGTGGTGGTTGTTGCTGCTCTTGGGCTAACGTATAAGCTTGTGGTTGTGACATTCTATAGTAGGGTTCTTTCAAATCAAGTTTGCACGATGAGGTCTGAAGAATCCCTCCTTGTTCAGCACCAGGGCCCCACATTTTAGCTAAAAAGAATGGACCATGGCTCTCTTTAGCAGAACAATGCAAAATCACAAGAGTGACAACGGGAATAAAATGGACAAACACTAACCTGACAATGTCAAATATATTGTATAGCTCTGGGCATTGTGAGCAACCATGCGGAGTCTGCCAGTAATTTCTTGGCCCGCCATGACATAAATTGGCTGAGAGAGAACACAGCGCAACTGGTACCAGTGGGTTGTCGGTGACCCGGGGGCAGTCGTAAGCCACCTTTGCACGGTACTGAGGATTTGGAACAAATGTTGGCAAATCAATAGACAGGAATATAGATGAATAAGAATGGATAATAAAAATATCTAAAATGCAATTTTTACCTTCCATTAAACAGTACATCAAACCAACAAGCGAGGCCATGAACTCGTGCACCCACAGAGGCCGTGAATCTTACAGGTATATCTATTTCATACAGTTCTTCTTCCTACAAAAAATCAGCATGTAGGTTGTTATCCTCTGTTGTTCAAAGGTGACTTCATTTCAAGTATCAGTACAATTAAAAAAAATGACCATGAAAATACTTCATAAACCTGAAGTGGAATAATAGTTCAGTTACAAACTCATAAATGGAAGGCTGTTGGAACGTTTGAGAAGTGGTTCTTTTTACTTCCAGTAAACCAAGAATAAGGAACAGCTGAGACAGATTTTTCTTTTTGACAATACCAGATACGCAATATTAATTTACTATAAAATAGGCACATTATATATATACTATTATCCATTTCTAAGAGGCACACCTACAAAACATTTTTGGGATGGTGTAATTAGAGGAAATTCAAGACAGAAAATTGGAATGGCAACCAAAATATACAAGCACTTTCTCCAACGTTAGCTCTTACCTTTACTTTTGTGAAGTCTATCACATGGAACATAGGAGGAGCTATTAACAATCTTGGATCAAAAGCATCCACCACAGGCTGTATGGAAAAAATGGAGAAAACACAAGAATTTTTGGTAACAATGTCAAATTCTACTGCAACAAAAACAATAAAACATCATCAGAATGGCACAAAAACACCCACACTACCACAGGTTGTCACCTAGATGCTGAAGGAAATCAATAGTAACTAATTGCATATTTCATCATCCCTACCCTGTTTTTTGTCCATGGACTTATTTGAAAGAATAATACAAGACACAAATCCTCTCTACAAGCTCATCAATATTCCATTACCCTAAACACAGCAGCAATAAGAAACTGCCCACCATTTCACAATACTGAACAAATGCAAATCTCTGAGGCAAAACATATCCTTGGGCAATTAAAAAAAATGAAAAGATATCAAAACCACTAAGAGACTCGTAAATAAGGTCATGTCTACAAAAAAAGTATATTTCCTACATATTTATTACTTTTAACTAATTTTAATAGTTTTCTTAAACCATGCAAGGATGGAGGGAGTACAATAGGAAGCAAGAATACCATATCTTAGAAGAGTACAACTGTCATAAATTCACTTTTTTCTTCCCACAAGTTCTTTTCCCTCTCAAAAATGACAATGCATGTAAAGGATTGCAGATCCAAGAGGGTTGACGGGAATGGTCTCACAAATTAATTTTCAGATGAGCATCTCCATAATATTCATTAAATAAATCAATTAATTCAAAGGAAAACAAAACTGGCATCAGCATATGATGATTTATCTGCCTTGATAAGTTCACCACACCATAAAAGGTCTATAAAGAGGGAAAACCCTGCCTAAAATCAATATGTTGCACATATATGCTTCAATATGAAAATCTCAATCTCCATTCATCTTATAAATAATAACTAGCCAATTAGAAACTACTGACAGGCCAAAAAACACGCAGAAAGCATGCAACAGGAACAGACCTAGAAGAAAATGCAGAAAGACCTATATCGCAGCTAGAGGGAACAAGGAAGAATTCTACAAATAGAAGCTGCATTGAAAAAGGGATAAATAGCTCTTAACAGACCAATCGTAAAGTGCACAACGCATATAATCCTCTTCTGTTTCCTATGTGACTCACAAATTTAATATCCCAACTTATTTGACAAATGCCATAAATAGTGGGAACAAACAGATGTAATTCCCAATTTGACCCTTGACAAATCAAATATCAAACATGTCTGCACCGTCCTCACCACAATAGATGCGTGGGAACATATCATATATGACCTTTTGGCAAGGAACCAAACCTTAAACAACAATTTCAAAACCAGATACCTCTATCTAGTCTTACGCTTGTAGGACAAAATCAGTGATCTTAGTAAATTAGCAAAACCAAGCATAATACCTGAGAAAAGTATCCTTGAAATGCAGTGCCATACAAGGGTGTCAAATCAACACCATAGTAGTTTTGTTGCTGCCAAAACAAGGCCTAAACAGATAGAACATAACAAGCATTTAGATTCAGCTTTAAGAAATATACTCAAAGGAACCTAGAAAAGGTTTCCTTATTACTAATCCAGAAGAGAAAGCTAGACCACAACACAATGTAGACATAGAACTACAAAAGCAACAGTTGAAGTCAGGGATTCTAAAAAAAAATGCTTTTTTGAGATTTTCATCCTCTTTTTAGAAAGTGTTCATATCGAATTGATTCTCACTAATTTTAACAGGGCAGCTGAAGCAAAGGTCAGTCACACAATTATCTGATCACATATTGTGTTCACCAGAGAAAAATTAATTGAGCAGAAGCTTTTTACAAGGTCAAGCGTCTCATAAAATCTCTCCCAATTCCAAGTGTCAAAAAAGTTTTAAGGATTTACAAGTACAAGATAGCTGACAAATACAAATGAAAGTGACAAACCTTATTAGCAATTTCAATAAACAGATATTCATCAGTGAATGGTGCCATGTGAATCCTACACCAACAATCAATTTATGGTCATGAGAATACAATACAAGCATTATAAGCAAACATAAACCGTAGGAGCAACACTGCAGGCCTTTAAATCCAGCAATCAATTCAAGGTCTTGAGAAGAAAAATATCATTTTTGAAAAAGGTTTAGATATCCTAATCGTATCTAAATATTCTCTAGATATCCTAATATATCCAAACCCTACTAGTATAATTAAATCCTATCTAAATTCTACTAATATCATTTAAATCCTATTCATCAGATTTAAATCTTCTCTTATATATAATTAAAATTACATAACATAAGCACTCAAACTGTGAGAGCAACTAGTCCTAGAAGCAGCGTTCAGAACAAGCGTCTGAACCTTAAAAATCATATCTGGCTGTTCATGTCAAAAACAGATCTATGCTTAGTAGTTTCATATCCTCATGATAATATATAATAGGGTTGCTATACAAAAAAGCACCTAAAGAAGTAGAGAGGGCTGTCAACATTCAAATTTACCTTCCCACAGTGGGAAACATTTTCCCCTCAGGAGTGAGAAACCTATCTCTAGCAATGACATAAGACTCCAACATCCTTTCATTTATTAACAAGGTTCCTGCAAGCCAAAACAGAAATATTAAAAAAGAAACGACTGGTGGGAAAAAAGGTTATCAATCTGTCAAACCATGACTAAAATAGAACACTTGAACAATCTTGAAGCATTTGAACATGCAAAATGGCAAACAAAAATACATGGACAAGACAGATACATAACTTATACATGGAATAGTAGCATCATTTTCCATATTGACTGAAGCAAGCAGAATATAAGCTTACCCATGGGCTCAGAGATCAAAATATCTGCTTTCTCCGGCAATTCTACATCCTCAACCTTGCCCTTGATCACCTGTAGTTTTAAAACAAAAGTTGCCCAAAATAATGAGACAAAAAATGAACGAAGAACATTACATAAAAGCATGGGGAAAGAAAAACATACTGTAATTCGTTGACCGAGCACTGGGTTTCCAGCTATAAGTTTCCGTGCATATTCTGCCATTTCAGATGCCTCAACTGCATAAACATGTTTTGCACCAGCCTGAGAGAAAACAGCCGAACATTAAAGACCTAATACAAAGCTTTGGATATGGGAGGCAGGGAAGATGCCTTAAATTTTCATTTATTCAAAAGCAGTGGCACTTATCATTGCGCAAACAAAATTCAACCAATTTAAGTATTGAATACCTGAGCAGCAAATAAGGACAAAATACCACTGCCAGCACCAACATCCACCACTACACGGCCCATGAAATCAGCACGGTTCTCAATAACTGCAGCATAATAAGTTCCTGAAACAAGGCCATGAGCAAATTTGTCAGATAAGGAAAATATCAGGTACTCTAGTATTCCCATTGAAAATCAAATTATAACCTGTTAAAAAAGTATAAAAAAATAACAAGTTGTTACCTTCACTCAGATGTAAATTAAAACCAACAGGGCCATTGAAAACAAAATGGTATTACCTGTTCTAACATAGTCTTGCAACATATTTTGCTGATGCAGAAGCTGACCATAGTAATGGAAATACATTTTTGCAGAAGATGCCTCTATCTTCTCATCAAATTTACTTTTAGAACTTGGTATGATTCCATTTGGTAAGTCTCTACCTGAATCTAAGAATCAAATGAAGATCAGGACATACTAGCAGAGAGAGAGAAATGACTATGCAATTAAACATGAGAATAAAAGCTTCCAACGTAGCACCTTGAGCATTCACTTCCTTCTTCCATCGCTGGAATACACTATCAAAGGCCCCACTTTCCTCCTCATTTCTAAACCGGATAGATATCCCCCTTGAGAATGATGTCTGGTTCAAAAGCAGCATTCTTCAGATTCATAAAGGCTAAACAATTAAACATTTCCTATACAACTGATACAACTGTGATATTGCAACATTATATTTATCAAATCTCGCCAGAGCATAAGCATTAGATTATGAATAAAGGAGCAAAAAATCAGAGAACTGCATTTCACGTTGAATGAAGTAAAAATACATCATCAAATTTCTCTACAAGCTCAAATCTTCGAAAAGCAGAGAGCAATCCTAGCTCTTACGAAGTTTCAACAGAATGAAATAATATTAAGTAATGCCGCAAAGCTACTATACCAGATTTTCTACAATAGGATGATCCTCTATACCTGGTTATCGACAACAGACCCTTCGACCATGCAAATTGATTGAACAGGACCTAATTTGAATATCTGCAAGTCAGCAATGCACAATCATCAAGAGATTAGACGTTCATCATATATGTGAAATACACTGTATACTTCATAATTGCCTGAGTAAAATTAGATATTTTCGCTGCATGCTTTCGGCATTGAAGGAACAACCGAAATAAGAAATTATCAGCTCATTAAAGCTTTATTAAATCACCCTATGTCCCACGTTCATGTAGGTACTAATTGACAAAACAAAAAAGAAAAAAGAAATATAGGCACCAAATCAAAAAAAGGAAACAAACCTGAGCAGTTCGAGGATCAACATGGATATCAATCTGGTGAGAATCTTGAAGAATTTGCAGCTGGGCCAGGGGACCGTCGGAAGTGAAGCGAGCAATACCCGGTGAAGCAGAGGCAGGCAAAGAGAGCTCAGCAACTGATGCCAAAGTAAACTCACGACGGTTCCCCTTTTGCCCTACGGAATCCGCCATTACTGCCGTCACCAGGAAGCTCAATCCAGGCACAGCTACGTTTTTCTCTTAATTTTCCCAAAAAAATATTTAAAATATATCTGTACCTCTATGAAATGGGTATTCCGAACAAAAAAAGAAAAAAGAAATAAAGATAGATAGATGAAAAAGAAAGAAGTGAACTAGGGTTTTAGTTTTGGGAGAAAGGGTTGAAGGGAGAAAATCCAGAGCCGCCACGGAGGGCGAGAGTCGGGGTGAGGTTGAGGTTTTATAGTGTGCGTGTTGCTTTCAAGGTTCAGTTAGAGTGGTGAGTGATGACTCGTTGGTGTTAGTGAGAAGCATTTAATTTGATATTGCGGGAAGCAAAAGGATAATATTTATGAAATGAAGCACCACATGGAACAGGGCTCGCACTCCGCCCCACACAGACAACGCAACGCTGCATAACTATTAACATGTGCTTTTGGGTGTATTTGGCATCATGTTTGGAGACCCAAACATGTATCTAAGTATGTTTTGGGATAATTTAATTTTTATTTATAAATATATTTTATATAAATCGAAATAAAATTCTTATCATATATTTATCTTGTATATTGTAAATCATGATTTAAAAATATTTATAAGTTAAAATTAAACTATTTCAAACAAACACTATATCTCAATAAACAAAAGCTGCTTTTTGACTTTTTATGATATTTAAATCATCTTTTTTTTCAATTAGATTTTTAAAGAAAAAGTTGTTTTAAATCTTAAGTTAAAATTTCGTGATTTTAACTTTTTAATCAAGGAGAAGTTTTTATTATGAAGAGAGCATAAATTAAATATCTTATAAAAAAGATATCAGGTCTCATCTTCTTTTTTAAAAGACACTATAAACATCAATCACATTACATAATATAATTGTTACACTATCTTATAATTACTAATCCAAACACACTCTTGCTCTCACTCACACGCACGCTTCTCATTGTGGTGGGCTCTAGTGTTTCGTGGACTCTTGTATCCAGCCACGTCCTCAGTCCTAAATGGCTCCCACAAGATGTGTACAGCCCTGTTTGGTGCAAAGCAAGAGGGTAGGAGTTGAGATTGGGCCAAATTGTATTATTTAATAAGTGGAATTGGTGATAACTTGGAATAGATGATGTTATCCCCGAACATAAATATAAGATAAAGTTAATTTTTTGGAGAAATTAAGAAGATTAATTAAATTAGCTTAGAATATTTATATTTATATTTATATTTATACTTTTTTCTCTAAACTAATTAGTTTGACTAATAAACTGATATATAATCTAAAGATATATAATAAATGATATGATTAAGTCGTTTATTTAATTTCCTTAATCTTTAAAGAAAGTCAACTTTATCTTATATTTAGAAACAGAAAGAAACCACTTAAGTGGGATTGGACAAAATTCACCTCCCCCGATATTGTAAATTTTGAAGGAAAAAATGTCCCTGTTTATGATAATTTTTGGACAACACTGCCCCTCTTAATCTTGCCCTAAATTAAGCTCACTTATCCCTTCAAATCTTGGTCGCTGTCATTGTCGACTCATTCTCCGTCAGAAACAGTCGCTCCATCGATTCTCTTCCTCACAAAAACAACACCTTTGTTGGCCATTACAGCGGATAAAAAGGAAAAACTAAGTGCTAATTTGAATTGATGAAAAGCATATTCATTTAAGTCGAAATAAAACTTCTCTCGTATACTTATCTTATATAACATCAATCACGTTGGAAAAGCAATTTTTATTACTAAACCAAACATGAGTTGATATTTCAAAAAAGTTATTATGGTAACTAGCTACCAACTAAGTTACATTTTGCAAAACACGTCATCGTTTTAAAAAAAGTTTCCACCTTTATAACGCGTGGTTCGATTATCTTGACAATTAGCTTCCTTTGACATGCTGTGAACCATGATGGACAAGTGTACTCCACTCTACACATCTGCAGAATTGAAAGTTTCACAAGCGAAAGTAAATTACACTACTTGAACCAATATTTATGAGTATTTACCCTGGTGTCTGTAAATTCCACCCAATTCAATGTACAGTACACAGTTATTTGCACTTGTTTTCCTCTTATCCTATGCCTTCAATTTGGTGAGAACGGGCTTGTATATATATAATCATTACTTTGAAGTGGGTATGCTGGCAAAAAAAATATATATAAACACCACCTAATTAATTCACTGGTCTAGTCTCAGTGAGTGTTTGGGAAGATCCCAAACATAAGTTTGCGCAACTCAAGATAAAACTCCTCTCATATATTTACCTCGTAAATCGTAAAAACTATTCTTAAAAGTTAATACAGACGCACACATAGTATGTGCCTTCAAAAAAGAATTGCAGTTTTCTACAATATGTTCTGCACTGAGGGAGCATTTGCAGAGGGGAAAAGGGTGAAAGCAAGGGAGGTAAACGTGGCAAGTGTGAAAGTGTTTGTTTTTTTTTTTTTAAATTTATTGGAAGGTATTACAGTCTTTTGATATTTTATATTTGATTATAAATTAGAACTAATCCGTCAATTCCCATGAAATAATATTACCACATATCAAATCTAATTTTAAAAGCTTATTCTCACACTCATTCCCTATCACAATCTCAATACCTAATCTACCTCAAAAGTCAATACCGTGTGCCCAACAGAGCCTTAGCCCTGGCCTTTGGGGGATAATTTAAGCTAACACGTATACTGATATACATGTAAATGTAATTCTACGATCATCTGTGATGATTTTTCTCCTTCTCTTCTTCATGCCTATTTTATGTTTTTTCCAAGAATGTCCTATTTTCATTATTTATTCTCATATTAAAAATTTAATGATTATGATTTAATTGGTATTGTAAAATTACTATTATCAATCTATCATTAAATTTTAATAGGTTAAATTTGTTTATTTATTTATTTGTGTGTTCTTTTACCACCAAAATCATGGTTTCAGAAGTATTTTTCCGCAAATCGAGACAAAACTCCTCTCACATACATACCTCATAAATTATAAAAGCTATTCTCCAAAAATTAATAAGAACACACACCAAAAACAGAGAGGGAGGGTTCTTTTTAGTTGGGTGCATTCTGATATTTTCAGCATAATAGTGTGGACCCCATCACTAGAACTAAAATTAGATTTAACGATGATCGTTATTTTTGCCTCCCAGAAAAATATTTGTTGTTGGGTACGTTTGAAAAAAAAAAATCATGAATATTTTTTTAACTTAATCTTTGTATTTTTATTAAAATAGTCTATATATTATTTTTTAATTTTTATAGGATATTAGATCTCAATCATTAAAGTTAATCTAGAGACATAAATAAAAAAGTACAGGGAAGTAAAGGGTCAGACACGTTCGGTGCCCGATGATCACAAGGGAAATGTGACTTTTTTAAGTGCTTTTGTTGAACCCCGTATATTACACTAACGGGTTTAATTAATATTTAGAAGCACTTACCTGCCACAAAAATTACACCAACGGGTTTAATTAATTACATTTTTGGCTGTTTGGGCAAAAAAAATTTACATTTTTGGCTGTATTTTACTAACATTTGAAATACAATCCTGCGTTGCATGTTATCGGCGGGTGAACGGGTAGGGTGGTAATTAAACACATGAGAGTTTATTTACTACACGAATTTAAGAGAAACACTCAAGTAAAGACTTCTTGACCATTTTTTCCCCTTAAAAAACATCTTATTATGAAAAAGTTCAAAGATTTTGGCATCAACGTTAATATCATCAATCAACATAAAATTAGATTCACAAATCACAATATACGAAAAGCACAGCTTCAAATTATATGCAATGATTACAACAAAAAATGAGTGGGTATAAGAACAATAATAATGCGATTTTAATTTACTTAAAATGTTTAATTTAAACATTTAAAATGAAAATTATTTTAGGAAAAAGACAATAAAATATCACTTAAAGTTCAAAATTTCAAACCAATATTTTTATTTATAAGAATATATGTGTATTGACTATAAAAATATAACAGTTGACAACTCATTTTAATAAGAAATCACTCATTTAAAACTTTGAAGTTCAAGTGTTACTTTCGTGTATTTATCTCAACTATTTTTAGCAGGCAAAAAGAGATGGTAAGAAAATACTCTGAATTTCAAAGTGTATTAAAAATCGGACAGGACAGGCCAATTTAGACTGGACGCCGGTCTGGTCCAGTTGGATTAGGAAATCAGGGGGTAACTGACTCGGTCTAACTCGTGGGGGTCAAGAAACCGGGGGGGGGGAGAACCGGTTTACCTTTCTTTTTTATTTTTTTAACTTTTTTATACCTCAAACGACATTATTTTGGCTTTTTTTAAAAAAAAATTATTTCTCTAAAATATTTTTATTTGCAAGGAGTTTTAAAAGGATTGTGAAATATTTTTGTTGTTTTGCATTGGTTGGAGAAATATCCTTATATTATATAATTCATGATAATTTTGTGGGTATTAGATTCAAGAGGTTATATTGAATTATTAGTTAGAAAAAAAAAATCTTATGTAGTTTTTCGAATGGTATACATGAACATTTAAATTATATATATATTTTTTAATTGACTCCGGTTTAACCCCCGGGTTGATGCTGATCTGAATCACTAACCCCTAATTCAGTGTCTCGACCGGTTCAATGTCCAGTCCAATTTTCAATAAGTAACTTGATTTCACGTCATAATCATTCCTGAATCTTCTAGTAAAATATAGCTATGTTTGGAATAACGTTTTTTTTTAAATAGCTTATTTATAAGTCGAAATAAAACTTCTCTCACATACTTATCTCGTATACCATAAATCATAATTTATAAACACTTATAAATAAAAAATAAACTATCCCAAACTAACACTATATAAAATGGCAACACTGTATAAAATGGCAAGTGAGAAGGTTGAGACGGAGAGATGAGAATGGCTTCTGAACCTCCTGCTCATCTCTAAATAACAACCATCAGATGCATCCGTCGGTCTGCGTGATGCCACCATGTCATGGAAACCTCTAAATCTTGGGCGTCCCTTTCCAACAAATAGACCTGTCCATTGATTTGCTCTCTCTCACATATATGTATATACATACACACCTGTCTACAGAGTCAGGAAATCGGGCTGAACCAGTCGGATCAACCCGTCTAAACCTAAATCCATCACAGGCCGGTCTTATGATTTAGAGTCTCTATAAAGAGTCGGGCATAAAAGAGTCAGCTCTATAGAGCCGCAGGTTTAAATGGACCGTCCAATTTAATTCGGCCAAATTTTTTTAATTTTATTAAATGACTATAAATTGAGTTTTGCTTTGAAACAAAAATTATTTTTTAAAATTGAAAATGTTTTTCAAATAATATAGTTTTTTTATTTGAACGTTTTAAAGAAAAAATTAATTATATTCTTATTAAAAAACTAAGAGAAGTTTGTTGATAACATAATAGTTAGTTAAGAGTCTTCTAATTGATTTTTTTTAAAACAAATATTACTCAATTTTTAAGAATCTTTCATTTTTATTTTTATTTTATTGACAAACAATTTAAAGAAATAGCATGAAAAAAACAAGACCAACACAAAGAAAAGGAAAGAAAATACACAACAAAACAAAAGAAATCTACGAGACACCTATATCTGAACGTAACATAGAACGAATGCATTCTGGTGGTTCCCGAAACCAAACAAGCCCTGTAGAGACACCCAGTGATTCCTTAGCTAAAATATCCGCCACATGATTAGAGTTTCGTCCACACCAATCCATTGATACATCCCAGCTTCTTTCTAACATATCATGAATCTCCCCGAGTAACTGAGCTTCCATGTGATCTTCCTCCCAGCCACCCATTATCAGCTCCAAAGCCTCCAAGCAGTCCGACTCTATCACAATTCTCCGCTTCCCCGAATCCCAAGCCATCTTAAGCCTTATCATTACTGCCCACACCTCAGCATGAAGACTAGATCCTCTACCCAAGCCATACATGAGTCAGCAAATTGCCCTCATGATCCCTCACAATCCCACCACACCCCGCACGATCCCCTCCCGAACTACATGCGCCGTCCACATTAACTTTAACCCAACCAACATATGGAGGTGTCCATGAATTAGTTAATCTTGTCTCAAGAGAAGACTTACATAGCGTCACATCAGCCCATCTTGTCTGAGCTCGGACTTGAGCTATCAACTGATTAGGCCCCGATGTCTGACTTTGAAATACTCCAGAGTTTCTATTAAGCCAAAGCTGCCTACAGAAAATTGCAAACCATACCTGCCAGCTCACCCCTTCATAGTCTTTTCTCTGTAATAAATTCCATCTTATCCAAGAGGTTATATCCATAAATTCAAAGAACTTGGTACTCTGGGCGGGAGAACCTTGAATCCTCGCCCAACAAACTCTCGCTATACAACAATCTCAAAGTACATGTAACACACTCTCAGACACCCCTGCACACAAAAAACAATCCTGCTGTGCTTGCATTCCACACACTGCTCTCCATGAATTCGTCATCAATCTCCCGCGGGCTGCCATCCACAGGAAAGTTTTACATCTTTGTGGAGTGCGTAGTTTCCATATTCTTCGCCATAACCCACGATTAGGTGAATTCTGCTCCCCGGCCATTAGTCCATATGCTGACTTGATAGTAAACTCCCCACTATTCGAGATCCGCCATATAGGTATATCCTCCTCAGTTACTCGAGCAGACGGTACGACCCTCCGTATGGCATTAAGCACCGAGTAAGGTAAGAATGAATCAAACTTCGCCCAGTCCCACCCACCTGACGCGGTTACATATGTACACACAGGTTCCACTAACATGTCGTCCGGAATAACTCTAACACAATAACTCACAAGGCTATCATAATGCGGAAGCCATGGGTCTGTCCAGAAGAGCACTCGGTCACCCTTTCCTATCCGCCATCCTACTCCTTGCTGTACCCTTTCCCAAACATGCCTTATCCCCTTCCATGCCTGAGAACCACCCCTCGCATTGTTTATGACGGGCAAAATATCTTCCCCACATTTATATTTTTCCCGCATAAACTTTACCCATAATGTATCCTGAGAATCTTTCATTTGATTCTTAATACTTCCCCAAAAGCAATTTTTCCTTATGAAAAGGTAAACAAAGAAAACAATTTTTTAATTGTATTTGAAGAGGTCCAAATATTATACAAACTATATCAAATAGAGAAACCAATATCACACATCGAAAAATGAGAAAGTAGAACTTCTATCTTAAGAAAACTTTTGTTTTAAGGAAAATGTTCACTTATTCTATTTATAAAAAAATATAAAATATTTAATACTTTAAAAATATTTATCTTCAATTAAAAATTTTAGTGTTTTACTTTAATTTGTTAAGAAAAAACAAATTTCTAAATGGTTTGAATGTCGTGAGCTCACGGGCTCAGATTTCAAAATAGGGATTTTTTATGCCCATCTAGGCCGAGCCCATAAAGGTGGGCCGGACCGTTTTCCGCCTCTACCCGTCAAGAACCCCACACACACATACACACACATAAAAAAAAACATGCTGAGTAAGACCCATACGGAACTTGGATTTTGGTGATCAGATCACGTTGCTCTCGCTCTCGAGTTCGAAACTTCGAATACAGTAACTCCACGGACATATATATATGCACATACATACACGTGCATGTCTCGATCGGTTCTTCGATTCTTTCCGCCGCCTGTTGCATGAACGGCCTCCCTCCTCCGCCGTGTCTTTCACCCTTCACCGCCGTCCTTCAGCTTTGGTAATTTGATGGTAAGGCTTTTTACTGATCTCTAGCGATTTCCCTTTTCTTCAGCTTAGACTTTGATTTCACAGGTATCTGTGTTGATCTGATCGGTGATTTTACAATTATGTTGCTTGGTGATAACTTTTGACATTTGACTCCTGAGGCTGAGGGGTTTCCTGATTACAAGAGAGAGAAGTAGCTCTCGGCCGTCACTTTTGAGTATTCATTCTATAAGCTTCTTCTGTTAGTATTTTTCTTGCTTTGCTGTCAGAAAATCATCTTTATATACGACAAAATTGACAATAGTGTCTGTAGGAACTGTGTGTGATGAATTTTATCGCTTAATTTGTTATGCATTGGCTCTTTACAACTGATGATTCCGTGAAAGAAAACTTGAATAAGCTAAGCAGCTAGCATCTATTTACCTTACCATTCTGTTTAACAATTGAACCTTTTGACCAACAATAATGCTCATCTATTCCTCTTGTGTGCTCCTATAGTGTGTTTTGATCGATGGATCACCCTTCTAGTTTAGGTTTTCCATGTGTCTTTTTTCTTAGTTACGGGCTGATTTGTTGGGCTTGATTTATCTTTGTTTCGTTATGAAGATCTCTACCTTGTTTCTTGCTTTATAGTAGTTTTGGATGTGATTTAATCATGAAAGACCTGTGTTGATTATAGAAGATCTGTAATTTGATTATATTCTGAGTTAAGAATGAAGGAAGATGTGTCTGGGAAGGGAAGATTTACCGCGCCCGAAATTTAAAAAATAAAGAGCTGCTATCAAAATTTTGAAAAAGATAATTTTGGAATCTTTTTTGAAAATGAAACTGGTTTACAAAAACTATTTAAGATTCGGGAGTCGATTGTGTGTAGGAAAGGTGTTAGGCACCCCACAACACCCATTCATAAAAATGGTTACCCTAAGTTAATTATTTAAAAATAAATATGGTCTTTAATCTTATGATAATTACCCAAATAAAAAGAGAATATCTACAACAATAAATGAAATGAAAACTAAGGAAAAAAAATGGACATTTATTTTAAAAAAATAAGAAAAAATATATTTATTTACAAAGTTGGACTTGACCTAGAATGAAAACCTAGGACCTACGTATCCTTTAGAGGGATCAAAGCCCACATAGTTCGGGGGCAGAAATGGGTGTCACTTTATTGGTTTTTTTTTTTTTAAAAATGTTTATTTAATTTCTTTTACAAAAATATTTTTTTTGTTTGGTTTGTGTTTTTTATTTTTTTTAAAAAAAATTTCTTTATTTTCTCATATGAAGCCAAATTTATTTATTTTAAGAAAAGAACCTCTTTCTTTTTATTTTAAAACTTTTTTATTTGCAACAGGGAGAGAAGAAAAAAGAGAGATCATCGAGCCAACAAGGAATTACATTCTCATCATATTATTCATTGTAGAAAGTCCAAAAAAACAAGAAAATCAATAAAGACATTGTGAGAGTGTGCACCTTTTATGCTTTGAACTCCGCTACAATAAGAGATAGGGTGATAGAACCACATCATAAACAAGAGGCAAGTACAATCATATTATCTATATTTATTAAGCATGAAACCTAGCATCATAAGAAGACAAGGTAGCACCTACCTTGCCTCTCTCCTCACTCCCAAAATTATTATGTGTTTTCCTTTAACCCTTGCACTCTTATTTATAGTCTCAAGGTAGAGTTTTCTTCATAAATGCTCTTTTTTTTTGAATTTTTTTTGTATTTTATGTTAAAAACTACTTAACTTGACTTAATCGCTATCCATGGAGATTTTTTGTATTTTCGTTTTTTTATTTCTTTTTTGTATTTTCTATCATTAAAGCTTCTTAACTTGACCTAATCATAATCAATAAGAGATTTTTTTTTTATTTTTCACACAAGTAATTTCCTAATTTAAACTTATTAACATAAATGAGAGATTTTTTTATTTTGTATTTTCGTTTTTTATTTATTTTCATATATTTTCCCTACAAGCAACTTCTAAATTTAAACATATGAATTGGAGATACTTTTTTTATATTTTTTTATCTTCCTTTAATAAATGATAATGTCAATTTGGACACTAATCATCATCAATGAAAGGATTTTTTTTTAATTTTAATTTTTTTCTTTTTAATAATGATTACCAATTTGAACACTGATCATCATCAGTGGGAGGATTTTTTTTAATTTTCTTTTTTTATTTATTTTTTAATTTTCCTTTTAATGATGATTGCCAATTTAGACACCAATCATCATCAATGAGAGGAATTTCTTTTATTAGTGTTTTAATTTTGGAGTGAGGCCTAGATAAAATAGGGTGTTTATATTTACTTAATTAAAAAGCAAATATGAAATTAACACGGTTGCCTTCTCTGCCTTGCCTCTCCCATCCATTGTCCCTCCATTGCCTTAAAACGAAGTCATTTTATGCTGCGCTTCCTCTTTTCATTCGCCAAACAGGCATGCTGCAAGAGAGAGAGAGGGTGATGGGTAAGGGACTAAGGGGTTGAGGCGCTGTTCAATGTCAGATAGTTTGTGTGAAGGGGTGAGGTCACTTTTTTAAAATTTTATTTCCCTTTTCATTTGATTTTATTTTTGCTGCCAAATCACTTTTAGTAATTTTTATTTATTAATATTTTTGAAATATTTTTTATTTATCTACTAAAAATTAATTATAATAAAACTTCCAACACACATATGACATTAAATGATATGAAAAGGGAAATAAAAAATATTTCAAAAATATTAATAAATAAAAATTACTAAAAGTGATTTGGCAAAGAAAATAAAATCAAATGAAAAGGGAAATAAAATTTTAAAAAAGTGACCTCACCCCTTCACACAAACTATATGACATTGAACAGTGCCCCAACCCCTTACCCATCCCCCTCTCTCTCTTGAAGAATGTCCGTTTGGCGAATGGAAAGAGGAAGTGCAAGAATCGCATAAAACGATTTCGTTTTAAGGCAATGGATGGGAGAGGCAAGGGAGAGAAGCCAACCGCAAAATTAACCTTAAAATTATACTCCTCTTCTAGCAAGTGTAAGACCTTATTATTTTAAAACTCATATAAAAAACCGGCGATATAACCACCTAATCGGTTCGGTCAAGCATCCAACTTGGTGGAAACTCGACTAGGGGTGACTTGGTGTAATCCAAGGCAACTCGGGAGTAACCCTTCTAATCCGTTGGTTTGGCGGGTTACTAGGTCCATTTTGAAAAATTGTCAAAAAACGCAGGGCTATGAGATAGAAGAATAAAGAAGAGTAAGAAATAAAGAAGATAAAATAAAGGAAAATGACACCAAGATTTTAATCAAGAAAAATAATATCAGAAAAGTCTCACAATTTGTCAATGGTGAGTTTTTCACTTGCTAATAGTTGTTTTTTCACCTGTCATTGATAAGTTATGAGACTTTTATGATTTTTTTTTTTTGTTGGGGTCTCGGTGTTATTTTCCCTAAAATAAACTTACTATAAATAATATTCAAAAGCATCATTCTTTCTTTCTTTTTTTCCATCCAAAAGTGTTTTTTAAAAAAAAAAATTAAATACATACATTCATATTTCATGTTTTTAAGTAACGGCATCTAAAATAATTTTTTTGCCAACAAACAATATCCAAATACTATATAAATCATCTCATTCTTATAAATAGTATTTTCAATAGAATCAATTTTGTAGGTTCAATGATGCCGTTATTAATCCTTCTTCATGTGTATTTACTAATTTATCTTCTTTGTCGTTTTTGATATTGTCTTATGATGTACTTTAATTTTTTTTTTTTAATTTCATAATTTCATTTTTTTTGTGATTTCGATTATAGCCAAACGAATGGGAGGAGATCGTTAATCCACGGAAAAATGAGTTTGTTTGAAATTGTCTCTTCCGACTGGACATAAAAAGCAAAAGTAAGGTGCGTTTGGATTAGCGCAGCTAAAAGCGACTTTATCCACCTGACTTTTGTAAACTCAAGTGAGGTGAAAATTTGAGATTGTAATGTGATTTATGTTTGGATTAATTTGTGTAAAAAAAAATTCATTTTACTAATAAGCTGTTGATTGAGATGGTAAGGAGCCTCACCTCTATAAGGAAGAGAAAATAAGTTTGAATTCCGAGAAGCACACCTATTAGAAGATGTAAGAACCCTTTGCTCTCTAAGCTTCGAAAGGAAAACCCTTGGTTAAATAAAAGAAAAAGTCATTTTGATAAATTTGAACTTGTTTAGATGATTAATGAAAAAACAAGTTTAGATTTGAAATGACGTAAAAAGACATGAATTTTATTAAATAATATATATTTATATTATATGTATATGATGTGGTAAGTTTAAGAGAAATATTAAAATTAAAACTAAAAAAATTAAAAATAAGGGAAAATTGCCCAAAAATACCTTTGGAGTAAATTAATTGCTGATTGCTATTAAGCATGCTAGCGATCTTCTATGTGTGCAAGCGATCTTTTGTTTTGTGCAACCATCTTCCATGTGCACAAAATTTTTTCATAATAATGCACAAACAATCTTTCGTTGTATGTAAAATATCTTTTGTTATACGCAACAGATCTTCTATGGTAGCATTCAGCAATTAATTTACCAAAAAAATATTTATCAGCAATTCTCCCTAAAAATAATTCATGTATTGTTGAGGAATAATTAAAAATAGTAAGTTACTTAAATTTTAGAAAATTTTGGAAACAAAATCCTTATTAAAAATTTAACCGGTGAGAATAAACTATTCAAGTAAAAACAGAAAGAAAGAAAGGCATAACAAAGTTATACTTGTCATATGTTATGGTATCGGTGATTTTCTACAATATGAAAAATTCTAGAAAAAATCTAGAAAAATTCTTTTAAAATTTGAAAATCCCAAATTTATTAAAAAATCAAGAAAATATAAGAGATTGAGATAAGTAAAATATATAAATATAAGAGAGAAATGGAGAGCAAGGAGGGAGTGATTCTTATTTTATTTCAAGCTTACAACTTTTGATATATGCCTATAATTTATAGACCGCAAATCCTTAACTTCCATCACAAGAGTTATAACCCACATAATGGTATAATATGAAGCATTTGTAGGTTATTTACATTAATAATAGAAAACTACAACTAATCCATTCATATCATAGGTTATATGGCTTTAAGTGTATAATTCCAAAAGACTCATTTTAGAAGGTTATGGACATCCATACTAAATATCAGAACATTTATAACACTCCCTTTTGAATGTCCATAAATAAATATTGTGCCTCATCAAAATCTTACTAGGAAAAATTTAATAGGACAAAAACTTAGTGAAGGAAAAAAATTACACAATACAAATCAAAGTTTTCTCATTAAAAATCTTACCAAAAAAACCCCGTGGGACAAAATCTTGATTAAGGAAAAGAGTACAACATGCTCTCTACTTCTCCTCAAGGTAATAATGTATTTACTCCCCCTGATAATAACATTAGTTTTACTCCCCTTAATAAGAATAACACTACTAATGTATTTTGGAGCATATCATTCTTTTGGCAGACAGACTATGAATGGTGCATTGTCACCAAATATTTTTCTGAAATACATTCCTTCAATATATCTCCTGGATATTTTGCATTTATCTTATTCATTGTTGAAATAATAAAGGAAAATTATTTTGAAAATCACCAAAATATATCTTGCATCTATATATTCAGTTTATTTTGAACAAAATAATATTATATAATATGTTCATAGGACTATCACATTAAATCTATTTTTTGTTATCTACTATGCACTTGTAAGAACTAATTTTTATTAATAAAATCATAATAAATACCATATTAGTATTATAAAAAAAATATTCTCATAACATATAAGATACTTATAGACCATTAAATTCAACGCATCTCTTCAAGAAAATTCATTGTGGCAAAAATATGTGATTTTAAAATTATTGATACATTCGATAACTCGATCTACAAGTCAAGTAAAATATAAAATTACTCATTTTTCAATCAATTATATATGCTTAAATTATTTTCAAACTCGCACAACATTTTATATATAGAATGATTTTCTTATACATGCTTCTGACATTTTAGATCCTTCAAGAATTCTCGTGTAATAGTCACTATCTATATGCATATGCTATATATAATAATATCTAATAGACGCATGATTTCATTTGTTTATGCTATTAGACTAATAATATATACAACAATTATTAGGTGGTTGATAGGGGTGGAAATAGGTCAGGCCAGGCCAGGCTTTTGTCTTAACAGGTCAGGCTTGTTAAGGCACAAACTGGCCTAAGCCTAGCTTGTGGCCTGTTGAAGGTCAATTTTTAGGCCTAGGCCTGGCCTGAAGCCTGTTAAGAAGGCCTAAATTTTTAAAATTTTTTAAGCAAACCAACAGGCTTATAGGCTACACTGTAAAATAGGCCAACAGGCTACAGGCCAAAAACAGGCCTCCTTAACAGGCCTTCTTAAACAGGCCAAAAATAGGCTAAAACTTACAGGCTCATGTGAAATTATCCTTTAACCCTTATCTGATTTTTTTTTCAAAAATATTTTAACAGGCTCAGGCCGGCTTGACAGATAGGCCTTGACCTGGCCTATTAAGCAAAACAGACTTTTGTTTTTGCCTTGGCCTGGCCTTTTAGCCTGACAGACCAAGCCTGAACAGGCCAATCATAAGCTAGACTATAGGCCCCTGACAGGCCGCCTGGCCTGTTTCCACCCCTAGTGGTGGATACAATAATTGTTGCATATATTATTAGTCCAGCAATATATGACTAGAACTTCTCAATATTAACTCACACTTATATTCTAAGAATTTACCCCTCAAGTGTGAGTCATATAAATACACTTTCTTTATTTTTATATTTCAAAGACAAATCAATGTATATTAAGCCAATAATATATCTTTCATTTGAAAACTCAAATACTTCATAACTCGCAACTAATCATAAATTTCAGTCAATTGGGTTATCACTTAGACCCTATAATAGAATGAAAGTCTAATGTAAATCTATGGGTCATAACTTTTCATAATCAATTCTTCTTCTACCCATAAAATTTAAAAAAAAAATCTATATTAGTTCTCCAGGAATTATATCAATTTTGTTACATTTATGTTCTTTAGGAACTAACATATATTATGACATATTTATATAATTCCATTACTCATTAATAATAATATACTTCAATTTGCCTCTTTTGATGCATATTCAAAGTATGAAATGTTTATAATTTTTCACTACATAAAGAAAAATATGAGGAGATCTACAATCAAAATACATAAAGATCTTATTGCAATGATTTGTGATGTTTAGGGGATAAAATTCATTTGACAATAATGTAAAGACAAATACATTATAATATAAAATAATGAATAATTATGATATACATTAGGGGTGTTCAAATGTCTAATCGAGACCGGGATCACTTATTCCCGGTTCCCATCTCGGAGGTAGCCGGGAGGGGGAAACCATTCCCGGTCCTGGTCCCTGGAAAGTCCCGGTATAATCGAGATCGAGAATTCTCAGGACCAGGACCGGGAATTCCTAGTTTCAATAATATTATTATATTAGTTAAATTTTCTATAATCTAGTGTTTAAAGTGATTATTTAACACCTAATAAGGTCATAAAAATCACACAAATTGATCTAGAATTGAATAATAACATATTATTATTATCACATTCATTATTTTTGTTATTATCTTTATACATTATATAGTTAGGATTAGTATCACGATATATACGATTTAACTCTAACTAAATATATGATATACGTTTTATCAAATGATAACTTAATTTATAGGATAAAAAATATAAAAATAAAAGAATAACTTATTTTTTAAGGAAAACAATTTAAAAAAATGGGACCAGGATCACAAGGTGTGATCCTAATCCCGGTTCCAATAGATCCCGGTCCCTGTTTTCCTTGTCTCGATCTCGGCTGGGACGGGAAATTTTCGGGATAAAATGTCCTGGATCGGGTCGGGACAACTGGGACTGAGACACTTTGAACACCCCTTATATACATAGTTTCTTTTAAAAATTTCTGACTATTTGATCACCTGTAAATTTGACTTTCACTGTATATATATAGTGCAAGCACATTGTAAAAATGATTTTGTTTAACAAATCATAAACTATTCATAATAATTTTTTCTCACTAAATTAAATAAGTTCTCATTCTCTTAATTCAAATATAATATATGATTTTTTCCACATATGTCGCATAAAACCAATTTGATTCAAATATATATCATATTATATATTATATCATGAATGTATGAAACTTGCACATATCATATGAGAATGCTAAGGGATAGAAGAAATGACAATACAATGAACTGGGAGAAGAGACAATAACATATCAATACTCAAATAAAATACAAATTGTAGAGCATATGTATGCCTTTCAATAATAAAAGTTTAGAACTAAGAAAAATCGCATATATATGTAAGGCAACATAATAGTGCTCAAGAGGAGAAAAGAGATGGAAAATAAAGCTAAAATATAAAGTAGGACTAATAATGAAAGAAAATACCTTGATGTTGAGGTATATGAGTTGAATGTTTGTTGGGAAATCTTTGACACTAGTTTCAAAAAGAAAATAGAGATTGTAAACTCCATTGGTGTATAAATAGTATTCACATACACAATATACTTAAAGTTACAGATAAATTATACAATTATACATAAAGAAAGTAATTAAACAGCTTAATTGTATAATTGAAAGTTATATGAATAAATACTAAAAACCATTTGATTTGGGAGTTATAGGGCGTAATGACAATAACCATGAAGTAGTTAGAATTCTAAAATGCCATGAAATCATGAACATCCACACATCATAATGTTTATATTTGTAAATAAATTGGCATATACTAAAATTTTAAAATGACAAATAATCACCTTTTTGTCTATTTGATTTCATATATCACTCATGCCAATATCACAATATCAAATAATAATTTCTCTCTTACAGATTAGTTACAATGAATTTAAATTTAAATTTAAACACTAATCAAAATCATATAGAGCCTTTTGGGCTTTCACTTATTTCTTTTGGCTTTACAAGCTGATCATCTTTCTCCACAACTTATTGCTTTAAGTATCATAACTAATTTTGGTGTTTTTCAAAAAATCTCTCATGATCTTTTTGGCTTCACAACTATTTTAATTTTAATTTTCAATAAATTGATACATATGAGTTTATATGACTTATAGTCATAGTATAATATTTGTTCATAATTTTTATGACCTTAGAAATGTTAGTAGTTCCATAATTATGGTTCAATAGTCAAAATAAAGTATTATTGGCTTTCAACCATCAATTCTATAAATCAATGTGATCATGTTCATTTTCACTCTTATAGACATATTCTTAACTTTCAATATTATATCATCAATTTCTCCAAATATTGGTATTTAGGACCATAGCAAAAATCTTACAAAACTATTTTTTTCGGTTTAGTTTGATATTTTAATCTTTAGCCTTCAAGGCTTTGATGTTTGTAATAATTAAATCATCAAAGTGCCAATTTTTTGTCTTGTCAATCTTGCCATTTAATAAAACCAATAGTATTCTTTTATAGAAGAACTAGTACAAATGTGATGTGACTTTTGGTTACTAATAATAAAATTAAGAATATTATGGTTTCTGACTTTTCGATAAAATTAAAATACTATAAAATAAATTAAGTAAATTTAAATTTATAATCAAATATAAACAATAGATAAGCCCATGATCGTATAGATCACATTATATGATCATATATAATACTATTATATATTAATGTAATAATAAACAAATGAAAATAAAAGATTGACATAATGATATAACAATAATATATTTATATGAATAAATGAAATTTAAATAAAATAACAACAAAACAAGATGAAATAAATAATATAAAATGAACAAAATAGATAATAAAATAAAGAAATATAAATATTAAATAATAAACAAATGAAACGTAAATAAAGTGAAATAACATAACAGAACAACATAAAATGTAAAAAATACCAGAATATAAAATGAAGAAATATAAATATTGCAGAATAAGAGATTCCCAGAAAATAATAAATAAAAGTGAAAAAAAATTGCAAAAGATAATAAAACAATAATAATCTCCAATCTTAGTCATTAAACCAGATGTATAAAATAATTGGTAAAAGAGTCTCTTTAATTCCATATTATGGCTTAAATTATCCTAAATAAAAGAAAATAATCAAAATAATATAGAACCACATATCAATATTATAAACTATAGCGATAACATAACATAGAATACAATATGAAAATAAGAAAGTTAGAGAGTGAAAGAAATAGAAAACTAGACTATAGACCTTTTGAGCGAAGTTGTGCTGATAACGTGTTATAAAATCAAGAAAATATAAAAGATTGAAATGAGGGAAATGTAGAAATGCAAGAGAGAAATGGAAAACAAAGAGGGAGTGATTCTTATTTCATTTGAAGCTTACAACCTTTGATACATGCCTACTATTTATAGGCCACAAATCTTTAACTTCCATCATAAGAGTTACAACCCACATAATGGTATAACACAAAGCATTTGTAAGTTATTTACATTAATAAGCATTTGTAAGTTGACCCCCAAAACCCGGAAAAAATCAACTCGAGGTAACTCGGCGTGACCCGGGGATAACCCGGCTAACCGGCCGAGTTAGTGGGTTACTCGGCATCTTTAAAAAAAAAACAAAAGAAGAAAAGAAAAGAAGAAACAGGACATCCATGCGAGGCAACTGAAAACCCATCCGTGTTCGTCACGATTGAACTTCCTTGATGCTTGTGCTCGAGAAGCCGACATCGGCGTCCTCTTCCCTTCTAGCTCCGTCATTGTTGTTGGCACTGCGTGGCAGCTGCTGTTGTCTTCACTGATGCTTGTGGTTGTGGAAGGTGAGAGGAGGAATGGAGGAAAGAAAGGAGAGAGGAGAAAGCCCAGGGGTGTGGCTCGAATGGTTTGAAAGGGAGAGCCAATGTGCCTCCTATACTATTTGTCTCAAAGGTCCAAGTTCGATTCTTGAGAAGTCCCTCTATATCGAGGGGTGACTCTGGATTAATCTATCTCTAAAGGGAATGGAACACCGAAAGTGTAAAACAAAAACAAAAGGGAGAGAGGAGGAAAAAAGAAGACCCTATGGCTACGCGTGCTTCAGGACTACCTTTTGAGTCTTATCATCTGACATTGCTTTTGCGTGTTCTAAGAGGGAAGTCGAATAATTCACGTGCTTGCATACAGATTAGCAAAGAAAGGAGAAAAAATAAAAATAAAAAGAATTAGAAACAAATACGATGAATTTAGTGTGTGGGTGTGGTTGTCCATTAAAAAATGCATATTATTTGTGGATAGCTATATGGGAAAATATCTATTATATATAAATATTAAATATTGTTTTATAATCAAAATATGAATATTTATTCTATTTTAATTATTTTAATTATCATCGATCTGATTCCAATTTGACTTCCATCTGACCCACTAACCCTTAAACCATCGCTTAATCGGTTTAGTGACCCATCCTATTTTTAATACCTTGCCTCCTAACATTCACAAAGCACAAACGTAGCCATAAAAAAAAAAAAAAAAGGCTTCAGGAATGAAAAAAACTACATACACTAAACAGCATTCACACTCCTCCCAGTATTCACAGACCATATACGTAGGCAACAACGTCATTTTTATCACGGACTTTTTCGTTCGTGGGTTTGACTTTGGGGTTAATAATCAAAAAATTTAATAAAAGATTATGTATAAGTAAACCTACGATATTTTTTCTTTTTAAGGAACGTTTTATTCAATCCTAGATAATCTAAGTATCATGGAATACAATAAAATAAAGGAAAATGGATTTTTTTTATTTTTGTTTAAAAATTAATAACTAAAAAAAATATAATTTAATTAAAAACTAAACTATTATTTTAATATTTTATATTTTATTAAATTTATACAATTGTATACTTTAACATGAGTGTATAAGCAAACACACCATTCAAATTAATTTAAATAAAAAACCTCAATACAATCACACAAATTCAATATTATATAAATAATCAAACTTCAAACAAAATATATAAATGAAAAACAACAACTAATCTAAAAACTCCACTGTAGCAGTGTAGAACTTGGATAATAGCCACAGCTGGTATATCGGAAAAATCAGGGAAATAGAGAGTCGCCGGAAAACTCAAAGATTGCCAGAAACTGGAAACAACTTGCTGGGAGTTGTAGAAAGGGAAGGTAACGGTGATAATGAGAGAAGGTGGAGGCACGGTGATGGAGGTAGTTAAGGGAAGAGAAAGTTGCCGGAAACTGGAAGTCGCCGGAATTGGGGGCCGGAGGTGTGAACGATGACAGTAGAAAAAAAAACCGGGGGTGGAAGACGGTGTAGGTTGTTAATTGGTGGTGTAGTAAGAGAGGGAAGGTGACGGTGGTGCACAACGGACAGAGGAGGGTAAGGAGAGGCAGACAGAAGAACGCAAGGGTGATCGTGTTGGTGGCTCAGGCCACCAGCGATGGTGATACCGGAACTGACGGTGTGAGTGGGTAGAACAGAGGAAGTCGATGGTGGTTTTCAAAACAGAGGAAGGAGGTGAGAAAGAGGATGGCCGGCGGTTTCTGGCAGTAGTGGTGGAAGCTTGCGGTGTGGATGGAGACCGGAGAGTAGAGAGGACAGAGGTCGGTGGTAGTGGTGATATTGAACCGACATGCTTCTTGTCCCTCTCGTCCGGCGGTAGTGTGTTCTCGAAGGCTTAACGGTCAAAATGGGCTTTTTTCCAAAAGCAAAAACTCCCCCCAACAGCTTTATACAAATCGCACGAATGCAGTAAAAGTCATATCGCTAATTTCCTCCCACCAAATACTCACAAAATTCCATCCCTTTTTTTTTTTTTTGTATTACAAGGACAAGGGAATCATTCCCTTGGGAGTCGCGGCTGACTCAGAGTAGAAACCTAAAATTATCTAGTAAAAAAAAACTAAAGAGAATCCCAATATTAGCTTGAATCAGCTAAAATTTGGATCCAACAAAAATCTGACGGGTCAAACAGAAAGGTCAGTTCGTTGTCTAAATGCAGAGCTTCTTTTGCCAGTAGATCTGCACATACAATACATTCCCTATGCGAATGATGAATCTCCAAGTCCCAATTGTCGTAGATTAAATCCCTGGTTTCCTCGAGATCGCTGTGAAGAGGATGATAAGGACCTCCTGCGTGAAATAGTAATTGGAGAGCTTCTGCCGAGTCCGTGTGTAACTTAACCTTTGTGAATTTCATTGATTTGCAAACTTGAAGGCCTATCCTGATAGCCTAGATCTCTGAGTCTGTAGAGCCAACGGAGAAGCCTGTGTTTTTTTGAAAGCCACAAATCCAAGCTCCAGAACTGTCACGAACAACTCCTCCTACTGCAGAGTGATGATGCTCATCGAAAGCGGCATCCACATCGATCCGTATGTATCCGTCTGGGGGCGCTACCCAATGATCTGAATCTCTATCTGGTACTCTCAGAATCTTGTGCTTGAGCCTTCCTTCTTCAATACCTTCCTGGAGGAAATGCAACCCTCTATGTATCAGCTGTTGCTGTTGGTCACAAGTTCCTTCAAAAGCTTTCTTACATCTACTTTTCCATATGAGCCAACAAAGGGAGCCAAAGACCCTTAGCCAGGGCCAGTGAGTCACTCTGCGGTTCCCAGGGGAGTGTCGCATGTTCCATTTGATCCAAACAGCTGCACTCAAATGGGCACTCAGAGTCTATCCTCACATCCCTCCTAGCACTAACTGAATTGGTAGGGATTTTCTTTTGGAACAATTGCCACAGAAAAAACTTGACTTTCTCATGAATAGGCCACCTCCAGATACGCTAAATTCCATCCCTTTTCAATCGCACGATTTGGCCACCATTCGTACGTTTTGTGCGATTAAACGCCTCACCAAACACTCACTAAATACATGAAAAAAAGGTCAAATTGTAAAGTGATTCACCGTGTAAAGTGATTCACCGTGAGAGTAAGTGTCCGTAAGAGCAAGTGTGTGTTTGGCAAGCACCAAAATCATGATTTTAAATCATAGTTTGCGTAATCTGAGATAAAACTCCTCTCACACACTTACCTTATAAATCGTAAAAGCTATTAAAAAAAATTAATCCAAACACATATTAATACGCTAATACGCGCCGCTAATCCAAACCAGAAAAAGCATGATCCAACCAGCTTTTTGCTTCTGCGCGTTTGGGGCTGCAAAACGCCAAGCCAAACAAGCACGGACGCCTCCAAACAAGCCGTCCCCGCTTCATTGAACAAGGGCCGTCCCTGCCAAACCAAACAAGCCGTCTCCGTTTCGAAGTCGATTTTGGGTATCTGGCAAAAAAAAAAAATAGTTCGAATTAGCGGGTGGGTTTTTCATTGAACAAGATCAGCTTTTGCCCCGCTCATTTACCAATATATTTCGCTGGGTACGTTCTAATCATGCACCGTCTGGCACGCAAACTTTACTGTTAATCGAATATGGGCTTGCTCAGGTAAATCAGTTTCTTAGCCGCTCTTCTGCAAATGAAGTTATTGGAATTTGAGGGTAACGCTGTTTATTAAAAGCTACTGCAAATTCATATAAAAAAGAAAGTGATGCCAGAACCAGCAAATAGGTTGAATGAAGTTGAACCCATTCAATACCGATACTTCTGCAAGTCAGATGAGGGAAAAATAGAAAGAGTGGACTGTAGAAAAAGTGGAAGTTTGATGCTAATAGAAGACTGAGAATGAATTTCAACAATGCATCTGCAACCCATTCCTAGTGTAGTTGCCATTGCCTTCCTTCCTACTTACAACTCTGGCCTTCTTAGGTCCTTGCAATATTCGTCATGTTCTTCGTCCTATTCTATATGGTTTTCCGTTCTTCGCAGCGCCATTGCCACCTCCAACTTGCTACTTGGAAAGTGTGCACATGCGCGTATACTCAAATCAGAACAGTGCACGGATCGTTTTTTAATCAACAATCTCATAACCATGTACAATAAATGTGGGTCACTACTGTCAGCACGTCGGCTGTTTGATATATCGCCTGAAAGAGACCTTGTTACCTGGAATGCCATTCTCTCTGCATATGCGGATGCGGGACATGCTGAGCCTGAGAATATTCAAGAGGGGTTTTACCTTTTCCGCCGTCTTCGTAATTCTGTCGTCTCTACTAGTCGTCATACTCTGGCCCCCGTCTTTAAGATGTGTCAGCTCTCAGGTTATTCCTGGGCTTCAGAGGCTGTGCATGGGTATGCAGTCAAGATTGGACTAGAATGGGATGTGTTTGTTGCTGGGGCTTTGGTGAATATATACTCTAAATTTCAACAAATCAGAGAGGCCCGTATCTTGTTTGACGGAATGCCTATAAGGGATGTTGTGTTGTGGAATGTCATGCTGAAGGCATATGCGGAAATGGGTCTTGTGGATGAGGTGCTGCATCTCTTCTCTTCGTTTCATAGGAGTGGGCTGCATCCTGATAATATCAGTCTCCGCACTCTTCTTATGGGCATAAGAAAAAATAAATTTGAAAGGCTGTTAAGTCAGCTTCAGGCTTATATGACAAAGATGTGTCTTTGTGATGACGATTCTGATGTTATCACGTGGAACAAGGAATTGTCCCACTACCACCAAGCAGGTGAAACTTGGTTAGCTATTGGTTGCTTTATAGATATGGTTAGATCGAAAGTAGCATATGATAGCTTGACACTTGTTGTGATTCTTTCCGTTGTTGCAAGTATAAACCATCTTGAATTGGGAAAACAGATTCATGGCATAGTTGTAAAATCAGGGTTGGATCAAGTTGTATCTGTTGCCAATAGTCTTCTCAATATGTACATAAAGTCAGATTCTATATACAATGCAAAAAGAATGTTCAGTCAAATGAAAGAAGTAGACTTAATATCATGGAACACAATGATATCGGGTTGTGCTGTGAGTGGTGTTGAGGAGGAGTCTGTAGGCATGTTTATTGATTTATTACGCAGTGGTGCAACGCCGGATCAATTCACCATTGCAAGTGTTTTGAGGGCTTGCTCCTCTCTTGAAGAGGGATTCTATCTTGGCAAACAGATCCATGCTCATTCAGTTAAAACTGGTATTAACATTGATTCCTTTGTTTCGACATCCCTGATTGATGTCTATTCTAAGAGTGGAATGATGGAGGATGCCGAGTTACTTTTTGAAAACCAAGATGAATTTGATTTGGCGACTTGGAATGCCATGATGTCTGGGTACATAATGAGCAGCAACAATCACAAAGCTTTGAGGCTCTTCAGTCTGCTTCATAATAGTGGAGAGAGGGCAGATGAAATTACCTTGGCAAATGTAGCCAAAGCCTCTGCATGCATGGTGGGGCTTGAACAAGGGAAGCAAATTCATGCCGTTGTTATAAAAAGAGGGTTCAATTTGGATTTGTATGTCATTAGTGGTATTCTAGGCATGTATCTAAAGTGTGGAGAATTGGAATGTGCACAGAGAACCTTCAATGAGATCCCGACTCCTGATGATGTTGCATGGACTACTATGATTTCAGGATGTGTGGAAAATGGAGATGAGGAACATGCTACTTTTATATACCATCAGATGAGGCTTGCCGGGGTGCAACCTGATGAGTATATGTTTGCCACGCTTGTCAAGGCTAGTTCACTTTTGACTGCATTGGAACAGGGGAAACAGATTCATGGGAATGTGATAAAGTTGAATTGTTCTTCAGATCCTTATGTCATGACTGCACTTGTTGACATGTATGCCAAGTGTGGGAACATAGAAGATGCATTTGGCTTATTTAAAAGAATGAACAGGAGGAGTATTGCCTTATGGAATGCAATGTTGGTGGGATTAGCACAACATGGAAATGCTGAAGAAGCCCTCTGCCTTTTCAAAGAAATGAAATCTACGGGTGTCACGCCAGATAGAGTTACTTTCATTGGAGTCCTTTCTGCTTGTAGCCATTCTGGTTTAGTATCTGAAGCCTATGAAAATTTTTATTCCATGAAGAAAGATTTTGGTGTTGAGCCTGAGGTTGAACATTATTCTTGTCTTGTTGATGCCCTTAGCCGTGCAGGGCATATTCAAGAAGCTGAAAAGTTGATGCTATCAATGCCTTTTAAAGCATCTGCTTCAATGTATAGAACACTGCTTAATGCTTGTAGTGTGCAAGGGGACAAAGAGACAGGAAAACGTGTGGCTGAAAAGCTTTTTTCACTAGAGCCATCCGATTCAGCAGCTTATGTTCTTTTATCCAATATCTATGCAGCTGCTAACCAATGGGACAATGTGTCAAGTGCTAGAAATATGATGAAAAATATTAATGTTAAGAAGGATCCAGGATTTAGTTGGGTGGATGTGAAGAACAAGGTGCATTTGTTTGTAGCTGGTGATAGATCACATGAAGAAGCTGATTTGATATATGATATGGTTGAGTATATGATAAAGAAGATCAGAGAAGGAGGATATGTTCCTGATACAGACTTTGTACTGGTTGATATCGAAGAAGAGGAAAAAGAACGTGCTCTATATCATCATAGCGAGAAGCTAGCAATTGCTTATGGGCTCATAAGCACTCCGCCTTTGACCGCCATAAGGGTAATTAAAAACCTTAGGGTGTGTGGAGATTGCCATACTGCAATCAAATATGTATCGAAGGTTTTTCAGCGAGAGATCATTGTGAGAGATGCAAATCGATTTCATC